>JAGDYQ010000082.1:2103460-2188602 GCA_021962125.1 Bulinus truncatus | reverse complement strand
CCTAACCTACACTCAATAATACAAACATAGAGACCTACACTCAATAATACAAACATAAATTACAACACTCAATAACACAAACAGACATGCAGATGTTTAAAAGGGCCGTAAAAAACAAACTTAGAGGTTCAGAGTCAGGCCTTGCGAGGCCTCTCATAAATCTAGGCCACAAGTGTGCAACCACTGCGTCCGCTATCAAATCCGACTCTGCATGAGCGGCCCAAACTGGCAAATCCAAACCACTGCGATCTATATATAAACTGTGTCATGTACAGTAAGATAGACTTTGATGGTGAGAAATGACGAATTCAACCGATTCAATTCATATTAATGAATAAAAAATATTCCACAGGATCTGTTAACGTCTGCATTCTAAGTGCATGTGTCAATATGACCTTCAATTGGTGCGCTACATTTTTTTTTATTTCAAATGTCCGAGAGAAACGGCGCGGCGAGAAGGGACGAAAATGGACATTGTCCGCAGCAGTTGAAGGTGGGAAGGGTGGGGGGGGGTTAGGGGCGGGGGTAATTGTGGTGGTGGTGTATGTTACGTCACCTGCCGACGGAGGTCAAGATAGCGCTCGATGACGTGTACAATGTGAAAAGTACACACGCTCTGACCACCAGGCCAGGTCCATACACGTCACCGACCTGAAAACGAAGGAGTTCTGCAGAGAATTGGGAAAGGGAGGGGGGGGCGGGAGGCGTGTAGACAGAATGATTGGGTGGGTGGGGGAGACAGTTCTCAACAAATTATAAAAATTATAATTAAAAAAAATCGTCCACCAGGTTGTCCGTTTTTTACCACAGTACTGCCCGACATGTTGTACCGGTCACTTTGAAAGATGACCATCGACAGTTCGCACTTACTAAGCACCAGGCTCTAGCTGACTAGCCCCTTACCCCTCCCCCCCCCCCACAATGTAAAAACATGGTGACTCGAGACGTCAATGGTCAGGTGTAGTCCACATCCCCCCCACACGCCCCCCCCCCACACGCCCCCACTGTCTCCAACATCGATCAGTACTGTCACAGTTACAGGTCTTGGCTTCTTTGTTTACATTTCTGGTCTTGTGGAAATTGAAACTTGCAGTTACTAGATTGTAAAATATTACTGACAACTGGCCCCAGTGTACAGTAGATACACTCTACTTCAGTAGAACTTATAGAATAACTATGGCAGATGTGTTATAGACAGGTTTTAATGTGAGATATAAACTAAACACTGCAGCAGACTAAGGAATAAGATGATTGTTACCACAAACCAAATGTCAAATTAAGAGTGACCTTTTATTTTAAGAAGAGATAGATTTAGAATTTTTTTTTTCAATATAAACACCACTTTTATATAAACACCACTTTTACATAAACACCACTTTTACATAAACACCACTTTTACATAAACACCACTTTTATATAAACACCACTTTTATATAAACACCACTTTCCATTTACCTACACTGGAAGATGATTTTTCTGGTTGAAAACTATTTTTGTCTTTTAGATAATATTTTTTTAAAGCATCATCGGTTTTTGTTAAACTATTTGTGTACAGGTCAAGTTGACCAGCGGCCAAAATGGCGTCATAAGCAAACCGTAATAAATGTGTGTGTGTGTGTGTGGCGGGGGGGGGGGGGTAAAATGTATTCCGCCTGTCAGTTTGATAAAAAAAAGAATGTATTCATGAAGAAAGTAGATCAAAAAGTTCAATAATGATTAAACGATCCTTTACTGAATCAATATTTTAATATTTTAAAAGGGCATTTATTGATTTAACAGTTTTTAAAGAATGAATTAGAGAATACACTAAATTTAATGAGAGCCACATTAATTTCTAAACTTAATGGGGAACAACTCAATAAGAGCCACATTCATGTCTAAGGGCCACATTCATGTCTAAGGGCCACATTCATGTCTAAGAGCCACATTCATGTCTATCTAAGGGCCACATTCATGTCTAAGAGCCACAGCCACATTCATGTCTTAGGGCCACATTCATGTCTAAGAGCCACATTCATATCTTAGGCCACATTTCGGCCACCCCATTGTTCCATATCTAATCATTCAAGGCTTCAATCAAATCGTACTATTTTGATAGTGCTTCAAAAGTTTCCAAATGGAAAGTTTATTAGATCTACAACGTAAACAATTAAATAAACAGATACAATCACAGACAGACAGACAGACAGACAGACATAGGGTCAGGTCAGACAAAGATAATTTCACGCACTTCCAAACAGGTGTGTTGGCACTATACGTGTACTTACTAGGGTCATCCATCACACTATCAACACCTTTGAGGTGTGGTGTTGGGCGGGAGGGGGGAGTTGCGGGTGGGGGGGGGGGAGATCTCCGGTTAAGACAAACTGTGAGTGAGCAGCCGACAGGAAAGTGAGCGATGGAAACAAAGGGAGAATAATGAAGTCACGTGTCAAGATTAGGACTACAGATTGGAATCGTGTCCCTTGGTATCGAGTGTGTGTGTGTTGTTCCAGATAAATTTAAGGAAGTAAATGACACCTAAACAATGTCCCTGTACTTGGCTGCCAGTTGCCAATTAGATTTTTCTTTTAGAGTGTTGGCACTAAGTAACTTGCGAAAATTATAAATATGATAGACTCACAGATATGTTTTATTGTTGCCTTGACGGAAAGTAAACAACAGGTAACTGTAGTAGTTCCGCACACCTAACACAGTGAATGAAACTGTTTAATTATATGAGATGTTGATAGTATTGACCATGCACGGACAATGACGAGTACGAAGGGGCTCATGGGGCCCCAGGAACATGGTCAATTACTGGAACCTGTTGATGGATGAGCACCGGTCAGCATCACCAGGTTCGGTTTACACCACAAGACGCACCCTGCGAGGCGCCACAGACCTTCCCACCCACACACACACACACACACATACGAGTAAACAAACAAAACTACAGAATTTTAACGTAATTTGTTTTTAAAGTACATTTGGTGCTTGTGTTCAGATTTATATACATACAAACATAACTAATTCTAGTTTTCATTTGAAAAACAAAACAACAACGTTAAAAATAACGTCTGCCTACTCCCGCGGTTTTTTTTGGAACGATGACAATAAAATGTGTTGGAATAAACACGGACTTTGCCCAGACCCCGTCGTGTTGAGTTACAACCTCAGTTCCTAACATAAACTTCTCAATACATTAGAGTACAATAACAACAATCACAATAGTACTCATATAAGTATAGAGTACAGTAACAACAATCATAACCCATAGCCCCAGCCTCGTAGTTTTTTTTTTTTGTAGAATTAAAGAGGTCCAAAAGCAATATATAAGGCAACATCCAATGAGAAAAGGCCTAAAGGCAGACCAAGAAGCTGATGGTTGGAGGAAGTGGAGAAAGACCTTAAAGCCATAGGAGTGAGAAAGTGAAGGAAGAAGACCATGGATCGGGAAAAGTTGAGAAGAGTAGTATGGCAGGTCAGGGCCCTAAGCGCCAAAGGAGGAGGATAAGAATAAAAGGAACAAGAAATATATGCATGCATTTTTTATTCTCTAGTAAAACATATAATAATTTAATGTGTGTATAATGGTAACTTTAGAGAATTAGTTACAAGTTTGACGCTAAAATGTGGGTATTATATTATCAACAACAGGAGTAGGAAGAGAACATTACAAGAAATTGTACTAGACTATCTTTCAACAATTGGCACTCACACAGAACACAAAGTTTGTTAAATCATATCAGATAATTTTTTTTCACATTGAATCGCTCTATTCGAAAGAATATCATTCGGTTGTGAAACGATAGAATCCATATGAAGAAACCGTATGATTTTTTGATTGACACGGAGTAGAAGATGAGGAGTGTTACCTATCCCAATATATATCTCCCGTGGTGTCTCCATGGCCATTGCACTATCGGCTATGGTGGGGATGAAAGAAGGGCACCATAAAAACCGTCCCATTATTGGTTTATAGCAGAGGTTTTCAACCTGTGGTCCGCGGACCCCTGGGGGTCCGTGGGGAGCTTCAAGAGGGTGCGTGGGCAAGTCAAGGAAAGAAGTGATTTTTCTTGTTTAAAGTATTGCTTGGTTTATTGAGTGGTTAGCTTTTAGCTAAACAAAAATTACTAGCTATGTCAATGTTTCAGGCACAGACAACAGTGTGCAGAACTTCGCTGGTATTTCCTTATATTTTTGTGTGAAGTCTGAACTAGACTGCATACTACATGTACTAGTGCAGTGAGTTTTTAAGTCATGTCATCTTGGCAATATTTCTTACTGAGCCTAGATCTATATCTAAGCCTAGATCAGCCTAAAAATAATCTTAGACAAACGTTTTTGATATCAAATTGCTGGTATACACTTTGCATGTTAATTTAAAATGACACTCACAGATTGTTTTAGTTGGAAGTAGATTTTTTGTAAATTTTTAATTTGAAAATAGGCCAGAGCGATAATAGGGATTTTTCGCTAACACATCGATGAAACAGTGCATAATTCTAGCGATTAACCTATTTATGCTGTTCTGTTGTTATGTGACTTGCTTATGAGACAAATAGTTTTTAAAATTTTGGTAAACAATTCAAAATATTTTATGGGATTTGTATTTGTTTTATCATAGAGTCGATTTAATTTTAAAATATGAGTTTCCGCCGTCAGAATGTGAAATATTTTACAGATAGTTACCTTTTCTAACCCTCTCTACTCTAAAACTTTGTCTCTAATTTTTTTTTCCCTGTGAAATCTGAGTCAACGGGACTAAACTGTTGTTGGTCATGTGTTTATCAATATTTGTATAAGTAAACTGTCCAAGGCTAGTAGCATGGGTACATTTGTGAAGAGGAAAGCCGACCAGAACTTGGAAGATTCTGATGATCAAGTAGCCAAAGACAAAGGAAAAAGAAAACAGCGCAAGTATACTATTCGGCTTTGCCACTGTGGGGACCAATGCTGACCAACCTCTTTTTTTACATTTTTAGCAGAATTTAAGTAGATTAAATCCGCAAATTTAAGACATATTCTGGCCCAACCTGAGGTACGAAAAGTTAAGGCCAGGGCTATGGGGGTCCGCCAGCCGAGCTTGGAATGTCTGTGGGGTCCGCAGCATAAAAAAGGTTGAAAACCTCTGGTTTAAAGGACCTAAGAGATTTCATCTCATCCTTACAGGGACTTCACACACACACACCTATCCCAATAACTGACATGAGTAAATAGGTATGAACAAAAGACATAAGATGACTTTAATAATGAATATTTACATGAAGATACATTCAGCCAACGTAACTAAAACCAATTCTCTTCCCTTCCCCCCCCCCCTCCCTCCTTCCTCTCCAGTTAATAACAAAAACTAGGTCAAAGGTCGTGAACTGAGCTGACCTACCTGAACATAGGTGGTACTTGGCGGGCAATGCAAACAATGTCTGGATATCAGGGGCATGGTTGATACGTGCCTGTTATCAACCGTTTGTTTATGTTACGACGGAAAAAGGAAACTTTTGAAAACAAAACGAACACATTCTCAACTGACTGTGATGTACGCCTCCTTTTTACACATAAACAACACACATTCACACATATTTAAACACATGCTCATATGTATATATCTATGTACACACAACCACTCATAATAAAACACATGCATTCATAATGGAAGTTGGCACATTAAACAAAAAAAGGGTACCGTAAAATGGGAGTTTGGATCGGGGGGGGGGGGTCGTTAAAAAATGGCCCTAAATGAGATGTAAGTGAAACGCTCGAGGGTAATAAATGAGACATCCATATTTAACATTTAACAATAAAATTACAGGTATCCAATATGTAAGTAATGAGGTCATCTAGGTACATTAGCATGGACATGGTTTATGTCAACTAAGCGTGAAAATATTTTGTAAGTGGTCAGATTTAACTAAAAAGGGGGGGGGGGGGGTTGAATCTTATCATGAATGACATGCTGCAACCCACGATGCGGAATTATTGCCTCTTGTAAAGCGGTTTTGTCCGCTGGGGGGGGGGGGTTGTGTCCGCTGGGGTTTTTGTCCTTGGGGGGGGGGGGGTTCTGTCCGCTGGGGTTTTTGTCCTTGGGGGGGGGGTCCGCTTGGGGGTTTGTCCGCTAGGGAATTTGTCCGGATACCTGTAGTGACCCAAACTGTACTTTGAGAAATTTGTTATTCTCAATGACATATCATTTTTTTTTTAGTGATAGAAAAACAAAACGCACGAACGCACCAACAAAGACACACACACTCATTCAGATATTTTGTTTTCTTGTAATGCCAATTAAGGCCACGGCTAGATCTCGATTGGACTCGATCCACGGCCATCTTGAACTGAATTAGTTTAAATAGTTCTAGATGGCGGTTGCTCAACGCCATGCCGATCATAAATCATGTGTGATCTGACCACGATCGTCTGTCATCGAGCAAACGAAGAAACACAGATTGAATTGCATCTCCTTTACAGTTTGATCACTGTGGTGTGTACAGATGTAGGGTGGGGGTGGGTAGTGGGTTTGGTCAAGCGAACTTTGACGTCCAGTCAGAGATGGGAACAAGAGAAAGAGAAGGAATGGGGGGGGGAAAGGAGGGGGGGCTACGTGATAATTAGATCCTCTCTTACCCCCACCCCCAATCTCTGACCTTTGAGCGACAGGAATGTGTGTCCGGGTCGTAACCCGATACTGACCAACGGATGGTCCCGAAACATAATGACCAGATCTGTAGCCCTCAACTTTCTTTACAGACCCCCCCACTCCCCAAAACTGGTCAACGGATAGTTCCGAACCTTAACGGCTAGTTCTGCAGCAGTTAACAGTCTTACGCCCCCACCCACACAGTACTGACCAACGGGTATACCCGAAACATAAAGCAACACAGTACTGACCAACGGGTATACCCGAAACATAAAGCAAGTTCTGAAGCTCTTAACTGTCTTTACAACTCCAACTCCCCCCCCCCCTAGAACACCCTTTAATATGAACATGAAGCAATAGAAAAAATGTTGAAAAGTGACCAGTTGAAAAGGTGGTCATCACAAGTAGCACCACTGAATGTGGACAGTGGGAGAGGGGGAGATGTTGGGCATCACACGTTGTACAATTTCGGCAGTAAACGTCACAGTGAATTAAACCTGATGACCACAGAGAAATATGATTCCATCTCAGTTGAACCGCGCGCGCACAAACACATATGCACGCGGACAAACAGAAAAAATGACACGGAAGTCATACCAAATAATTTATTACTGACCTAAATAGAGATACAAAGAATTCGATAGTGACCTAAATAAGGATATAAACTATTTAATACAGACAAATATAACCATGTAAAGAATTAAACAGTGACATATAAAATGATATGAAGAATTATGCTGTGATTCTTCCCCCCCTCTGGTCATCTAATTATTTAGCCTAGCTCAAACGCAGTCTAAAACCGGATACAAAGACATAGGAAACATAAAACCACTCAGACACTCGGGTGATTTGAAATTGTTTTCAATGGTACACGGATGTAATTTTTTATTATTAGTACTATCACTGTTTACAATGTAACCATTGGTCAGTTGACTTATAAACTCGCGATGCGCGCGATGGGTTGGTTAATAAAGCGGTCGAAGATGGGTTGGGAGGGGGGTGGGTGAACACGATTTCTAATGTTTTAAATGATTGCAATTGTTTGTTTATTTGAACCTAAAGGGGTGCGAATGAAATCAAAATGTTTTAGAAAACAGTTTGACTGTCCAGTGCACGCCATACAAATTGAATGAATTCTATTTGCACATCTAGATTAAATAGATAAACATTAATTCTATTTGTACAGTTAATTCTGCCTCAACTATCAATGAATGATGATGATATGAAGACACGTCTCGGTTGTAACAATGGCCAACTAGGATGTTGTTGTTGTTGATGTTGTTGTTGTTGTTGTAGTAAACAGTTCCTGTATATCGAGTTTAACCTCTGAACCTCACGTTATGTGGTTGGCTGGTTCGTTTATTTGTTTGTTTGTTTTTTAACCTCAGCGGTCTTTAACATGTTGACCCTGTGACCTACTGACCCTTTAATCAAACTAGAAATTTGGGACACGCCGTTCAAAGAGACACAACAAATATTCAGCCAGTTAATGACTTAATGATCTGTCACAGGTGAAAATTTATTTTTTTACTAAACTGTATTGGTACAATTATGATAAGAAATGTGTTCAGTATTTAGTATTCGAGTTACAATAGTCATAACTTGAACAAATGTTATTTCACCCCCCCCCTTTTTTTCCCCAATGGCAAGCCTATGAACAGGCCTACGGAGATGGGGTGCAGCAGGTACGTAGCTCAGGGCCCATGAATATAAAGGAGGGCTCCATCAAGCTCAACATAAAAGTAGGGCCCCCATCAAGCTCAACAAATCCCTATTAATTTTATTACGAGTGAAATATGAAATGAATTATTTAGCACTGCAATGTTCATTTCGGGACACCTGTAGTTGCGCTGGGTCCCGTAATTTCTCTAACGTCTGCTATAGTGTGTACCCTAGCCATGGGGAAAAAAATGGGGGAACTACAAAGTATTTCAAACCGGTGGTTCTAAAAGTGTTGGTTTATGGGCCTTTTTTTTTGTTTATTGTTGTTGTTTTATTTTTTTAAGCAGGTATCAAAAACGCTAAATGTTTCAAATGGGGTCGTTCATCATAATATGTAGAGAACCCCTGTTTGAGACCATTTCAACCTATCAAAAGTTTGAAGACCTTAGTATATTTCAGCTTCGGTTCAGAATGCATTGACTTAATTAGTGAAGAGTGGTCAAATGATCTCAAAATGTTTAGTATGGTATCAATCCACGAAAAGACTGGTATGAATATTTTTTTTATTTAAATCAGCGTATAAGTAAAGATTGTGTATGATTGATTGGTACTGAGATCAATAAACATGAAATAATTACACTTCGCCGTATGCGTAAAACAACAACAACAGCTGATTGCAAGTCGCTCACTCCCTACAGCTAATTCTGTTTATTTGTAGCCTGTAAAAGCAAGGCTCAGTTGTAGAAATTAAAACAGTTTTGATCCATAAGGGTAAACCATTTATCTTAGTTCAGTCCCTTGGCACCAAAGCTGGCAAGTTATCTCCCTTTGTGCCAGTTGTGCGAGATAAAGGAAATCTTTGATGGTTGCCATTAACAACGAGAAAGCCGCGTGATGGGCTAGGACGGGATGGGGGCAGGAAGAGTAGGGGAGGGGGGGAGTATGTATAGGAGTGTAGGAGGTCTAAGGCATTCTATTTTTAGATGACCCCCCACTACCCTTTTCGACCCTTCAACCCCCTTCCCCCTCCTCCCCCCCCGTAACATTACAACCTCAGGATGGTCAAATTGTTTGCCCTACTTAATAGTATAATACACAACAATGTGTTGTAAAGATAATTAGTTATGTTGTGTTGGTGTTGTGTTGTGTAGGTGTTGTGTAGGTGTTGTGTTGTGTAGGTGTTGTGTTGTGTAGGTGTTGTGTTGTGTTGGTGTTGTGTTGTGTAGGTGTTGCAAGGTCGTTTTAACCTAGGAGTAAAAAAAAAAAGGCTCCCATCAGTGTAGGGGTCCCATGATATGTATGTGTCGTCAGAGCCATTCTTATGAGCCAACTATAAAACCGTTAGGAGTTGAGCCAACAAGTTGACCGCGTAGGAGTTGAGCAAACGAGATGACCGCCTAGAAGGTGAGTGCTAAATACGTCTGGTGATCACATGGCCAACATTTTACTCACCAAACATTTCTGGAACTCTCTGCCCAAAGGTCCCCTCTCTCCCCCCCCCCCCAAGATAATAAAAAACGGGCCTAGCTTTTGTATTGGCCCAAAAACTCTTATTTAGCCCAGTAGTACGGGGGGAGGGGGTGGTGAGTCATTAGGTTACTAAGACATCTCTGGTTGTGGGTGTAAGTGTGTCCGTTTGTATGAGACGGTGCCAGACACAATGACAACCATCTGAGTAGACTCCCGTGCAATCCGTTATTACAGTTTTAGTAGACGTCATGTGCGCCATTTTTTCCCCAGCATCCTACCCCCCACCCTCACACACACACACACACAGATCTGACAGACTGACCCCCATACTTTATACATGAATATTTCATCTTTTGAGCGCAGCAATTCCGGAATCAGATACCGCAACCCAACACTGTGACGCAATACGCCTGACGGACAGACGGCAGTTCGTTCAACATATTGAGCAGTGTCGGATCACCCTCGGAGTTAATCCCCTACCCCCCCCCACCGGTCCCACTACTCCGTCATCATCTCCAATGACAAGATGGGGATAAGGAATTGATGGCAAAACATGAGGAATAAATAAGGGGGTTGTGAGTGGAGGGAGGGGAATGAACTTCACGACGTCAGGGTCATAGGCTAGTTGTTTGTGAATGATGAATGGGTCAAATCATGATGATGTCTTGTGTGGTGTTTATATTGAATGTGTTGTGGATGTGTGGCTGGTGTGGGCGCTGTGGTTTTTTTTGTTGGTGTGACACACACACACACAGAGGAGGAGATAGTGTATGGAGAGAATGGGCGACGCTTGTGACTTATGTAAATTTAACTTTCGAGCCACAGAGAACAAAATTGTTCTTTCCAATGTTCTAAGTCTTATATGATATTTCCACTGCTAAATCAGGGAAGTTCAACAAATGTGGACTACAAGAAGTTGCATCGCTAGGTCCAGTAGTCAATATACTGAGGTGGACTTTATGAGATGGACTCAGTGGTCACTATGTGTCAATGTCACGAGTCCGACAGCTTTCAATTTAAATAGCAGCAAAAGAAGTTAATTACTGATCATAGATAAACAACGTCACAGCAGCTAATTGAACGTGAGTACTGGCGTTGAGGTGCACAGTTAGTATGACGGGGTCGACCTTTTAGTCGCACTGTTCACATTACTATGTACTCCGTGGCTCCGCCTCTGTAGCTAAGACTTCCTGAGGCTAAGACGTGGCGTAGATGTTGAAAAATGAAAAGAGTTGATCGTATCGTTGAATGGACTTCATTACAGTGGTCACTTTGTTTTGATGTAATCGGTTGTTTTATTTTATAAAGAATCGCCGTATCACAGTATCGAGTAGGGGATCACTGTCGGCGGTAAGGTGGTGCTGCCCAAACAGAAACCGGGGCAGACAGGGGAGTCACTGCCTCGTGGAGATAAGTAGGACACATCATGATATAGAACAGTATAGGATGATGTAATACCGTACTGTATATCACCAATATATATACATACACATGAACAAGTACTGTATATCACCAATATATACATACACATGAACAAGTACTGTATATCACCAATATATACATAGACATGAACACATGAACAAGTACTGTATATCACCAACATATACATAGACATGAACAAGTACTGTATATCACCAATATATACATCGACATGAACAAGTACTGTATATCACCAACATATACACAGACATGAACAAGTACTGTATATCATCAATATATACATAGACATGAACAAGTACTGTATATCACCAATATTTACATAGACATGAACAAGTACTGTATATCACCAATATTTGCATAGACATGAACAAGTACTGTATATCACCAATATATACATAGACATGAACAAGTACTGATATATATTGACAATTTGGCATGCACAAGGGCGAAGCATGATCTGCTTAACCTTGACATAGTATTTAACTATGTAGAAAATAGAAACAAGATAAACAGGACAGACGTAGAAGTCACGATCATGTCATATTTACATGACTGTTATTGACGTAAGTCATATTTAAATGACTGTTATTGATCTATTAATAGATCCACAACTAACATTCAAAGAATGTTTTTAATTGTTTAATCTGTTTGGTGCCACCGTGAGGGTTCATTCGAATTAATATTTTACAATACAATCATACAAGTTAACTATGTTTGTTTGGTGTGATCTTCATTTTAGTTCATGTAAGTGAGTAGTAACACAGAAACTGTTTATCCACAGATTAGATATCATCTAATCTGTAATGCTATTTCATCATTACTTATATGTACGAAATGCCATTGTCCGTAAAATGGTCTGATAAGATCTTCATTTATTCCCTGACCATCCATTGTTCCAGTTTCTCACCATTTATGACTGTTTGTTATTATAAAAACTTTAAGTAACATGCAAAATAAAATACTATGGTCGGGGGGGGGGGTGTCTAAAGATGTAATGTACGACAAACAAATATGACGTATCTTTTAATTTTTTTTTATTTAAAATTCAAAACTCTCGTACTGGTACTCAACATTCTGTGGTGATATTTAAAGACCCCGAAGTTAACTTCGTCTAGTTATTATTTAGTTAAATAGGTGGGTTTTTTTTTAAAGACCATATGGGTCATTGACTTAGTAAATTGGTCAGTCAATCCTCTATATTATGAGACTAATAGATGACCATTGCTGACCATGAAATATAGTGAAAGGGGGGGAGGGGAGATTAGAACTGGTTTTTCACGGATGCTCTTTTTATTTTATTTCACACCCACCCCTTCACATGTCACTTGATAGAAAGAGTGAAGGGTCGTCGAGAGGTGACCACGTGGTAGGTCAGTTGCCCGTGTTTCCTCTGGCAAGTGAAAGGGTATTGGGGGGGGGGGGAGGGAGACATGCTGGATGCAGTAAAGATCCAATAGAATAATAGAGTCTTTTGAATAGAACAAAAGGTGTCCGGCCGGGTAGGCGTGGTCGCGCTGTAAGCCATTCAGTGAGCGGAAAATGAAACAGGAAGTTCATTAAGACCGGAACGACGGTAAATAACCTTGGATTTGTGAAGGTCATTGCTCATGAGAATCAGATGTAGAAAACTAGCCGCTACGATCGTAAATTGTACTGAAATGTATTCAAGATAAACAGTATCTCATTCTAATCAGACCAAACTGTAATATACGCGCCAAATCATTAAGATGGGCATCTGCAGAAAGGTTCTGAACAGGGCATTGGTTAAATTTGTATCACTATCGGCATGTTTTTTTAAACCATGATATGTTCAATACGCACCAGTATGCGGGGCCCAGGGTGAATGTATTATGCGGAGCCCAGGGTGGATGTATTATGCGGGGCCCAGGGTGAATGTATTATGCGGGGCCCAGGGTGAATGTATCATGCGGGACCCAGGTTGGATTTAAACTCAAATGTTTCAACGCGCCGATGGGACTGAAAACTAAAGCGCCATCATCGAGTCAAGCAAGTTATCAGATGTTATCACTTAGTCTCGTAATTATTCTACTACATCAATAAGTGTGTGTGTGTGGGGGTAGTTATCGCCATATTCTCGTCACGTGATGCATTGATTCAACGATTTGATCCCAAACAAATCACTCCGTCCATCGAATCATCAACGTGTTCAGTCAGAGTTTAACGCTGATGTTTCATTAAACGTTAACTTACCCCCCCCCCCCCCCCGTTTCTCTGGTCGTACATAAAGACCCATATAATAATAAACCATCACTTCTTCCACACAATACATCCGCCTCTAACGGTCTGTCCCATATCTTGGACACGGTTTACAATATCCACAACAATATCCACAATCCCTCCAAGTAATAAACACGAACTATATAGCTTGTTAATACTGTTGCGTCATCTGTCCGCGTGGCTTGTTATGAAACGGATGTTTCCATTTTTTTTTTTTAATTTTCTTTCAATAATTTTATTATCCCCCCTCCCCCTTTTATACGGGTAAATTTATTTAACATGGACTTGATAAAAACAGGCCATAAATTTACCTGTCGGTAGCACTTCATTTCATTTGGATTCACACTTTGTGTGTGTGTGTGTGTGTGTGTGTTTGTGTGTGTGTATTTCCCCTCCCATTGAATGAAGTGCAGTGCACACATTGAGTTAAGACAAGAGAACTAGCAAGGGATGTCAACATTTAGTCAAAGGGGAGATAATGATGATGTCAATACACACACACACACACTCTGGCTTCATTAAATGGGGGGGGGGGGGAGAGATAACGATGACGTCACGCGGCTACACGAGTTAACTCCCTTATTGATTCTTGACGGAAAGAAAGAAAAAAAAATGAACATTCCCCCCCCCCCCCCAGATTGTTTCATTGTCTGTGTGCTAGTGTTTAATGGAAGCACACACACACACACTCTCTCTCTCTATCTGACACACACACAAGCACTCTATCTCTCTCACACACACACACACACAATACTAGCTTTCTATTACGGGTATCTATTAAAACAAGCACCGTGATTCTAAACTTTCCGCTGCCATCATTAATTACTTAAACTGGTACACGTTTTTTTTTGGCATTATAGATAGATGTGCGCACGAGGCCCCACAAAGGGCAAGAGCCAGTCGGGTCAGGGAAGGGCAATCTCAGCAATGGGCTACAACGAAAGAAAGTTGGGGGCCCTACAGACAGAGATGTTTTTTTTTCCTGGGCCCCGCATAAAACATTCCCACTGGGCCCCGCATAAAACATTCACACTGGGCCCCGCATAATACATTCACACTTGGCCCCGGATAATGCATTCACCCTGGGCCCCGCATAATACATTCACACTGGGCCCCGCATAAAACATTCACATTGGGCCCCGCATAAAACATTCACACTGGGCCCCGCATAATACATTCACTCTGGGCCCCGGATAATGCATTCACCCTGGGCCCGCATTATGCATTCACTCTGGGCCCCGCATAATACATTCACACTGGCAATAGCTAAGGAACAAGGGCTAAAATGATGTAAAGAAGGGGGGGTCTAAATAAATATAAATTTATAAAGAGCCCAAATATGTAACGTCCTGTGTTAAAAATAAAAGAAGAGACGCTTGATTTCAAAACATTTTAACCGTAACTAACAAACAAAAACACAAAAGGTTAACAGACGAGCTATAATAACACAGCCACTGGGCAAGTTATTATCAACAAGGGTCCTCAATCGTGCAAGTGTATGGGCGACCCTCTTTGTGTTGTGTTGTTGTTCTTCTCAGACGACCGGGAATCAAACAAAAAAAAAAAAAGAAAGCTTTAAAAACCCTCCCATTAAAATTTATTGAGATCCGCCGTCAAGTGAAGGGAAGTAACACGGGAGCTAATCTACACGGACAGACTGGCAAACAGTCAGACAGGTCAGATGTGGGGGGGGGGGGGTAAAAGCGAGAGAGAAAGAAAGAGAGAGAGAGGGAAGAGGGGGAAAGGGTGGAGGAGAATAATGACAGAATGAGAAAGTCCAAGAAAAACAAGCCACCACCGGCAACAACGACAAAGACAAAAAAAATTTTTTTTTTGAATCTGCCATCTTTGAGGTAGGAGGCACGATCTGCCCCCACTATCAATGGCAAGGTGAGACCATATTGTCTGACTCTCTCTCTCTCTCCGCCCCTGGTGAGAGGGGGGTTGTGGAAGAGGAATGGAAGAGAGGGAAGAGAGAGAGGGGGGGAGAGGGGGAGGAGAAAAAGGTCGTGTTAGGGGTGTTGTGTAGTCCGTAAAACGGTCTGTTTGCGCATGTCAGATCTCGGGGAAATCCCGTGTATTGTGCTCAATGGCAGGTAGAACGAGAGAGAAGGGGGGGGGGGGAGTGGAGTGGGATACCGGGGCGGGGGGAAGAGTACGTGACTGACTGCTACTAAAAGAGTCTCTCCCCCCACCGCCTCACAATTTAGCTGACGTATGTAAACTACAAGAATTTTATGTCTAGTATTATAAACCACCACCATCATCACCACCATCATCATCAAACCCCTTTAGACACTTAACAAACAATATTTTGTAACCGTCAATTATGGAGGACTACCTGTATAAATCAAACCAAGCGCAAACTGATTCTTTTCCCACCGCCGTCGTCGTGTCTTCTCCGTTTGACACCAAGAAATAACTCGACAACATGGATAATTAAATACACAATTTGAGAGAAACAACTCGACAGCATGGACAATTAAATACACAATTTGAGAGAAACAACTCGACAGCATGGACAATTAAATACACAATTTGAGAGAAACAACTCGACAGCATGGACAATTAAATACACAATTTGAGAGAAACAACTCGACAGCATGGACAATTAAAAATACAATTTGAGAGAAACAACTCGACAGCATGGACAATTAAATACACAATTTGAGATTTAAAAGAAAAACATTTCATGTAGCCCCCACCCCCACGCCTTTCCCCATTTGTTTTTAAAACCGTTGTATTCATACCTGGATTAAATTGATGCAACTTTTATGTGTGCATACTACCAGGGTCGTTCTTTGGGTGGGGAAACTAGACGGTTCTCCACCCCCCTCTTCCAAGGCTCAGGGCCCCTCCCGTCAATGGGTTGTTTGTTGTCTATAGCCCATTTATCATTTCAAGTTTGATGTATCCCATAAACTATTTTGTTATGACGTGATGATTTTTATTTATTTATACAACGGCTGCGGCGGGCACATTTTGTACTGTCAGGTTTTAGATTTCTAGCAATTAGACCCGCCAATACAGAGTTAAGAGAGCGTTACACTGCCACATACTGTGTTAACAGAGTGTCACACTCTCACAGACTGTGTTAAGAGAATGTCACACACTGTCACAATGTTACACTGCCACACAAGTGCTTCGGTGTCGAACTTTCCCAAACAACCAAACAAATCTTACCTGCTTCTAAAAAAAAAATATTGCGAAGAACAGATCTGGTGTGACTAAATGACCTGACCTAGATTTCACCCTCCGAGCTTTACATAAAGAGAAGAAACAACATCACCAGTGTCTGACCTAGATTGAAATAACTTGTTCCCCCCCCCCGGCCCCACAATGATACACAACAGATCAACAAGCACACCACATACACAACTTTAACACGACAGATAAACAGCGCACATACCATACACAACAGATAAACAGCCCAGACTCACAACAGATCAACAGCACACACATACACGACAAAAACAGTCGGTAACCTGGAAATAACAAAGAAACAAACAAACAAGAGAACAACACACGGGATCAGCTGATCAGATTAGAATGAAGCAAATATCAACCATGGTGTTTTAATGGAGCCACTAAACCAAATCACTCTCTCTCTCTCTCTCTCTCTCACTCTCACTCTCTCTCTGTCTGTCTCTCTCTCTTTATCTATCTATCTATCTATCTATCTATCTATCTATCTATCTATCTATCTATCTATCTATCTATCTATCTATCTATCTATCTATCTATCTATCTATCTATCTATCTATCTATCTATCTATCTATCTATCTATTTCTTCATTTTCTGTCTGTTGTTTTCGTGTGTCTCTCTCTGAGCTCATTCAATCCAGATTTTTTTTTAACTACGGGCGCACCGGACGTGGGAACTGGGATCCAGCTTCAGAGGGGCTCTGGGCCCCCAACGTGTGAAGGATGATGGGCCCTCAACTTCATATGGGCACCGTATATTTCTGTTACTAGTCTCTCACTCTCTATCTTTTCAATGAGCCCAAAATATTTTCACTCCTCCCACACCCACCCCGCTCTTTCCCTCACACACACACACACACACATAAACATAGACACCTGTGCATAAATTTTAGACAACTTTGTACAATGTACATAAAAACAGAAAGAAAGTTCTCAAAATCTCAATTCAACACGTCACAATTTTATTTCCTGCACTCACTCGCCGAACGACATCGCACAATGACGTCACTTGGTCACGTAACAACATTCATTGGGGGGGGGGGGGTAATGGTTGCAGCTGTAGCATCTCATTAACATAACATTTGCAAAGGCACGCATTGCAAGGCTGAAAGGCCTAAAAAAAAACTGACCTAGTTTAATATGAGGGTCATATGGTTATTAATGAACAATAACCATGTCACGTGACTATGACCTGAGATCGAATCTCACACACGGGGGGGGGGAATGTTTGTAATGCTGAACAGTGTACCTGCACAACGTAAACTTTAAGAACCTTTGAGATTTACTCCAGACAAAATTACAGGTAAGCTCATGTACAGACCAGGTGAAATTAAGTACACCTTAGGCAAAATTCAAGGTAAGAATGCACACCGCAAGCAAAATGTGTGTGTACGTAAGCTTCTGGCAGAATTAAAGGTGAAATAATTTTGTTTACCCTTGACCAAAAAAAAATGTGTGTTTCCCAATAACAGATTGAATGTAAGTCAATGTAGAACCACAAAGACAAAAAAAAAATAAAAGCTATAAGTAAATCGCAAGTATGAAATGCGTGATCAACGTCCGTGTATTTCAGTTTCTGCTAATAGGAAAACATTTTTAAAACAAATTTACCGTTAGTCCTATTGAAGTAAATTATAAATACTTTTAAAAGGAATAAACATATCGAAATTCTCCCGGCTAAAAGAGATGCGAGCATTGGAAAATACAAACCGGGAATCTTTTGACTTTTAGTTTTACGAAATTTGATCACTTGCGTGAGCGGGAGTATTAGGTGCGCATCATCACACTGAGACACATGCATTGATCAAATGACCAAATCAGTTGTTGTTATTATTCACATTCTTCACTTTGAAGTTTAGATGACGGTGTTTTTAATCCAATATATTTATGTCTGCTTCTTTGATTGTACACTAATTGATGTTTATTGAATTATTTTCCTTCCTTAATTTTTGTTTTGATATATCCTCGCTACACTGCTACGCCGTCTGCTGGAATAGTAATTCCACAGGTGTAGGGAGTATTTCATTGGTTGATCAGCTCCATGTATTATTTTGTGATAATTAAATAAAATAAAAAGTCACACGTGTCACGTCAGGTGCCTAAACTTTTCGGACGAAGCGATCTAATTTCTCTAGAGCGGGTTGACGGTGGTACAACAAGGGCTGTTGACGGTGGTACAACAAGAGCTGTTGACGGTGGTACAACAAGAGCTGTTGACGGTGGTACAACAAGAGCTGTTGACGATGGTACAACAAGAGCTGTTGACGGTGGTACAACAGGAGCTGTTGACGATGGTACAACAAGGGCTTTTGACGATGGTACAACAAGGGCTTTTGACGATGGTACAACAAGAGCTGTTGACGGTGGTACAACAAGAGCTGTTGACGATGGTACAACAAGGGTTGTCAGACTTGTTCCGCTAATCGGGGCAACTCAACACCCGGCTGAATATAAAAAAAAACGTTATGGGGGTGGAGAGTTTTAGAATGGGGCTCGATTCATTAACGGGACTGGAAGTAAAACGTCCTTGGCGTCGTCAGTGTCAAGGACATGAACTTTTTAAGGTAAATGGTTGGACGTGGCCAAAAGAGAACAAAAAAAAAACAACAGCAATTTGTATTTCGTACCAGCAGTTCTCAGTCTGTACAGCAGACGTCAACAAACAGACTGTTATAAGTCAATGGGTTCTTATTAAAAAAAAAATAATAATCTGAATGACATATAGGGCCTACGCATTTGTATTGAGAGTCCTCCCCCCTCCCCTCCCCCTCTTCCCCACATCAGTAAATATATATAGCAGTGGTTCTCACAGTGTGAGTCGTGACTCGCTGGTAAGATGCGAGGACATTTAAACCAATTCGCCAAAAATATTATTTTTTATCAATTACTATATATATATTTATATAAATGTGTGTGTGTGTGTATCAATATATTCACAATTAATTATATTATTTCTTTCTTTTATTATTATTATTTTTTTTTGCATTTTGTACTGGTGGTTCGCCACTTGCGAAAGTTTTAGAACCACTGATTTCTATGGTATACAAAGCAATAAGCAGGACCACACGAGGAGATATGTTATACTAATTCACAATATTACTTTTTTTTTTTTAAAGTGGTTAACATAGGGTCTCAGCAAACTGCTTTACGACAGGGGGAAGGAAGGGGGGGAGTATAGGTCAGCAATTTAAAGATGGCCACGATCATATGGAACATAATAGACATTCATAGACTGATAATAATAATAAAAAAAATGTGTCAATGAAGATGTTGTTGTTGTTGAATATAACAGACGGTGGTGGTAGTAGTGGTAGTGACGACTAGGTTCACTCGACACACAGCTCAATGTACAACGGCCGGATCTCACGCCTCATCAACAATGACAGACTTTTTTCTGTTTTTTTCGCTCTCCGTCAATCAATCCCGTGATATGATTTATAGGCCACCCCGTTTTAACCCCATCACCATCAGCGCCACCAAAACATCTTTTAACTCTTTCCACCCTTCATTTGTCCAAATCTGAACATCCCCCCCCCCCCGGCTCTCGTTTTACAAACTTCTCTCCTCCGCCATTTCACCCCCCACCCCAACGCCCGCTTGGTTTCCTCCCCCCACCCCCCCCCCCCATTTGATCTCTGGCGCACCCTCTTCTTCTTCTTCACACTCTTTTTCCTCCTCTCATTCACGCCACGCTTGCCCCCCCCCCCCATCCCCTTCCCTCCTTCTCCGACCTCGTCCTCCCAGCTCATACGCCCCCGGCCACCTTGTTTCTTTGAGTTCTTAATGTCGGACCCCATGTATCCGACACCATAGGACTAACTTCTGTCTCTCTCTCTCTCTCTCTCTCCCCCCCCCCCTCCCTTCTTCTCCCGACAGTAAACGCACAGACAGACATGGTTAGAAAACATGAGTGATCTAAACTGGTCTTGGAGAGGCCCGGGACATTGGGGGGAGGGGTACGGGTGAATGCAGGTAAAGTGTGGGGATGGGGTGGGGGAGGGAGTGGGGGGGTCTATGAAAAGTTGAAGTTCTGGGGGTGGGTGGGTGGGAGGGTTGGTGAGGAGAGAGAAAGAAAGAGCCAGAGTGGAGAGAAAAAGGGGGAAGAAATAAAAAAATCAAACGGGATTTGTGTGATGTGTGTATGAGGCAGAGAATGGCGATGGAAGAGGCCGGTGGGTGGAGTGGCGTGCGGAAGAGATGGGGGAGGGGGTGGAGGTGGAGACTGAGGGGGGAGGGGGACAAAGAAGAAAGAAAAACAAGACGAAACTGAACTTTTTTGTGTGGAGGGAACATTAACAGAGGGCGGGAAGGGGGGGGGTGAAGGGGATGGGGTGGAGAGGGGGTTTGCACGACCCACATTGATGTTTCTCCCCTGCGAGAATGTTTTCCTCAATAAAGAGAGCAAAATTTAAACTATTGGGGGGGGGGGGCTGACAGATCATCCAATGAGATCATCAGAAGATTAACGACAACAGACAAACAAATCCATGTCGTGACGTCATGTGGTTGTAACGATGATGAGCCAGGAAGGCCTCTGTGTGAACGACAAACAGTCAAAACAATTATTTTGAAACAGCAGTAATGCGTCGTCATCCATTACACACATCACCTTATAAATTGATTTAAACATTGAACATCGCTGAGGCAAATTACATTTATTTCAAGTCTTTAGTGTTTGTATGTGGATTTGATTCACATCTTTCCTATCTGATTTTAAATTTAATTTTTCTGCTGCTAAGAGATGGAAATTCTTATCGCCTCTTGGCCATTCAGCTCAATCAAGGTCTTCGCCATTCAGCTCAATCAAGGTCTTCGCCATTCAGCTCAATCAAGCTTGTTATTGTAATCAGAAGATGTAGCGGTGAACAATCAAAAGTTATTTATAAGTTAATGTATTTTTAATGAAATACGTGACATTTTCACCATAGTGATTTCACTAACATTTTCACCGCAGAGCTTTCACTAACATTTTCACCACTTAAGTTTAGTATCAACAGCTACCCTTTACCTGACGTGGTCATTTACTGCCTCCTGATGTCCTCGCACCCAATCTAGTTCACTATCAGTTGAACCATCTTCCCCTCTGTGTAACATATTTCAACACTACTGCTAGGCCGCCCTCTTACACCCTTCTCCCATCTCACGTCCCTGCCTATCATAAGCAACCCCCCTCCCCTACCTCGCCCCCCACCCACCGCAGCATCAACACGGTACTTTCTCCTAGGTATGCAGGGACCACATAGTAATGTTTCACACCTTTGGAATTAAAACTATTTCTTTACCCCACCCCTTACTTTTTCCGGGACAACCCTTCTCTCCCCTCCCCACCCCACCCCCTCCATTTCAATATCATCTACCTTTGGCTCCTCTCCGCGAAATTCCGATATCCATCCCCACCCCCCCTAACACAAATACACCCCCCCCTTTCCCAGCTATTTTAACCTCTGACTATAGACATACGCGAAATAAGATGAACACAACAAATACATGTAATATGATTGTTCCCCTGAATGTGTTGACAGTGTGTGTGCTGGATGTGTTGACAGTGTGTGTGCTGGATGTGTTGACAGTGTGTGTGCTGGATGTGTTGACAGTGTGTGTGCTGGATGTGTTGACAGTGTGTGTGCTGGATGTGTTGACAGAGTGTGTGGATAGAGTCTGATGAGGTGAATCTAGAAAATAATCATTCAATCAGTGATATTGAAAGTTTTACAATCAATGATTGTGTGAAATAGTTTTAACGGCAGAGCTATTGAGGACCAGTATAATAAACAATAGACGGGTGGATGGCCGAGAGATTGACTATCAACCTGGGAGCATCGGGTTCGATCCTCGGTTAAAAACCAACGGAATCAGGGAATTATTCCCACATCCTGGTGAAAGTTGTTTCTTATAGGTCACTATAATAAGTCCATCCAGCTTTAAAATGGTTACTGACCTAAGTTGGGGAAGTAAAGGCGGCTGGGCGTTGTGGCGGACCACACTATTATTTATTTGACTCGGCTACAGAAACCGGTGAATTCCACACTTCATCTACCCCGATGGCCCTAATGGGGAGAAGGGTATACTTTATATTTGTGTAAAATAATAAATAATAATTGGAATAAAATTTAACATCAAATGCTAGTCAAGTTAATAAATGACGCAGACAATGACTACCGTGATGAACAAACATCTAATCAGCAACTGTTATCTATAAATGTAATGGACCGTCCAGACGACAGGTAGAGGATGTGTCCACTGTTTGTATATTACCTACTGATGTTGTCAGCTGTTTCTAGGATGTATTTTATCACTTGTTTAAAGGATACATCAAATGTTTGTAAACTATCTAAAGTTGTTATCACCTGTTTGTAAGGTATCATGAGATGCTACTGTTAAGATGTTATCAAAGGTTCGTATGATATCTGTTATCAACTGTTTGTAAGATATCTGATGTTGTTATCAACTATTTGTATTATACCTACAGATGTTATTAACTGTTTGTATATTATATCAAGCGACGCTATCGACTGTATCTGTAAATGTTATCAGCCAACCCTTGCATTGATCGGGTCAAATGTCTCTCTCTCTCTCTCTAATAATTATAATATCACGAGGAACCAAACTAAAACATCCCTTTACTTGACAACAGCCTGGTGTCAACATGAACCTGATGTCCACAAGAACCTGACACATATGTCCAGTGTCACCGGTGACCCTAGTCCACAGGTCAAACGTCACCACACCAAATTCCAACAGTTTAAAATGACACCAATGACTGAAGGCAAGATGGGGGGGGGGGGGAGGGGAGGAGGTGGGGAGGGAAAATGGGCCACACACCCCAAAAAAAATAATGTTTATAATTAAAATGTCCCAACTTGAACAACTAAAATGGACAGGATGAGTTGGGGGAGAGAAATAAGGTGTCAGCACTGACCAGACGGTGGATGAGTGAATAGAGGAGTTGGTGGGGGTGGGGGGTGTAGGGGAAGACCTTATTGTCCTGTACTTTTTACAAAGGCCTCGATCGGCCACTTTGTCACTTTTAATTTTTGTGATAACTGCATTGGAGTGACCGGTGGACTTTCATGTGAAAGAAGACAGCCGTGCCAATGAGTGAATGAGCGGAATAGTGACCGATAGATCGTCACGGTTTGTCAACGAGACAGGGTGGAGAATAGAATGTGACGACTTCACCAGCAGATGACGTAATCAGGCCGGTGCGGATAACGCCATTATACAGACCACGAACAAGCTCACCTCCCACGCATATAATCTGTCACATGATCTACCTCTCACCGTTTCATCTTGTCATCACTCTGGGTGAGAGTTACAATTTATTGGGTTACTTCCCTTGAGCCGCACACAAACCAAAAAAAAAGTAAAATTCAAATGTAAATTGGGCACGGCTTGTAAAGTCATTTACCAACCAGCCACCGCAGCTGTCAAGTGTTGATCTAACGGACGGACGCAGACTATAAAGAAATCAAAATACTATAGGCCTACATGTATGTTAAACACACATGTAAAGAGTATCCGCTATACATAGAAAAGTAAATGTAAGTACAATGCACATGTGTCAATAGATAAATGTACACCGTAAAAGTAAATGTAAGCACAATGTACAGTTGTACACGTGTCTACAGATAAATGTACACCATTGAAACACTTTTTATAGATAAAGCCAGTTATAAGGGTCAGTGTTTTTTTTTTAATAAATGAAAACAGCTGTAGTGGTGCTAATAATCAAAACACCAGACTAAAGTGCAAATAATGTTACATAATGGTTGCTTTAAAAACACGTGCAATGATTGCGTCCATTCAATTCCCGCCAACAGGCAACAAAAGCTGTTAAATTTTATCGCGTCCCGCCATCAATGGCCACATCATGTTGTTGTTTGTTTGCTTGTGTACCACACTCTTTCCAAAGGTCGTCCTTTGATCATATAGAAAAATAATTGCGTCATGAGTTATTGAAATGACGAACTGCATAATTACAACGTATTGTTACATTGTTCTGGGTTACAGAGTTAATGAGCTAGACATGAGGATCGCCACCAAGACTTGAAGGTTTTTTGAAGGTTAAGGTCATAGAGGGGAGACAATAAAAGAGAAACAGAGTTAATTTTTTAACGCACCATTTTTCGAAATAAAATAAAAAAGGCATTTAGTTTCTGTGAATGTAAAAATTGTACAAAATATTTTTTTTTCTTTAGGTAAACTTGAGAGAATATAGGTTTTTGTCTTTTTAATAATGTTTTTTCCAATTGTTCTAGTAGACTGTACCCAATCAAAAATATTCAGCGTTAACATCAAGTAGTGCTCGATAATAGGCAGTGGGTGTGGCCTAGCGGTTGTAAAGTGCAGTGCAACTCTATCCAACTGTTCCAGGCATCGGCGGCGGAACGAAATATTTTAAGGGTGGGCAAGCCAAAATTCTAGGTGGGGGGGGGGGCGCCGCCCCCCCCCTAGAAAATTTAAGGGGGGGGGGGCAAAACAAAATATGACCGAAAGACAAATTTTACCCCCTTAATTCAATAATAGAATATAGTAATTCTGTAGCAAGTATTTAATCGATATTATTAAAAGTAATATATATATATATATAATAAAAATGAACATTGAGCACTTCTGTCGTCAACTGATTCGTAATGTCAGTTTGTTTACAAATTTAATAGTGAAATTAGATCAGAAAATTACTGATAATTATCATGAATGATGATGAACATGAAACTGAAACCGGAAACGGGAAACTCAATAAACAAAAAGTAATTTATGAAAAGATAATTAATAATTGTATTTTCTTTAAAAGTTACATTTGCTGTCATTCGGTAGATGACAATACTTCTCTATACTTATGAGATGCATTTGCTGTCTGTCTGTCTGTTCCCTTAAAACTCAAGATCCAGACAACCAATTAACATGAAATTTGGTACACGTACACAAGATTACATGGGGAAGGTTCTTAAACAGCTTTCGTTCCATCTCAATGGGTACTTTAATTGTAATTAATTATTTTGGATATCAAAGACATGAAAATCGGCAAACTTTTACCCCGATTTCAGGTTTTACGAGCTTCTCTCCCACATAGCTAACTTACTATAAATATGATCGGTACGGGGAACCAAATATCACGTTACTTACTACATTATTAAATTCCATTCCTTCATCCATAGGAATTGTCATCTTTTGCTACAGTCATGCCTAAGAGAGAGAGAGGGAGAGAGGGAGGGAGGGGGAGTGGGGGAGGGAGGGAGAGAAAAAGGGAGGGAGGGAGGGAAAGAGGGAGGGGGAAGAGAGAGAGAGGGAGAGGGATAGAGAGAGAGAGGAACTGCCAAAAATGTTGTGTATCACATTGCTTTAAGATAAAAATACCCTTTTATTGTATGCAAATAAACCCTTTTTTTAAGTACTTGCAACTAGTTTGAATATGCCACAACAACTCTCAATAATGTGATTACTGTAAAATGTAAATTAATTGTAATTTCTTTCAAATATTAAATTTAAGAAATAAATCAAATGAATTATGAAAATGAAAATGATACATATAAACTAAAATGATTTACAAAATTAAAAAAGCTAAACAAAGTTAAAATTTTAGGGGGGGGGGCAGACTTGAAATTCAAGGGGGGGGGGCTGCTGCTGCTGCTGCCCCCTCCCCCCTGCTCCGCCGCCAGTGGTTCCAGGTTCAAAACTCTGGCAAGTGATATGAATTTGTTCACTGTTACGGACAGTGTTCCGAAATCCACATATCTATAAACACACACACACACACACGCACAAACACACACGCACACATACATACACACAGACAGACATTCCCCGTCCAGCAATAACTTGCACACTCTCTCTATCACGGCTCACACACACACAAACACACAGACACACACACACATACATACACATATATTTTGCCATTAACTTAATGTGCATACACAACAATAACAGATTAATATAAACATTCCCAAGACATATTCAAACAAACAGACATATAAATCACAGGCAGAAAGCTGACATCTATTTATTTATTTGTTTGTTCTTACATTTTATAGGTCACAGGTCACACAATTTATTTATTTCAATTTGACAGCAAATACCCCCCCCCCTCCTTTTTTAAAAAAAATTAAAAAAATCTTTTATGTACAAACCCGACGGAATCAATTTGTTAACTGCTCATCCGCAAAATTGAGTTACATGCGCGGTCTGGTGTAGATCTGTGTGTGTGTGTGTGTGTATGTTCTGTTATGTTATGTTCATGTCTAGTTGTGATTGCATGCACCATAGACATTGTACACTCCATACAACACCGGTGGGTGAGATGAACAAACGTCAAAATATGTCAAAAGTGACTCATATCGCAGCATTCAGTAAATAGTCAACAATCTCCACAATACAAATATTAAAGCCAAAGAAAAAAAAATGAAACATACTATGGACTTGTACATAATGAAACAAATTATTTCAGAATTATGGTATTTTTTTGTGTATCCAGCCCTCCCCCTCTCTCTCTCTCTCGTCTTCTTATCCTAAGTGATTTGAATGTAGAACTAAGGGAAGTCACTCAAGTCATTTGGGACTAATATTGATAGAGGATTATCTTTCCTGCCCTCAGCTACTTAGGAGAAAAGAGGGGGGGGGGCTAGACAATTTGATGGTGGCAGACATCAACACACACACAACAGTTACTTGTGTTTTTATTCAGATTTCCATAACTCAGTTGTGCCATATTGAGCCACATTGAGCCATATAAAGTACCGAATACCCGCATAGGCAATAATAATAACAACCAAAACAATACATATTAAAGTAATAACAATATTAAAAATACTCTATTGTTTTCTTAGTTATTTTTTGTTGTTGTTGAATTATCGGTACATGCGAGACATTTATTGATCGAGTGGTCAACAAGCGGTCAGTAAGTCATGGACCGTAAATAATTAGCTGACCATTTCAAAATTCTTAGGGAACACATTGTTTCATCAGCTACAGTTATTTAAAAGAACAATTAGTTGACTTAAATTAAATTGTCGATGTGGCGCTCAACATAGAGTTGGTATTTGACAGTGACAAGACAATTGTTTGGCTACAAGGGGCTGCACTCTTAAAGGATATGTTGATGATAAAGAGGTTATGGGTCTTTAGATAAAATCGCTTTCTTCATTTCGGGAAACAATTAAAATTAACAACTACATACAAATTACCAACTTGTCTTTCAAATCTGCATCAGGATAATTTTTTTTTGTAACATTATTCCTGTTTAATTTTATTTATGATTAAATTTTATAGTGTTCATTCCCCCCCCCCCCCACACACACACAAAACATTTTTCTAACCAACATATGTATGATGATCTCTCTACAACAATATTGTATTGTTAAATGCTTTAAGGAAATCACAATAGCACAGAGGTGGGTTCTTAATTAAACACCAAGTAATAGTTTATTTACAATCAACAACTCCAACGACCGACCGCTCTTAACTGCCCCGGCTTCATCATCACAACTTCTGCTGCTATGTCACAACTTCACAGCTTTCAGTACGTGAATTATATACCGGTTGCGCTGGTCTACGGGAATTCCCTTTTCGTAGCGCGCCACAGAGAGCAAGAATAGAGTTATAACAGTATGTTGAACGTAATACAACGGAATTTTACGGAATGCAGAGGCGTAGCGAGGGGTGGGCAAGGGGGGCATCATGCCCCGGGCGCTACTCACAAATGGTATATTTTACATATAATATATGGTTTTCGAATTAGGGGGGGGGGCGCTAAAAAGGTGTTAAAAAGGTATTGTGTCCTGGGCTTGACGTAAGCTCGCTACGACACTGACGGAATGAACGTACAAGAGTGGAAATAATACGTAAGGCATTGGAACGAATATTTTAATTAGGCTCAAAATTATGATATTAAATTAAATGAACAAGATAAATAACAGACATTCACACCAAACACGTTCAAGCACCAACACGCACATACATGGGCGTCGCTAGGAATTTTTCCAGGGGGGGAGCAAAAATTTTCCGGGGGGGGGGGCCAATAACAACTTTATGACATTTTTTAAAAATGTAACGGGGGGGGGGGAGCAAATGCCCCCCTCTTATATGACATTTTTCAAATGCCCTCCCCATGAATACGCCCATGCGCACATAATAAGTGCTCCCCGACCCAGAAGTGTGAAAGGTTTTTTCCCCCATCAAATATCGCTCTAAATCTTTAGTGAGTGATTCAAAGATTCGATCACCATATTCAAAATGTTGAGTACACCTCATAAGATTGAGTTGAATCAAGGTTTTTTTTTAAAAAACAACAACAACCCATATATAGCCAAAAAAAAACTGAACTGTAATTGAAGATGGAAACTGGGGGGGGGGGGAAGATGAATCTAGAAACTATCTCTTCTGATTGGTCCTCTAGACAGACAAAAGAGTGGGTCTATCAAATCAAAGTCTGCTGTTTGTCCAGAACTGACCAGTGCCGCCAGACTTACCCTGGGCAGAGGAGGTAATGAGTGGTCAAAAGATGGGTCAAGAAGAGACAAAAAAAGAAAGAAACCCAGACAAAATCTTAAAGGATGTGTGGTGGTGGTGGTGGATGGGAAAATGACCATTGTATATGTCAACCGGGGAGTAGGGGACCCGGGGTGGAGTGTTGGAAGGTGGGGGGGGTTGTAGACTGGAGAGGGGTGTTGGATGGGGCTGGGGAGTGACCATCCTAATGGTGACCGGGGAGGAGAGAGGGGTACGGGAGATATATTTGAGGATGGGTGGTCGGACTTCCATCATTTTATTGAGTGGACGCTGGGACAGCTGGGGGGGGGGCGGTGGTGGGTCGGTGCTTTATTGTCTGGAGTCCAGGCAAACTGTCCACGCTGACCGGTATACAAGGGTGATAACTGTATTAAGTCCCGGGTCCTGGCAAACTAATGTCGTCATTGAAGTGTTAGTCAGCGAGGCTGGGGGGGGGGGGGAGAGGGGGAGCAGAGTGGACAGAGAAACAGACAGAACGAGGAGGAAAAAAAAGAAATAGAAAGAGAAAATGAGTCATGGAGACATACAGGAAAATAGATATAATAGGAGGAATAAAGATAAGAGAGAGAGATGGAGGGATTTAACTAGTATATAAGAGTGGTCAACTAGTATATAAGAGTGGTCAACTAGTATAAGAGTGGTCAACTAGTTTAGAAGAGTGGTCAACTAGTATAGAAGTGGTCAACTAGTATATAAGAGGCCAACTTATATATAAGAGTGGTCAGCTCATATAGAAGAGTGGTCAGCTAGTATAGAAGAGTGATCAACTAATATACAAGAGGCCAACCTATATATAAGAGTGGTCAAGTAGTTTAGAAGATTGGTCAACTAGTATAGAAGAGTTGTCAACTAATATAGAAGAGGCCAACCTATATATAAGAGTGGTCAAGTAGTTTAGAAGAGTGGTCAACTAGTATAGAAGAGTGGTCAACTAATATAGAAGAGTGGTCAACTCGTATAGATGAGTGGACAACTAGTATATAAGAGAGGGAAGAAAATCGCCGCTGACTTCATTATACCCAGAGCAGCTGTAGGTAAACTATGAGACTGACTGGGTCCCCTCTGCTCAAGGAACACTACCATAATTAATACCTATAAAATCTGCTGCCAGGAGGGCCTCGTCATGTGTTTTTTGCATTGGGCCCCCAAACATATTTAAACAATCTCTGCTTTAAGCCCCAAATATATTTCACAACTTTGAGACGCAAGACGTAGGACTATTTATAGATTGTGGAATTTCCGATCACAGACGACACCAGCGGAAAATGAGGGGGGGGGTGTTATAGTGGGTCAAGATGGATCACAGCAAGCGTGTTGTTTAGAGAACTCATTCAAGGTTGAAGTGTAGACAAAAAAGGCAGTAATTATTACATCAGCTGCAAGACTATTTATAGAAGAGTTTTGTGATTTCTTTCCAACTCACGATACCAGAAAAGAAGCTATAAATTCTCAACTTCGAGACGCAGGACGATAAAGAAACGCGCGGGACGGCTTGTTTATTACATAAGACTCAGAAAAAAAAATTCTTTCAGAAGGAATCGAAACGCATAGGAAACTCCAGCAATGAATTACACAGGACTGTGCTGTACACGGTGCTGTGCTAAATGGTCAGAGAAAGACGTGCATGACCAGATGACATATCTCATACATAAGCTGACAAATGTCCACTGGTTTAAAAAAAACCAAATCATCTGATACAAAAAAAAAAAATTAATCTCAGAAACAAATCTTGTAGAACAATGGTTCCCAACCATTTGAGTGGTGTGACAGACATGGGCCCTCTAACAGGGGTAGCCGCAGTAAGATTAAATGTGACCGAAAAGTTTAAAACACACATTATAAATAGAATCTATTCAAATAATGAAATCTCTTGTTGTGGGTCATTTAGCTATGGCAAATAGTGTCATGACTAAACAAAAAAAGAAAGGATGGGGGACCACTGGAGAGTATAAAAAAAAAACATCTTGACGTTCTGCGTCACACTAACACCCTGTGACGTCACAAATGATGGTGAACTGCTGAATGACGAAATGAGAATTTTTTTTTTTGTTGTAAAGGGCAGGCAACTCGCGTTTTGAGCTTGTTATCATTTCCGGCACGACATGTCATAAAACCTACTGCCAGGGATGTAGGTGAGGTGAGGGGGGATGGAGAAAAAGGGAGGAGGAGACGGGTCTGAGGTGGTGGAAAATCCCAACAGCTAACATGACATATATATATATATATATAAAACAGAAGCATACGTCAACAGCGAACGACAGTACATGTCTGAAATGACGTCATTCGGCGGTGTCGTACGGTTCAATCTGACGACAATCTGATTAAATAATTAAACAAAAATCCCCATTGATGACGTCAGGCGCACGTGTGGGAGGTTTCACCAAACAAAACAGGTTGAGTTAGTTAGATCCAGACTTAAAGCGTGGACACTACGTTCAAGAAAATACATTGCTAAACAAAACAAAGTTATAATGATCGTTCAAATGACTGACTATTGTACAGGGTGTGCCCCCTCCCCCCAAAGACGGGCCTTGTAGCACTAAAATAGACTAAAAATGACTATCTTAGACATCCACCTTGATCATCTCTAGTATTATCAGCGAAACTTGTGTTTTAAAAAGTGTCCAAAAAACAAGTTAGACTTAAAAAAGAGTCATTTGTGTGTGTGTGTGTGTGTGTTGTAATTGAGTGAGCAATTCAATTCGCCTCACTGGTATTCCACTTCTCCATCTTTGATGAAAATAAAGTCTCGGCCAAGTAAAAAACATCAACTATAATAATGTCTCCAATTTAAAATGACGGAACAAAAATCTCAGTTTCACTTTTCTTTTTTTTTGTTTTACCGTGATAATCATCTGCATGGGCCAATGTTTGAGTGAACATTGAGTGAACGCTAGTCGCCGTATTGATCGTGTACAAGTACCACTGCATGCAGAAATCGTTGGATTGTTGTTTTTTTTTTTGTGTCTGCCCCACATGCACAAAGTTGAACAGTGGATCTTAAACGTTTTACGGTAACTTGCGAGCGGTCAGATACATTTTTTTTTTTTTTTAGATTTCTACTGGATTAAAAAAAGAATACAATTAACATACATTCTCCCATAAATAGCCCTCCCCCCCCCCCAAGTAAAAATAAAAAAATACAGCCCAGATTGTCTCACTGGTGCGAGCCGATTTGCGGCCCCCCTGTATAGGACCGCGGGCACACACCACACCGTTTTTAGAAATACTGACCTAAATAAAACAACAAAGATGAACAAACCAAATGACAACATAAAATGTGGGGCATAGATGACTGGATGATGATGGCCTCAGTATTGATCTATTGATTTCAAGGTGGATGATGATGGCCTCAGTATTGATCTATTGATTTCAAGGTGGATGATGATGGCCTCAGTATTGATCTATTGATTTCAAGGTGGATACTGATGGCCTCAGTATTGATCTATTGATTTCAAGGTGGATGATGATGGCCTCAGTATTGATCTATAGATTTCAAGGTGGTCGATGATGGCCTCAGTATTGATCTATAGATTTCAAGGTGGATGATGATGGCCTCAATATTGATCTATAGATTTCAAGATTTGAAAATCAAATCAAATCATCAACAATAATTGAGAACCTGTGAAATAAAAACCGCTAATATCTTCCACCCCCTCGCTCTTTCTCTCCCCCTCATCCCCCCCCCTCCTAAGTTTACCCCATATAATTTTTTTCGTTCTCTTCTCTCCACTGCAATGAGTGACGTCACGTGCGACTCAATGAACAACAGACAGACACTCCACAATACTCCCAATAACAAAATATTTCTCACATCTCATCAATAAACAGTTGGGGTGGGGGGGGTGTGTTCCTCTTTTCACTTTTTTAAACAAAAATATAAAATAAAGAAGGATATGGAGGGGGGGGGGAGAAAAACAAAACAAAACAGAGTGGGGGGTGTCTTTCTTTTAACTCAAACCACTGTCCACATCCACTTTCAACACTCCAGCTCCTCATCACACACGAACACCATCGTTCACACTCACGCACACACACTCACACACACATACACGCACACACAGACAGTACCCTGATTGCCAACTGCCGTAGGGATTTCGCCTGGAGCAATTTTCAATCAATTTCAAGGGGAGGCGATTCTGCGATTTATGACCCACTGGATGGGGGTTGGATGGAGGGAGCTCGGGGAGAAGTGGAGTACAAGTATCTCTAGTTAATGGGCCTTGTCCTGCAGTAACATGTTGAGGATTAAATGGTCAGTCAACGCAATATGTACTGGTCAGCAATGAAAACTAACTATTTCTACAGCTAAGTAATACACGCCTGAAGTGTGAGTAGTTCATGTAAACAAGCGCTGAGGAGAAGGTTGCAGAGTGAGGAGCATGAAGACTGCGCAGAGTGAGTAGTGTAGACACTGCACAGAGTGAGTAGTGTAGACACTGCACAGAGTGAGTAGTGTGGACACTGCACAGAGTGAGTAGTGTGGACACTGCACAGAGTGAGTAGTGTAGACACTGCACAGAGTGAGTAGTGTGAAGACCATTCAGGGTGTACAGTGTGAAGGATGTGCACAGTGAGCAGTGAAGTCCGTACACAGTGAAAGTCGTAGCGTGTGTTGGCCAAATCTTGGGTCAGAGGTCATGCAGGACAAAGCCGAGGCAGAGATGTTTAGATCAGTATTCGCTGGTCCTCCACCCCATTTAGTCACTTCACAACTACAAATATGATTGGTCAGGAAAAGCCAAATTCAATATTGTCACGTGATATTAATTAGTACAGGATTAGAACTAGCAAAGGGAAGATAACCGTGGCAGACAATAAGAGAGAGAGAGAGGGGAGGTAATTCAATTAGTGGATAGCCACATCAAGCCACATCACCAGTTGTCCTTTATGACCTTTCCCTACAACCGGACATCTCCCTCCCCTCCCTCAACCAAACCCATCTTCGTGCTATCAGGTCCGCCACTACCATACACAGCGGTTCCAGAGCTGCAGAGCCCCGTACTTTGACCAGTACTTTGACCGCTACAGTTCGGAAGTTCGCGGTCACAAAATATGGTCAGGCGGGAGAAAGAATTAAAGAGAGTGCTGTGAGGGAGTGGGGAGGGAGGGTGGGGTTGTACTCCGGGCCTGTGTAGTGGTTGATACAGCGGGGAATGATCATTAAAAAACAACACACCCTGGTATTATTAGCTCCAGTCTTGGTCAATGGATGAGGAATGATGAGGAATGATGAGGTAAGAAGTGACGAGGATATGGTGATGGCGGTCACAAGAACAAAAATAACACAATCTGTACTGATCAGTTGAGATGACAAATAATAACAAGCGAGATTTCATTTCAAATTGGTATAAAGGAAGACAGAAATAACAACATTAATGTTGATGGCATTGATGTCAAACGAGCAGAGTGGAGCAAAGAGAGTGAGTAAAGAGAGCCAAGCGGAGTAAAGAGAGCAGAGTGAAATAAGACAGTAGAGTAAAGAGAGCAGAGTGGAGTAAAGAGAACAGAGCCGACGAAAACAAGTAATAACGTGATCAAGATATTTTAAACAAGAACTGACGCCATAAAGTTGAACTGATGACAAACAGACACAGACAAACTAGTCAACTGTTAGACACAAGACTTACGGTCAAACAGCCCATAAGACTGTCCTCAAACTGTAGCTGGAAGGCCCTCTGGTCAGAGCACCACTCGAGCAGTTCCCTTGCCGCGCTCTGAAATCCACTGGGGTTGTTTAAATGCTGGGGAAAATAACATTGTCAAAATGATTCAATAATAAGACATGCATTCAATTTTTACTCTTAATAATAAGTGATTGTTAACAGAAAGTTACCGCAAACATTTTTGCAAAATAGAAAATCAGATCAAATCAGATAATACAAATATTGTAACATTGAGTAATAATAATTTGTTACACGTATATGCATGTACATAGATCAGTGACTCTCAAAGTGTGGGCCACTGGCTGATTTGAAGTGGGTCGCCGAGAATTGTTAAAATTACTTATTCAACTATTTCATTTTTTTAAAATCTGAATTTCTTTCTTCAAAGGTGTGTCGCGGAAACCAAAGAGGTTTACAATATCATTCCACCCATCCCAAGTGTTTCATCAAGACGAGGTGACACAGGCGACATGAGGTGACACAGGTAACATGAGGTGACACAGGTGACACGAGGTAACACAGGTGACACGATGTAACACGAGGTGACAGGTGACACGAGGTGACAGGTGACACGAGGTGACAGGTGACACGAGGTGATACAGGTGACACGAGGCGACACAGGTGACATGAGGTGACACAGGTGAGCTATCAAATCCTGGCGGACTTGAACCCACGATGAACATTAATGAGATCAGACTGACTGATAAATGGCTGTGCAATCATCCGTGCATCAAATAGTGTTGCCTGGTGGGCAGGAACCATTACCTCTGGTAAAGGAAACGATGGGTGTGGTCGGACATGACCTATGACCAGCTTAATGAAAACAAATGGACATTAAGATCGATGTTCTTACGCGCACACATACACTATCAAACACACACACACACACACTCAAATACACAATAGACAAGTAAATGGACAACATGTTTTTATTTATTTTTATCCTTTTACACACCAGTTTACAGCATTCATCAAAGACTATACCAAAGAATATACCAAAGACTATACCAAAGTCTGTTCAAAGTACAATATTCCAGTAAGCAGTGCACATGCTAACTCACACCCTACTAAACAGAACTCAGCCCCGCCCTCCCCCCTCTTATCCTTTTTCTGGATTGACCAGTGTGTACAACTACAGTAGTACTAATACTATATATATGAATTGGTGGGAAAATAGTGGAAATATCACTTGGCGGGGATATCAGTAGGTGGGGGATATCAATGGTTTGAGTGGTGGTGATCACTAGGTGGGGGATATCAATGGTTTGAGTGGTGGGGATCACTAGGTGGGGGATATCAATGGTTTGAGTGGTGGCGATATGATCACTAGGTGGGGGATATCAATGGTTTGAGTGGTGGGGATCACTAGGTGGGGGATATCAATGGTTTGAGTGGTGGTGATCACTAGGTGGGGGATATCAATGGTTTGAGTGGTGGGGATCACTAGGTGGGGGATATCAATGGTTTGAGTGGTGGGGATCACTAGGTGGGGGATATCAATGGTTTGAGTGGTGGGGATCACTAGGTGGGGGATATCAATGGTTTGAGTGGTGGGGATCACTAGGTGGGGGATATCAATGGTTTGAGTGGTGGGGATATGATTATTAGGTGGGGGATATCAATGGTTTGAGTGGTAGTGATATGATCACTAGGTGGGGGATATCAATGGTTTGAGTGGTGGGGATCACTAGGTGGGGGATATCATTGGTTTGAGTGGTGGGGCTATGATCACTAGGTGGGGAGAAGTGGGGACATCACTAGGTTGACATGTCACTTTCATGTTTTCAATTTCCATCCCCTGCACAAGATCTGTATCGCGAGGGGGGGGGTCGCTAGCCAGTATGATTTCATATTAACCTATACATTCTGGACTTTACTCTCCCCCCCCCCCCACCACCAACCCCGTTAAACGCTACTCTTTCTCTACCCTCTTCTCATACTTCCCCCCACAAACACACACCATAGTCTCCACACCCACCCCCACCCCCGCCATCCAAGTCCTTGGACGTCATAAGACACGTCATCACAACACGGTAGACTCGGCAATACCCTGGACAAAGCCCTCACCACGGTCCATAGGCAAAAGTGTATCATCTTTTTATTGCGTGACCTGCTAAGTTAGATCAAAATGCCGCCCCCCCCCCCCAAACTGTGTACTCGGAGACTGCTCAATATTACTACTTTCTATCTCTCTATTTCTTTTTTTTTTTCTCATCTTTCATAATTTCTTTCTATCATCCCCCAACGTGTTGTAACATCTCTCCTAGCCTCTCTCTCTCTCTCTCTCTCTCTCTCTCTCTCTCTCTCTCTCTCTCTCCCAGTGTACACCGTAACTTGCTGCCCTGATTACAGTATGAAAAGTAACAAACAAAACAAAGTAATTAAAGTGGAGAGAAAGATGAAATAGAGACCCCGTGCAATGTATCAATGTAGAACTCTTTTTTTATTTTATTCTTTTTTTATTCTTTAAATAAAAGGTATGCTGGATGGAGAGATGGTATTAATTGAATTGAATTCTCTAATGTAATTTGCGATCGGAAGAATAGAGAGGTGGACAGAGGGTGGGGAGGAGAGAGAGAGGGGGGGGGGGAGGGAGAGATTGAGGGGAGAGAGAAAGAGGGAGAGAGAGAGAAATCTATAACATGGAAAGAAAATGTCACCAGGGCCGATGAGTGGAGGGTGGGGGGAGGAGGGGGGGTTGTGTGGAAGCGCAAACAAAATAGTTCTAATCAATATTATTGAGAGAATCCCTGAGGGCGTGGCACTCCTGACTTGACTCCCACTTCCCGTTCACTATCACTGAGAGAGAGAGAGAGAAAGAGCGAGAGAGAGAACAAAAACAACTACAATAACCTCAATAGGCTGTTAAATAAAACATTACTGCTACACTCGATACACCGAGATATGACATAATACCAAATTGATATATCGTTGATTTGGTGGATAACGGTAATCCGATGTTATTTGTATTAGCAGTTGTTTTTTTTTTTAAATTGTCCATTTATTTTAATTAGTTCGGGGGAGGGGGGATATAATGTGTGATTGCTTCAGGGCAGGGGAACAGAGAACAGTTCAAATGCCGTCTTCCATACAAGTACATTGTTTGGCGAATCGCAAGGTCAGAGACCAGCAGCAGTGGAGGAACTGGGTCTGGAAATTTTTCGCCTAAATGACCAGTCCACCACTGACTGACCAGCATCAAAAGCGGTAACAGAGGTCATACGTTAAAACACTTGGCAGCCAAAACAATAAAAAGGTGTGCAACAATGGCAGTACCGTGTGTAGTTCTTTAAAAAAAAAAATTTCCGGCAATTATTATTTAGTATGACGAAACTGTACAAACAAACAAACATTTCTCCACCGTGAAATGCTAATACTAAATATAACAGCTGAAATTAAAACGAATAGATTGAGGTGGGCAGGGCACATAGAAAGAATGGAAAACAACAGGAGGTCCAAAAGCAACATATAAGGCAACATCCAATGAGAAAAGGCCTAAGGGGAGACCAAGAAGCAGATGGTTAGAGGAAGTGGAGAAAGACCTTAAAGCCATAGGAGTGAGGGAGTGGAGGAGGAAGACAATGGATCGGGAAAAGTGGAGAAGAGTAGTATGGCAGGCCAGGGCCCAAAATGGGCTGTAAAGCCAAAGGAAGAAGAAGAAATGCAAATACTATTATTAATACTATTACTGACACTATTACTGATACTATTACTGACACTATTACTGATACTATTAATGATACTATTGTTTACTTGTTGGATTAAATGTGTGTTTTAGTTAGTCATTTAAGACTTAAAAAAAAAAGTTATGCTAACTTTTATTTTATTTTGACCCAATTAGCGTAAAATGACAGCAGTAATAGAGAGACCAGAACGTCATACTGTAAAGATGAGTTGGTCCGTCTCCCCCCCTCCCCCCCCCCCCCATTAACAACGGATCAATGTACAAGTATCTGGATGAGTAGAAATGTGTAACCAGTAACTCCGTGGGGATTAGATGCGGCTGGAGTGGAACCAATGTGATCTTATGAACGGGTAAAAGATGGGGGTGGGGGGGACTTCATTCCCCCCCCCCCCGCCCCAATCCGCACCCTTTCAAATTAAAAAATAATGTATTTTTATGACACTGACATCATGAGGTGGTAGATTAAAGAACATACAATATCCACAGTTAAAGAACATTCAATATCCACAGTTAAAGAACATTCAATATCCACAGTTAAAGAACATTCAATATACACAGTTAAAGAACATACACTATACACAGTTAAAGAACATACAATATACACAGTTAAAGAACATACATTATACACAGTTAAAGAACATACAATATACACAGTTAAAGAACATACATTATACACAGTTAAAGAACATACAATATACACAGTTAAAGAACATACAATATACACAGTTAAAGAACATACAATATACACAGTTAAAGAACATACAATATACACAGTTAAAGAACATACAATATACACAGTTAAAGAACATACACTATACACAGTTAAAGAACATACATTATACACAGTTAAAGAACATACAATATACACAGTTAAAGAACATACAATATACACAGTTAAAGAACATACAATATACACAGTTAAAGAACATACAATATACACAGTTAAAGAACATACAATATACACAGTTAAAGAACATACACTATCAAGAGTTAAAGAACATATAATATCAAGAGTTAAAGAACCTCCTTCTTGTTAACATTGTAATATACTTTTTTTTTTCATTCCCGTTAATTCCAGTGTGTATAATTTAGAATGTGTACATTTTAACTCGAAACATATGAGACCATTTCAGGGTACACATTTTGCAGCTAAATGTCAAAATAACCTCACATCGATGATGTAATAATCAATAACGTAATTAATAGTATTCACCCCGCCCACTCGACCTTCCCCCCTATACTATCGGGAATTGATGTTTCATTGTTTTTTAGATCAAATGTATTTTTCTTTTTTTTTTGGATAATCCAGTAGAGAAGATCAGATCCAAGTCTAGGATGGACATTGGAAAACATGAAGCGGGGGAAAAAATGCTTCATTTCAAACTACCTACGTCGCCTGGATGTTTGCCCATACGGGAGATGACCAAAGGTCATCAATATTCTATCATCATCATCATATTCTTTCGGTCTGTTAGTGAGCAGCATCGGCCACTTTGACTAATGGACTGTTTTTTAAACATCTAGTAGAACATGAATTATGAACATAGAACATCTTAGCATCGACAACTGGTCTTCGCTGGTGGACAAAAAGAATTATGGTGCAGGTAACATCCCTTAATAACGCTGGTGATATTTCGGAACGGCTTTATTGCACTGAACTTTATTTTCATGTATTATTATTTTTTTTAAAAGTTTGGGCTTTGCTCCCGAGACAGGCCGCCCATCAGACAATAAGAAAACTGTCTCATTGTTGAGACACCTGGTAGATTAATTTGTATTGACTGTAATTAATAATAAAACTAATCAACATGATATTGCAATTGTTTAGCTCGAGTGTTTCCATGAGACAACCTGTTCCAAAATCAGTTACCACATTGTACGAGAGACACCATGATCCAAAATCAGTTATCACATTGTACGAGAGACACCATGTTCCAAAATCAGTTATTACATTGTACGAGAGACACCATGTTCCAAAATCAGTTATCACACTGTACGAGAGACAACCTGTTCCAAAATCAGTTATCACATTGTACGAGAGACACCATGATCCAAAATCAGTTACCACATTGTTCGAGAGACACCATGTTCCAAAATCAGTTATCACATTGTACGAGAGACACCATGTTCCAAAATCAGTTATCACATTGTACGAGAGACACCATGTTCCAAAAATCAGTTATCACATTGTACGAGAGACACCATGTTCCAAAATCAGTTATCACATTGTACGAGAGACACCATGTTCCAAAATCAGTTATCACATTGTATGAGAGACACCATGTTCCAAAATCAGTTATCACATTGTACGAGAGACACCATGTTCCAAAATCAGTTATCACATTGTACGAGAGACACCATGTTCCAAAATCAGTTATCACATTGTGCGAGAGACACCATGTTCCAAAATCAGTTATCCCAATTAACGTGTGTATTAAAATTTTAAGTATATGCAAACATTTAACATATTTTGATTTTAGAGGTTCAAGAATTGCCATCCATTAAAATCATCTAAATTCTTTTATACCCATATCAAAGCGAGAGACAGTTTTTTTTTTAAACATAATTTAAAACATGTGCAACTTAATAGCATTATTTTTTGTTCAAATATAACATTAATATAGCTAAGCAGTTTTTTTTTTTTAAAAGCAACATTATTATGGCCAAGTTCGCAATCTTATTTTTTTGTTTAAACAATTTGGTTCATAACATAAAATAAAAAAATATACTTGAAAAAGATAACGGGATCTAAGAGTTGATGCTACATAAAAAGAATAAATGAAGGGTTAATTAGAATCGAAAATATTTAACGACTTTCTAACACCAGGGTCTTTGATTTAGGAGTTTTAAAAAAACAAAATAAAAAAAAAATTACAAAAACTAAATTTAAAAAATACGGACTTAAAATTGTTAGAACGTTTTTATAGGGGGGGGGATTCCATTTAAAATATTAAAGGAGACGAAATATATAGCTTGAAATTAAAATTTCAACAGGAACATAACGGCTTTGTTCCATCTAAGCTGTGCACATGTGCGCGCTCACACAGCTCATCAACTACGCGCACACATGTCACAACAGAGCGCACACACTTTTGGTTTAGTAGGTTGATAAACTGTTATGTTGCGCACAGGAATTTAAATGTCCTTCCAAATTACCGATAATTCAATTTATTTCCTCGCACACACCCTTGGGAAAATTACAGGGAACACTGGATATAGGCACAGGGAACATTGGATATAGGCACAGGGAACATTGGATATAGGCACAGGGAACATTTTATATAGACACAGGGGAAAATTGGATATTGGCACAGGGCACATTGGCTATAAACTCGTTAAATAATTCATTAGGAACATGGAACATTGTATTTAAACTCGGTAAAAACTGTATATAGACACAGAGAACATTGCTTATGGCCAAGGGGAACATGCCATATAGACACAGCGAACATTACATATAGGCACAGGGAACATTGCATACAGACACAGGGAACATTGCTTATGGCCAAGTGGAACATGCCATATAGACACAGAAAACATTGCATATATACACAGGGAACATTGCATATAGACACAGGGAATGTTGCATATAGACACAGGGAACATTGCTTATGGCCAAGTGGAAAATTGCTTATGGTCAAGGGGAACATGGCATATAGACACAGGGAACATTGCAATAGACACAAGGAACATTGCACATAGACACAGGGAACAGTGCATATAGACACAAGGAACATTGCATATAGACACATCAAACATTGCATAAAGACACAGCGAACATTGCACATAGACACAAGGAACATTGCATATAGACACAAGGAACATTGCATATAGACACCGGGACTTATGAACTCTTTTAATGAGTCCAGTTATCATAAGGTTTTTTTTTTCGGTCAGAGACGAAACATATAAATATTTTATGTCACAGTGTTATAGTCTCACAGAATTATATAAGTCAGTTTACAATGTGTGCACATTAAAATCCTATATAAGTGCATGATTTCTTTTAAAAAAAAGCTAAGCGAAAATATTTCTCTACGCCTCTCTCTGGAAAATTTCTTTCACATGTCAAATATTTATTGCAACTCTCGCAACTTATACCAAAGCATACGGGGTCTTTTGATCTAGCAGAGGCAAATAATATTTGATATAATGTCTTGACAGACAAACAGCATTTAAAATTACGGCATCCACAAATATGACCCCCAGACATCAACCCCCATGGGGATGGTTTCTTCAGGGCGAGTCTGGCACATCACATCAAAACAATCATCCAGCAAGCCGGTTCGGTAAAGTTCGATTAAGGCCCTCGGACGGTGTTGACACATTTTTTAACAAATGGCGTCGAACGGAGGCTGTTGATGTTACTCATTAGAGTAAATACGGTAGAGTGTGTTATCTGTCAGCACCGCAACAGCGTGCAAATGTTAGGAAAACAAATGTTTATTTAGGTACCAGCACAGATTATATATTATACAGATAGCGCATCGCTATATAAATAGTCCTCGGTTTTGTGTTTATAAACTCTCGCGCCATTGTTGTTATTCGATTTTGTTTCCAATGACGCTTTCCATTCATAAAAAGCACACAGACCTATTTACACCTCTTATTTTTTTCAAGACATGAAATATGAATGAAACAGCTTTCAATTTGCTTTATAAATAAAATAAAAAAACAATGATAATATATTATTTAATTCATGAGTTCATGGGTTTTATCTATAATACAAATTTTACATCATGTGTTCCGGTTTCCGTCTGTCATCGCTACTTCCGTCTGTCATCGCTACTTCCGTCTGTCATCGCGACTTCCGTCTGTCATCCAACATGGCGGCATAAACAATTCATCCAAGATGGCGGCATAAACAATTCAAAGATGGCAGAACCATTTACTGTTTTCTTAACATGCAAGATCCGGCTACCAACTGGCCAGCCGAGTAAGAATTGTCTCCTAAATGGCTGCCAGAAATGACATTGGACCAGCCATATGTTTAGTGCCGAGGTGACAAAACACCGTACACTAACATACGGCAGGTAAGATCATGAATGCCAAATGGCAATCACAATGTAATACTGTTTTCGATCGCCTCAATCATTATCAAAGGGCAATAAAGCGATCTTAGGAGAGGTAACACAAAATCATGCCATAATATTCCTTAAAAAAAATAAAAAAAAAATTCTATTTAATATTTCCAAAAAAAAAAAAATTGGACGTTTATTTGAAACACACTCATTAACATTTGTACAAAGTTATTTTACGATATCTACAATAGATTTTAAAAATTGGTTCTTTGGAAAATTTTTGAAAATATGTCTTAAAATTACACTTTTTTACACAAAAAAGTCACAAAATACATTTTTGAATAAATTTTTTTAATATTTTTTTTTATTTCTTTTTTTATTAATTGTTATGTTGTATGCATGTGCCAAAAATGGCTAGTGTAGCTTAAAAAAATAAAAAAGATAAAAAAAAACAACTAGCATCCTCGACCCACACTTGGAGAACCACTGGTGTAATGTTGACGTCTGCCAATCTGCATTGGGTCACCAAAATTTTTCAATCGAGAATCTATAATTCAAATTTTACATCATGTGTTCCGGTTTCCGTAAGTCATCGCTACTTCCGTCTGTCATCCAACATGGCGGCATAAACAATTCAAAGATGGCAGAAACATTTACTGTTTTCTTAACATGCAAGATCCGGCTACCAACTGGCCAGCCGAGTAAGAATTGTCTCCTAAATGGCTGCCAGAAATGACATTGGACCAGCCATATGTTTAGTGCCGAGGTGACAAAACACCGTACACTAACATACGGTAAGAATTATGAATGTCAAATGGCAATCGCAATGTTCCTTGATACTATTTGAAACAAATTATAAACCGAAACGTTGTTCCATAGGCCAATCTATATCTCACAGTATCGTAATAAATCTATGGTTTTCAATTTGTTATTAAATGAGAAGCTATCGTAAAAGAAATATTTACAGAAATCGTTCAATTAATATTCTGTGTTATGTTCTACAATTTAAATTTTAAACCAAAATTATGGATACCTCAATATAATGTAATATTTATATTGTTTAAATTGTTTTTATTTCTAAAATATGTTTATTTCTAATGTACAATTATTTCCCTTTATTACAAACCTAAAATACGTCACTTTTTTAAAAATTTTTTGACTATTACGTCACATGAATGAATTGAATAAGGGTTGAGATTGAGTAGCGCCGTACACAACGTTTACAATGCAAACTAACCCATTTATGATGGGGGCTTCACACAGAGGGTGTATGGAGGGGGGCCCAGTTTGAGGAGGGACCGCAAAATATTTTTTAAACTAAATATTAAGTACATTATCTCATGTCAAAATGTAGCGGCTTCCGAAGATGCCTAAAATCCCTTGGTTCGGCATTGGCTTCACAGAACTATAATGTTGAAAGCTTTGATATGTCTTTCTTTTTTAAGAGGCCTAATGTTTTCTGCATCTGCGGCCTCAACTGCATTGATGGAATACTATGTTTTTAATTGAAGGTCAGCTAAAAGCTACACAACGATTCTTTCTTCTCGGGACCAAGCTTGAGAAGCGTCAAAAAATTATCCCATGTCAAAATTCAGGGGCAGCCACCAAAGAGGCCAAGCCACCGGGCCCCTAACTCCCAAGGTTCTGCACTGCCGGGTCGGCAATTTTTCTTAGTTAATTGTACTATGCTACGATGTGTATAACAGTAAATAAACCACCTGTTAAACATATAGCGTTTTGCTTAACACAAGCACTCACTCACGTTTCTCTTTTTTTTTTAAATACGCCATGTTGAACATCATAAAACATTAAATGAATAACTGTTTGGAAAGGAGTCCATTAAAATATTATGAAGGAATATGATTTTAAGAGTTGTTGTTTATGTATACCCATATTTTCTTTGGGAGGAACTATTTAACATATGAACTTTATTTGATGTATTATTAGGTGTCCCTATTCTCAAATGTATTTTGGCTACAATAATCTGTTCATGTCCTTGGGGCCACTGCAAGTATATAGACTGATTGTTAACGCGCTGAAATATATATCACCATTTTCAACTCCAACTGTGTGCCTACTCGCCGGTCCGGGTACCGGACCTTTGATAACTAGTATATATAATAAACATTTCTATTCAATGAATGGACTGATGAGAGTAAATTTCATTAATGGCGGCGATGAAAACATTGTTTCAAAACGAGGCTTGCGCAGTCTGAATATAATATGTAATCTGTGGGTACCAGTACTAAATTTAGCACTCTTTTTCTGCAGCGTCGCGTGTCAAAAATGTGCCACGTTTATTTTCGGACGTAAATCGGACGAATGTTTTTTTATTAGTAAATCTGTTTTTTTTTTAGAGCGAGATTTTTTTCAAGCCAAAGCTAATTAATTACCTGATTAAGAAACGCTCATTATTCAAACACAAATAATTTTTTTTTAAATTAAACGTTTCAACGAACTTTTAACGCGAGACCATATTTTAATGTTTAATTTCAAATAATTTGTACTCATTAAGAAATAATCAATTATTCACTAAAAGTTGAAAATCTTCACAGATTATAGAGATTCTCTTATTTTCTAGATGTAATAAAGGGATTTTAGAAAACAACAAAAGAGATGGCATGGCCGAGTGGTAGAACACATGGCTGGCGACCTGGTTTATCCTGGGTTCAAGCAGCACGCCACATTAGTTTAACCTGACAGCTTTTAAGACCCAATAAAAAAAAAGAGTGTGACTCGAAAGATGAAAAGAACTACCTGCTTGATGCACTGCAGCCTGTCGTTAGTCTGCTGTATGTGTTTTTCCATGTCAGGCCGGGGCTAGCTTGCCATTGGCTGGCCGGGGTCACATGGCGGGGCATCCGATTAGGTTTACGTCATGAAGTGATGGCGTCCAGCTAAACACATCTAGCATCCGGGCGGTAAATGTTCTAATGACATGGATTGCCCGATGTCATGGATGTCATGTAGACTGGAGAGTCATGACACAACATTCTTGTGATTCAGGAACATCGCCCTGCCTGGCCATCTGTGGGAAGAAACAGACAAAATGACATATGCAGCTAAAGATGGATGAAGATATTAATATGTAGCTAAAGATGGATGAAGATATTAATATGTAGCTAAAGATGGATGAAGCTATTATTATGTAGCTAAAGATGGATGAAGCTATTATTATGTAGCTAAAGATGGATGAAGCTATTAATATGTAGCTAAAGATGGATGAAGCTATTATTATGTAGCTAAAGATGGATGAAGCTATTATTATGTAGCTAAAGATGGATGAAGCTATTATTATGTAGCTAAAGATGGATGAAGCTATTATTATGTAGCTAAAGATGGATGAAGCTATTATTATGTAGCTAAAGATGGATGAAGCTATTATTATGTAGCTAAAGATGGATGAAGCTATTATTATGTAGCTAAAGATGGATGAAGCTATTATTATGTAGCTAAAGATGGATGAAGCTATTATTATGTAGCTAAAGATGGATGAAGCTATTATTATGTAGATAAAGATGGATGAAGCTATTATTATGTAGCTAAAGATGGATGAATCTATTAATATGTAGCTAAAGATAGATTAAGCTATTAATACTAAATTAGGGGATGGGTGGTCGGTGGGCGGGCGGTAAAGCACTTGACTGTCAACCTGAGGTTCGCGGATTCGATCTCTGGTGATAACCAAAGGAAATGTTCAGGTCACGGTGAAAGTTGTTTCAGAGATTATGTCAGATGTAAACTTTAAAAAAAATCAAGATAGTTGTAAAGCTAAATGTGTATATTCAACAATTGCTAGCTTAATGTTCTTTAAAGTGTAGTTTAACTTAAGCTTGAGATTATTTTAAAAATTTCAAATAACTGAACTGTTTTTTTTTTTTAAATTGTGTATAAACATTTTCTGTTCTAATACAGATGACCACACGAATGGGCTCATACAGATGACCACACGAATGGGCTCATACAGATGACCACACGAATGGGCTCATACAGATGACCACACGAATGAGCTCATACAGATGACCACACGAATGGGCTCATACAGATGACCACATGAATAAGCTCTTACAGATGACCACACGAATGGGCTCATACAGATGACCACACAGATGGGCTCATTTTTATATTCCATAATTAATTTTTTCTTTTTTTTCTTTTTTACAATATTTTGTTAACTAATTTCTCAAAGTGAATTCCTTCTACAGAAAGAATATTTGTTTTAGAAATGCAAGAAAATGTTTTCCGAGATATTGAGTGTTAACATTGACTGTCCAGCAGTGGCCCAGCATTGGTAGCAACTGATTCAGTGGATGTAAACACGAGGCACCAGAGTACAGAGGGCACTGAGTTCAGAGGGCACGGAACACCATCTACAACTGTGCCCCTATCGTTTTTTGTTTTTTAAAAAGTTGTTGGAACAGAAAAGTGACATCCGATATTTATTTCTAGACGAGGGAGATTGTTGGAATGAGGCTCCATGTCTATTTTAGAGTTGGAAAGGGAAAGGCGGGGGTTTTAGTTTGTTCCCAAGAGGGGATTTGTGGGGGGGGGGGGTCTTATACAAAAAGGGGGGGGGTAGTGTGATAGTAGTCAGGGTATATAGCTAGGGGAGGGGGGATAGGGAGCTGTTAAAGTTTATGTTATGCGGATACACAAAAGGGGGGGGGGGCTTTGAACACAAAATAGACTAAAGCGTGCAGAGGCGGATTTGAGGGAGGGGGCCCCATCGGACCCTCACCCCAGGGCCCGCAAGAACAAACTTTATTCTCTAGTAGATGTCTCACTTTCTTTTAAGGGGCCCGAATATTTTATCCTGTACCATACCCCCAGCTGACCTAATTCTGCCTCTAGAACCCCCCCCCCCCCAAAATCTAGTGTTGTTTTTTTTTTGGACAATTCATTTATGGAATTTCATATTTTGTATTCACGCGCGATTCTGTTTTTGTCTTTTTTTTAAATTTGGTGATGAAGATCCTTGCAAAGACACACGGGAGTTGAACAGCCAACACATTTATAAACATACAAACCACCCAACTGAAGTACAATCCTCCCAACTGAAGTACAAAACACCAACTGAAGTACAAACCACCAACTGAAGTACAAACCACCCAACTGAAGTTCAAACCACCAACTGAAGTACAAACCACCCAACTGAAGTACAAACCACCAAACTGAAGTACAAGCCACCAACAGAAGTACAAACCACCCAACTGAAGTCATATGTTACACAGCTCAAAACAGGTAAAACAAAAATAAACGCTATTATAGAGCTATAATTTGTAGATAAATATAAATAAATATAAATGCACACAATACAGACTTTAAAAACATACACATGATATTGTAGTGGTATTTACAATCATGTGAACGATTAATGTTATCATCAAAGAGTTATACACTTAGTATAACTGTGTCGACTGAGTTGAATCGCTCTTCACAAGACGAGATTAGAACCCTCAACATTGTAACGAGTTGATGCTGTAAGACCAGGGGGAGAAGTCAGGAGTTGAGACTGATGACCTGTAAGTAGGTCAGAGTGAGCGGCCTGCGGGGAGAAACTGATTCTGTTGACCTGACCTCTATCCCAGGTTGAGCTATTTAATCAAGTGGTGGGGGCGGGGAATACATACACAGACTGATGTGTAAGTTAACCTGTAGGTTGAGCACGTGAGGCGAAGGTGTAAAAACCTGCAGATTTATCTCACCTTACAGTCGGTCCAGCAAACAATTATTTTTAAGGACCAAGTGACACGGCGGCGGGTGGAGTAAGAGCACGATCAGATCATCGGCGTGGTGTACATTAAGGGTTCAAATCCCAGAGATACAATTTCATGATGTTGTTGTAGGTAACTTTGGTTGTGACCGTCATCTTTTACAAGCTTGTTAAGTAGAGAGTACATTACATATGTCTGGTGCCCCCCCCACACCAAACATTGATCTGGTGACATTGTAAAACTAAGGACAACACAATAATCGTTTCATTAGCATTCAGCAGTGTTTCCCGAAGTATGGTAAGCGTACCCAAAGAGATACACGAAGAGTTTGTCGGGGATACGTTCTGCATCGGGCTGATAACATTGGGCAAACATGCACGGCTAACGTGAAAACAATTGAATCAGCGGAAACCATGAACGTAACAAAATAATTTCTGTTTTTTTTTTACTAGGGACATTCAATATTACGAAAATAAAAAAAAAAGTGGGGTACACAGATTTCGATAGTTTGAGAAACACTGGCGTACAGGAACGAGAGACAAACATGATACCTTACAGCGGCTTCAGGTTGCCCCGTGACCACAACATTGGTATCTCCTCTGTGTATGTGAGCGGCGGGGGGGGGGGGTGTTTGATGCCTGTGTGGTGTTGATGTGACTTAAAGAGAAGTTAACTCTTACCTACACGACTTGACAAGATAACGGCCCCATGTCCCGTCCATTCTACTCAATGTATTTAAAACTTAATATTAAGAGGGGGGGGGCTAATAATTTTTTCTGATAATCTTTAAAAAAAAAATCGAAATTTTTTTCATTGTATTTTTTTGTAGTTCAGCGTGTGTTGGTTTCTATTCCATTTTTTCAATTAGTTTAAAAAAAAATAAAACGGAGTTAAATCGCTGAATTTTGTTTGGGGAAAGCCACTTTAATATTTACAGGTACACAATTTGATTGTAACAAGTTAAATAGTAAATAGTTGGCAGGACGAAACAAAAAACAAAACAAACGCCTCAGGTACATTTTTTTAAACACAACACACTAAATGTTAATGCTTTACATTTCACCTTAAACACAAAACAGCAAACGCAACACATACATGTTAAACAAACAACCTAACACAACAGGTAACAATCTCTTAACACACACATCACAATAAACCGAACAGATTACAGATTAACACAACACATAAACACAAACTCTAAACACAACAGAGAAAACACACACACACACACATAGACATGGACACAGATACACAGACACATACACATAGACATAGACTCACACGCAAACACATATAAACACACACACAAACACACACAGCCACAGACCTGAAAGATCAGACACGACCAGGGCCAACACCCCACCCCTCCCCCAACCAACACACGCACACCCCAGCGTCCCTCCACGGATACTCCACAGTTTGTTTGCTCCATGAACTCACCTGTAGTTCCCCCCACTCACTAGATCTCACCCGAAGGACAGACAAACACAACAATACAGACAGACAAACATAACAATACAGACATACAAACACGACAATACAGACAGACAAACACGACAATACAGACAGACAAACACGACAATACAGACAGACAAACACAACAATACAGACAGACAAACACGACAATACAGACAGACAAACACGACAATACAGACAGACAAACACAACAATACAGACAGACAAACAAAACAATACAGACAGACAAACACGACAATACAGACAGACAAACAAAACAATACAGACAGACAAACACAACAATACAGACAGACAAACACGACAATACAGACAGACAAACACGACAATACAGACAGACAAACACAACAATACAGACAGACAAACACGACAATACAGACAGACAAACACAACAATACAGACAGACAAACACAACAATACAGACAGACAAACACAACAATACAGACAAACACAACAATACAGACAGATAAACACAAAAATACAGACAGACAAACACAACAATACAGACAGACAAACACAACAATACAGACAGACAAACAAAACAATACAGACAGACAAACACAACAATACAGACAGACAAACACAACAAATCTCGTTTTCTATTGTTCCCACTGGTTCCTGCTACAAGATCCAGAAACTCACCTTCCACCCCCACCCCACCCCTGCCTTCCATTACACCGCCCCTCCTACCTATATCCATATATATCTAAATTGTACATGAATACGAAATGCACACCTTACAATACAAAGTAGACAAAGTATCAACAACAATATAAACATGTATAATCTAATGAAATAGAAACAATTAATAAGAAATTCGACAGCGCTATTTAAAATAGTAAAAAAAAATCGTATACACTATAGATAGGTACTACTATATATCTATATGTATTACTATATATCTAACGGTATTACTATATATATTATATATAATATATATATATATATATATATATATATATATATCTTATGTATATCTATCTGTAGTACTATTACGAACAGGGCAATCAGATTTATTTAAACTATGTCAATGTTTATGTTTAATGCTGATTTCTTTTTGTGTTCAAAAGAAATAAATGAACAAAATATATGCTTAGAACAATGAGATACATGATAACTGATTACATTACGTTATTATATTTACTTAAAATACACGGAATTACCATAGAAGCGCCAAAAACTCAAATGCAACCAATTGCAGCAACTAAAGTGTTAACAATGACTTGTAATGGACATTCAATCGCTGCAACTAAAGTGTTAACAATGACTTGTCATTGACATTCAAACTTAATTTCAACTCTCTTCATCCATAACTCCATAAATTTACCAAGACGTAAAACTCATTACATAACAAAGAAAAATGAGGCGCGGCTCGGGTTGTTTGGTTGTTGTTTGTTTATGAAAATCAAATGTTTATATTTCTGAGGTAAATAAAATGGAAAGACATTTCAATCAAATGTTTACTTTATTTGTAGCGTTCCTCTCCTACTTAGGGATGGTTATTAGCAGGAGGAGGGGGGGGGGCAGAAGGGGGGGAAGAGAGAGAGAGAGGGGGGAGGACAGACAGAGGGGCAGGAGATGGAGAGAGAGAGAGATAGAGGGAGATATATGAATTGAAAGAGAGAATATAATACGTTACCTTGGGTATACATATATAGTTGACATATGGGGGCGGGGTTGTATTTTATTTTTCTAAATATAAAAAAAAAAAATATGGTAAAAGTATATCAGTCTATGTTAGATCAGATACCAGAATATATATCACAGCATGTGGCGTAAGTCAGTGCATAATATAAATTGTGGAGTGTGGGGTTGGGGGGGGGGTGGTGTTTGCAGTTAAACATGTGCACAAGGCATGGGGGAGTGGAGATATATCGGTTTATGCCCAAGCTGCTATCTCATTTCGAATGTCTCCCAAGCTTTCCATTCTCCACACTATTTAACACACAGAACGTAGAATATATTACAGGTGAAGACATACCCGTGAATATGATAGCATAAACTCTGGGGTTTTAAGCTGCAAGTGGAAGAAGGGCGCGCGCACACACACACACACGCACACACAAAGTCAAGAAAAACTCAAGGGGGAGTAATTCACAGTAAACAAAATCGTTCTTCCGCTCTCATTCTCTCCCCTTTCTCCCCCCTCCCGAGTCTCCTTAGCTGGGATCCTTGAGGTGAAGACAGGCTATATCGTTGATTCCGGAGGGTAATCGCGAGACTTGCCGAAAGACGTACGAGTGGTCGGAGCAGGCTGAGGGCGAGGGAGATGGGCGGCGAGGAATAAAGAATGTTGGCCGAGCTTCGTGCCAAAAGATCGAGGGGTAAAGGGGGGGGGGGCTAGTTTTGTGGCGACGTTTTACGAGCTTGTGGAATGGTTGTTTTTTTTTTTACCACCAGTTATTTTGTTTAGAACAGAAAACTTACTGTTAAGCCGCTGTTGAGCTGATTAAAAAAAAATCACATATAAGACATCTTCATCAATGGTGATAGTTCCAAAAAGAGTTATTGCCCTTTGAAGTTTATTAAAAACTGCAAGTGTCTAAAAGAAGCGATTTTTTTCGTGTTTAAATACACGTGTATTTATGCAAGGATAGGTGTGACTCTAGTGCTAGTCCATTCATAGCGGTATTCGTGACTACGAGGAGGGCGTGAACCCTGCTCAGCGCACTCCCCGGCTACCCTTGAAGTATCAGGTTGCTACAACTCCAGATCACCTCTTTGTCTTATGACTCCATGCGTGAGTGGTGTGTGTCTTATGGCTCAATGCGTATGTGAAATGTGTCTTATGACTCCATGCGTGTGTGGTATGTGTCTTATCACTCCATGCGAGTGTGTTATGTGTCTTATCACTCCATGCGTGAGTGGTATGTGTCTTATGACTCCATGCGTGTGTAAAATGTGTCTTATGACTCCATGCGTGTGTGGTATGTGTCTAATGAATCTATGTGTGTGTGGTATGTATTTTGTGACTCCATGCGTGAGTGGTAAGTGTCTTATGGCTCCATGCGTGTGTAAAATGTGTCTTATGACCAAGGTGGTATGAGTCTTTGCGTGATGGTGTGTGTGTGTGTGTGTGTGTGTGTCTTTGTTTGTGCGCGGGCACAAGTAAAGTATGGCCCTAGTTACAAATTACCCTTCCACATAGATTTCAGTTTTTTTTTGCCCCCCCCCTTCTTTTTGTCTGGTCCGTGTGTGTGCGGGGACGGTGGAGGGGGGGGATGGGGAGTGGCTTTCCATAAAGAGAAAGAAATGTGATAATTTCCCAACGATCTACCCCAGCGGTGCCCACCCAAATAGTTGATATGGCAGAAATTTTATGAGCTAAGGGGTGCTGGTGATTCCCCCCTGGATAAAGGGTGTTGCGAGGGGTCGGGAGTGGGGGGGGGGAGGTTGGGGTGGTCGCTAAGGAGCTAGGCTGAGCCAAGCGCACGTAATTCTGTCTTCGTAACAATGCCAGGAGCGCATAACTCTGTCCACACAACAATGTCAAGGGGCGCATAATTCTGTATGCAACACTAAACAAAACATTGAAAAAAAAAAACCTGTCAGTACAGATTCAGTTTCGGAGTTATCCCCCTCCCCCACCCCATCACACAACCCACCCAGCCCCCCCCCCATACAAACATATAAGACTATTTACACATAAATTGTTTATAATAGATGCTACTTTATTTACTTAAATATTTAGATATAGCGTATTGAATATCAATATATATCAATATATATATATATATATATATATATATATATATATATATTGATATATATTGATATTCAATATATATATATATATATATATATATATATATATATATAGTGGATTCCGCTTAATTGGGACAGCCGCTTATTTGGGACAAATCTCAAAGAAACCAAACCAAGACGCCAATAGTAAATGTGTATGTTTAATTGGGACAGCCGCTTAATTGGGATAAAAAGCCTCGGTCCCGATGTGTCCCAATTAAGCGGAATCGACTGTATATATATAATTCTCTTCTTCACCCAATCCTGCCAGGCAACGGCCTGCGAGTATTCCCGAATACGTCACAGAAAGCAAGACGCGTTCAACAAAAAACAATGTGTATAAAATTGTTATAATTATACTAGTTGTACATCCGTTTCACACTTGTGTACATGTAATCCAGGTTTGTTGATCATAATGAGAATATCTACTCTTTATTTCAAACTTTAGTTTTGGTGATACTTCATTCGTGAAAAGATTAGTTTGTAGTAAGAACTATTTGTTTCTAAATTAACATAGCTTGGCACTGCTCGCAAATTTTATCTGAAAGGCTCTGCCTAGAGCCATCAAATGTTTCTGAATTTGTTAACATAGTGCATCAAATGTATGTGAAAGTGTCTGCCTACGTCCCCGACATAATGTATCAAATGTATCTGAAAGTGTCTTCCTAGGACCCCCGACATAATGCATCAAATGTATGTAAAAGTGTCTGCCTACGTCCCCGACACAATGCATCAAATGTATGTGAAAGTGTCTGGCTACGTCCCCGACACAATGCATCAAATGTATGTGAAAGTGTCTGCCTAGGACCTCGACATAATGCATCAAATATATGTGAAAGTGTCTGCCTAGGACCTCGACGTAATGTATCAAATGTATGTGAAAGTGTCTTCCTAGGACCCCCGACATAATGCATCAAATGTATGTGAAAGTGTCCGCCTACGTCCCCGACATAATGCATCAAATGTATGTGAAAGTGTCTTCCTAGGACCTCGACATAATGCATCAAATGTATGTGAAAGTGTCTTCCTAGGACCCCCGACATAATGCATCAAATGTATGTGAAAGTGTCTTCCTAGGACCTCGACATAATGCATCAAATGTATGTGAAAGTGTCTTCCTAGGACCCCCGACATAATGCATCAAATGTATGTGAAAGTGTCTGCCTACGTCCCCGACATAATGTATCAAATGTATGTGAAAGTGTCTTCCTAGGACCCCCGACATAATGCATCAAATGTATGTGAAAGTGTCTGCCTAGGACCTCGACATAATGCATCAAATGTATGTGAAAGTGTCTGCCTAGGATCTCGACATAATGCATCAAATGTATGTGAAAGTGTCTGCCTAGGACCTCGACATAATGCATCGAATATACGTGAAAGTGTCTGCCTAGGACCTCGACATAATGCATCAAATGTATGTGAAAGTGTCTGCCTAGGACCTCGACATAATGCATCAAATGTATGTGAAAGTATCTGTCTAGGACCTCGACATAATGCATCAAATGTATGTTAAAGTGTCTGCCTATGACCTCGACATAATGCATCAAATATATGTGAAAGTGTCTGCCTAGGACCTCGACATAATGCATCAAATGTATGTGAAAGTGTCTGCCTAGGACCTCGACGTAATGTATCAAATGTATGTGAAAGTGTCTTCCTAGGACCCCCGACATAATGCATCAAATGTATGTGAAAGTGTCCGCCTACGTCCCCGACATAATGCATCAAATGTATGTGAAAGTGTCTGCCTACGTCCCCGACATAATGTATCAAATGTATGTGAAAGTGTCTTCCTAGGACCCCCGACATAATGCATCAAATGTATGTGAAAGTGTCTGCCTAGGACCTCGACATAATGCATCAAATGTATGTGAAAGTGTCTGCCTAGGATCTCGACATAATGCATCAAATGTATGTGAAAGTGTCTGCCTAGGACCTCGACATAATGCATCGAATATACGTGAAAGTGTCTGCCTAGGACCTCGACATAATGCATCAGAAGTATGTGAAAGTGTCTGCCTAGGACCTCGACATAATGCATCAAATGTATGTGAAAGTATCTGTCTAGGACCTCGACATAATGCATCAAATGTATGTTAAAGTGTCTGCCTATGACCTCGACATAATGCATCAAATATATGTGAAAGTATCTGCCTAGGACCTCGACATAATGCATCAAATGTATGTGAAAGTGTCTTCCTAGGACCCCCGACATAATGCATCAAATGTATGTGAAAGTGTCTGCCTAGGATCTCGACATAATGCATCAAATGTATGTGAAAGTGTCTGCCTAGGACCTCGACATAATGCATCAAATGTATGTGAAAGTGTCTGCCTAGGACCTCGACATAATGCATCAAATGTATGTGAAAGTGTCTGCCTAGGACCTCGACATAATGCATCAAATGTATGTGAAAGTGCCTGCCTATGACCTCGACATAATGCATCAAATGTATGTGAAAGTGTCTGCCTAGGACATCGACATAATGTATCAAATGTATGTGAAAGTGTCTGCCTAGGACCTCGACATAATGCATCAAATATATGTGAAAGTATCTGTCTAGGACCTCGACATAATGCATCAAATGTATGTTAAAGTGTCTGCCTATGACCTCGACATAATGCATCAAATGTATGTGAAAGTGTCTGCCTAGGACCTCGACATAATGCATCAAATGTATGTGAAAGTGTCTTCCTAGGACCCCCGACATAATGCATCAAATGTATGTGAAAGTGTCTGCCTAGGATCTCGACATAATGCATCAAATGTATGTGAAAGTGTCTGCCTACGTCCCACACATAATGTATCAAATGTATGTGAAATTGTCTTCCTAGGACCCCCGACATAATGCATCAAATGTATGTGAAAGTGTCTGCCTAGGATCTCGACATAATGCATCAAATGTATGTGAAAGTGTCTGCCTAGGACATCGACATAATGTATCAAATGTATGTGAAAGTGTCTGCCTAGGACCTCGACATAATGCATCAAATATATGTGAAAGTATCTGTCTAGGACCTCGACATAATGCATCAAATGTATGTTAAAGTGTCTGCCTATGACCTCGACATAATGCATCAAATATATGTGAAAGTGTCTGCCTAGGACCTCGACATAATGCATTAAATGTATGTGAAAGTGTCTTCCTAGGACCCCCGACATAATGCATCAAATGTATGTGAAAGTGTCTGCCTAGGATCTCGACATAATGCATCAAATGTATGTGAAAGTGTCTGCCTAGGACCTCGACATAATGCATCAAATATATGTGAAAGTGTCTGTCTAGGACCTCGACATAATGCATCAAATGTATGTGAAAGTGTCTTCCTAGGACCCCCGACATAATGCATCAAATGTATGTGAAAGTGTCTGTCTAGGACCTCGACATAATGCATCAAATGTATGTGAAATTGTCTGTCTAGGACCCCCGACTGCCGCCTATCTACACCAACCTGGTTCCCTTTGATCACCCCCACCCCCTCCATAAATTGCTGTCATTTTAAAAAGCACACAACGGGGCCAAGTGACGGCAGGTGGCCCTTGATATGTGATCGGGATTGCAACCCCTTCGCGACGGTCCTGAACAATCGAAGCTAGTGTGCAGTAACAGTCTGATGCCCGACCCAGGTAACGGGTCTGCAGTATTCCCCGTCACATTGGATATGTATATACTATAAAAGAAATCTACCTTCTCCCCTCACCAACTACCATAATAAACGTCAGTGAGAGTACAGGTGAGGTCTAATCAGGCCACATTCTAGGAATCTCGAGTGGGCTATCAATGTTAACCCCCCCCCCTGCCGATCCGACACCAGGTGTAACACGGATATAATTCAAAGCATGCACTGTAACAAATAAATACACCTATCTAATCACACACCCCCCACCCCACAAATCTCCCTCTGGTGTGGACGTGCCCGCCACGTCTGGGGGACATACAACTTGGTACCTGACCAGAAGATGAATTTAAAACAACAAAAATCTTTAAGAGAATGTTTTTCGGACAAGATAATCTTTTCAACTTCAACTCTATCGAAATAAACAAATGCGCTTTATGAGCGCATGGGGTGGGGGGGTATTAATGTACAGGCAGCGCAGGTGACCAGAATGGTCTGCAGAATCAAGAGAAGAAAGTTCTGCAGGTTTGTTTTTTTTTTTTACCGCCAAATGTCTACTGATAGACAACCCCAGTTTTAAAAACAAAAGTCCGGCAAGCAAACAAGTTTGTGTGTTGGCTTTATCGCCCCCTACCCCCCCTACCCCCCCCCCCCCCCTGTTACCTTCACGTCGCGAGATTTGGCTGTGAGTGCAAATTTTTATAAACTTAGAACAATGGGCGAGTGTTGTGTTCCATTTATAAATAAAACCAAGGTAAGGAGATACTGCTAGAAACTGAACAGATTCCTTCTGTTTCTTGCACTGAATCGAAACATAGGATTTAAAAAAAAAAGAAAAACTTGTATGTTTCCTGATCTATTTGTTTACAAATAAGATAGTACATGGTCTGATAGCCCTACATCACACCATAGGTCATTTATAGTACATGGTCTGATAACTCTACATCACACCATAGGTCATTTATAGTACATGGTCTGATAGCCCTACATCACACCATAGGTCATTTATAGTACATGGTCTGATAGCCCTACATCACACCATAGGTCATTTATAGTACATGGTCTGATAGCCCTACATCACACCATAGGCCATTTATCCCACACAATAAAAATGTTCTAACTTCACTATTTTTAATCAAAGATCCTAAATTTGGTGTCACTTTCACATATTTTTTTAAAACTCTTAACATGTAAACTTAAAGCCGTATACATTAAAAAAAACTTCAAAAATAAACAGTGAGTCTGCGTGCTAAATAAACAGTGTGTCTGTGTGTTCAATAGCTGACAGACCCAATTTAGAAGACACTACGAGATGTGAAACTTTATACGATAATGAGAAATGTTAAATATAAAACCTTTTTTTTTATATTTAAAATACCTTTTTTTTTTAAAGAAATGCACTGACAAAATAATGATAAATAATACCTTTAATTATACACTTTTTGTAAGAGAATCTGACAATACATTGGTGCCAGTCTCTCGTATTACATTCATTCTTTTTATTTAATTTAAAACAATATATCAATAACTGTATTCTTAAGATTTATCACTTCCAATATACTTTTTTTATAAATCAATGAAGGGAGTTGGAAATATATTTTCACAAAATCCACTATTTAACGTCACAATGTCCATCTTGTATTGTTCATCTTACTCTAATCATTTAAGCGAACAAAGAAAAACAAACACTGTGATAATAACATTATGGACATAATGATGAGAGCTGTGGTCGGAACCTATCTTTTTACTAGACAAACTAGGGGGAAGGGCGTCTTGTGCCTTCACTGGAAAAGAGCCCCCCCCCACCCACCCCTCCTCTACAAAAATAGACTCCTATATTAAGCTGTAGAGGGCCCCGAGAGGTACTTTTACAAAGGGAACTCTTTAAGTCTCTGCTTAGCCCCCCCCACACACACACCCACCCTCCCAACCCCAACAAAACAACCAAAGTGGCTGTGGTTGTGAATAACTTACAAAAAAAAAATAACACCTTTCTGTTATATAATCATTGTACATTGTCAAACACCTTTACAGTAATGTCCTAAGAAAGTCCTATTGAAATAAATTATCACTTGACGATGACACACACACACACACACGGGTCACGTGTCCAGCGAGCAGTGAATGGATGAAAACAAAAATCGGTCTGAAATTCAAACAGAAACGTCGGTCTAGATTAAAAAAACAAACAAAAAAAAAAACATTTATAAATCAATATAAATCAATATATTTTTTTTATCAGAGACCAGATACTGTTTGTATCTGCTGACAAATTTAACGAGGACCTCCAATGTCTAAACAGTTTTTTTTTTAAAACCGCCTCTGTAGTGACACGTGACATCCTCCCAGCCCCGTAGGACATTCGACTGCATGAAGCGGGAATGATTCTATAACGTGTCGTCTGCTGTCAAGTGTCGTCTGCTTGACCCGGGACAACTATTTTCCTTTTTTTTTAAAAAATAAAATTAAATTATATTTCATGCGAACATAAATACATGATTGTTTTAATGTGTCTGCTTGATTGCAGGAGTCCGTGGATTGTCTGTTTGTCTGGGTCTCTGTCTGGTAGTGTTGGCAGACACCACCTGTGATATCTGCACAGCGCGATGATAAAAAAGGCTCTCGCCACATGATCCACTGACACCTTTCCATGTTAACAAACACTGCATACATAAATAGATCAGATGCTGGACCCAACAGAGGGAGAATGACGTCCTTTGTAGAGTTAATGCCGCCCTTTATCAAGATAAGTCTTGCCCCCAAATGAAAATTCAAATAAATCCCCCCTCCCCTTTTTCTCCAAATCATTTGTTTGCAGATGTTTTTTTGTCCTCGAAATACTTTTGTCAATTTTTGTTTAGAAAGTGAATAATTCCAACCTTTTCACTTTTTGTTCCTCCAAAAATCTGCAGACTTGAATGGGAAGAAAAATGTTTTTGTTAGATTACTTGGAAATAACAATAAAATGATTTTTATTATATATTATTTTTCTTTTTGAAATTCTGAATGATACACACACACACACATATTATGGGTGGTCTTACCGGGATGTGAGTATAATAAACGTATCAAAGGCTATATGGATGTCCTTATAAAGATATTTGCAAAAGATGGTTTTGTTTTTTAATTATATAATTTTATAAAATATTGGCTTGGAATGTCTCTCCCCCTCCCCTTCCCGCCCCAACTACCCCCTAAATCCCTCACTGCAGCACTACACTCTCGTTTTAATTGATCGGTGACATATTGTGTGTGCGTGTGTCAGCGTGTGTGTCAGTGTGTGTGTGTGTGTGTGTGTGTGTGTGTGTGTGTCAGTGTGTGTGTGTGTCAGGAAGGCGGTTTATTTAACTGGCTGGCTATTGTGACAATAAAATAATTTTTCTAAATTAAACGGAAAGTGAAAAAAAAAAAGAATAAAAAAAACAAAAAAATATCGGCGGCCATGATTGTTGTTTGATTAAAATCAACAGTTTAATATTATGTCTTAAAAAAATTCTTCATTCTGACATAAGTATCTAGATTGTTGTTGTGTGAGTCCGACAGCCAGCAAAGATCAATAAATGTCCACTCATAGCTTGCTAGTTATAGAATGTGGCAGACTACGGCCCCCTTGGAACGTCAATCAATATGTCGCGGCCCCCCTATTATTTTGTTTTGTTTAACATTGCCTAAATTTATAATTTTAAACTTATATATGCAAACTTTTACTAGTCAATACATGCTTTTTCTAATGTTAACAATGAAAGAGTGAAAGGATGCAACATATATTAATACTATTTACATACAATACATTAGGTTAATTATATTTTATGTGTCACATTTACCGAAATTCCACGGCCCCCCTCCGGACAGCCCACGGCCCCCTAGGGGGCCGCGGCCCACCACTTTGAGAAGCACTGGACTACGGGGATTCTCATAACATCATACGAGCGGCTACCATTGTATACATGTGCACAATTTTAGGTTACATATATACAGTAGATTCCGCTTCGTTGGGACAGCCGCTTATTTGGGACAAATCTCAAAGAAACCAAACCAAAAAAGCCAATAGTAAATGTGTATGTTTTAATTGCGACAGCCGCTTAATTGGAACAAAAAGCCTCGGTCCCGATGTGTCCCAAATAAGCGGAACCGACTGTATCTTGAGACTTGAATAAGCAATTACATTAGAATTAATTACTAACTCATATATTTGTTTATAGTCTTAATCTAAGTTTTAAGTGTTACTTTATAATGCAACCATGATCATATAATAATAGATAGATTCACTGCAATGTAACCGTCAGTCACTGCATGGAAACTACGGATGGACCGAAATCGACGCACATTTCGGACACAGGCAATGATAAGTTTCGTAGGCTCATTAAAATGGCAGGACAGGTTGAATACAAATAAAACCATGACACACCTGGGAATATTCCAGACGCGGTGTCCAAGATTAGAAACAAACGTGAGAAGGATTCCATTTGGTTTTATAAGTACACATTTGTTTCATATTACATCACCACAAATGTTTCAGTTGACATTTAGAAGGATGTGTCACATGACATTCAATGAAAACATTTCGTTGCACACGTTGCACACGAGGATCACAGACTGGCAGAAACGTTACGGACATGCCCAACTATCGACAACATCACAATCAACATGACCAACTATCCATATTACCAACGACCGACATGACCAACAATAAACATTATCAAAAACCAACAATCATAATTACACACAATCAGTATTACCGACAATAAATATTACCAATATTAACAATCAACATCAAAATTTATATTTACCACATATATTTCAATGTTTTACAACAATCAACGCCAACAAACAGCCATTCACACTCCGTATAAACACATTGTTGACTGTGTGTCCATTCATACATTCAAAAATGACCGTTTCAAAATACCGGTAACTTATTATTTTTTTTAAGAGTTCACATTTAAGGCCAATGGCATTGAATGGTAAACAAACATCGCTTTAATTCAGTGATGCTAAAATACTGGCCCGCGGGCCAAATTTGGCCCTTTATGATAATTTTGTGGGCCCCCCCCACAAGTTTAAAAAAATAACATCTCATTATATACAAACATATATAAAAATTATATTTTTGGCCCTCCAAATGTTTTTGGCAGACAATAATGGCCCACAGAAAAAAAAAAGGCTTAGCATCACTGATTTAAATCAACCTTAAAACCAATTCACTGCTTCAACGTCAATAGCTTGTGATGAGGACACACACACACACACACACGCACACACACACAAAGACAACTGCTTTAAAAATAATGAGCGATAATCGGAGGAAGGGGGCGTTGAGCGGAGAGAGGGGGGGCGGGCGGGCAGTGGGTGGAGTGGTGGGAACTGAAGTTAGCCTCCCAATCGAACATATCTGGCCATCTAAACATTGTGCAAAACTCTGGACACGTGATTTGTGTCGACAAATCAAACGAGCTGACGGCGCCGTACATTCTGTCCCTTCCCATTGATCCGATTAATGCACGTCACTTCCTGTTAGGGATCACGCGCCACAATAAGGTCAGCACCCAAACATCACTGGGTACTCACTCTTTATTTACTATGTTGTTCGCTGAAGTAACTTTTAAAGGTCTTCTCATTACGATGCATGTATAGCCAACAGGGTTGTTAGTATCGAAGTATCGGTACCGGCCAATACAGTATCGCCGATACTTTTTCAGTATTGGTTGCTGTATTGCCGATCCTTTTTGTATCAAGTATTGATTTATGTATCGCCGATACATTTTAAACGAAACATTTTCGATACTCGATACCAATACTTTTCTGTTGCCACTATTAACTAATTGTAGAATAACAATAGCGATTTTAATAGATTATTTTAAAAGTAATCTTCATAAATTCAATCACTGCTTGTAATGATAACCATCAACCCTACCACTATTAACACCAAGTCAACTTGGAACACAAGGCTGAAGTTGAACAAAACTTAAAGCGTTCTTGCAGTGCACTGAGTACAGTTTCCACTCCACTTGGGCTACTCGACAGAGTGATGCAGCTTCAATACAGTCATCTGTGCAGTTGTACTGCACGGCGGCAAAACCGGCTTAATAGTAAAGTTCTGCTGAAGTAGACAGATATCTTGAAGATAACTCATCAGAAATGCTGTCATTAGCACCCTACCCAAGCATTAAGAAACTATATTGATGAGTTGATCGGCTAGTGCTGTGTTGAGCGCCTGTTTTCATTAGGTGCGCGTCTTTTTATGCCATTACGTTCTAGGCTAAGCAAGGATTGTTTTGAAATGATGGTCTTCTGACGTGCTGCCAAATGGTGAAATAGTAAAGAAAAGTTCCCTTAGCCCTGACGGGCCATCGGGGATTCATCTGTTTCTATAACCTCGGCATATGAAGGGATTGTGTAGTTAGCACAACGCCCAGCCGCCTTTACTTCCCCAGCTTAAAGTCGGGTACCTATTTAAAACTGGGTGAACTTGTGGAAAAATTCCCATTGTTCTCACCGAGGATCGAACCCATGACTCTGAAGTCGACAGTCGAGTATCTACACCACTTGGCCATCCGTCAAGTACTAAAGTGATTAGCATTAAATTTGTGCTTTGACATTGTATTTTATTGTTTTCACTTTTTTTTTGAAAAACTTGCACTCATTATATTTTAAATAAAAATACTTTGTTGTTCTCAAAAGTATCGGTATTGTATCGGTATCGATTTTGGCAATACATTTTTACTTGAGTATTTGTATTGGTATTGGCGATACTATTTTCATGAAGTATTGGTATCGGTATTGACGATACAATTTAAGAGTATTGTTAACAACCCTGATAGCCAACCATAGTAACATTATTAAAGAAGATTAAACTTCGAAAAGGATTGGCCAAGTGACGATCATGCCAATGTGTCTTGGATTCAACGCTCCTGTCAAATTTTAAGAACCTACCGTGGCCCGCGATAAAAAATAGTTTGCCCACCCCCCTGATATAAATAGATACAAGCAGACGTGAAGAAGAGTTTCTGTTCTGGATCACTGACATCTACTGACGTCTCCTCAGTGTCAGATAACAAGAGGGGGTAGGGGAGATGGCGGGAATGGGTTCCCCGCAACTGTTGTATGTGTTTAATGCAATAATATATATGGGCACTTGTTGGTCCAAATTCACCCACTGTGGGCCAACCCCGCCAACTCTCGATTTGTCTCACTTCTTGTTCAATATAATGGGAGCGAACTCTTATCACAAAATGTCCAAATTCTTTAAGATAATGTACAAGAAATTCCTCAATGCAGTACAGTTCCACTTAAATATGACAACAGTTCCACCTCATTATAGTACAGTTCCACCTTAATATAGCACAGTTTCTTTTAGATGCATTCCAGTTACTCAAATATTAGGCCCAAACCAATTTTCCATGTGCTCCCAAGCCAATATCCATTTCGGATTGTGCATTTTAATGAGGTCAAAGTTCCAATCTACCAGCTCTACGGTTACTCTACACTCAAAGCCAACATACAACATAGGTCCTTCTCAAACACACACCACCCACACATATCACTCACACACATAATTCAGCCACACATATCACTCGTCCACACGTATCACTCACACACATAATTCAGCCACACGACTCACGAGATACACCCTCACCTCTTACAAAAAAACAAGTTTGATGTCGCCATTTAGAAAGAAAAAAAAAAGAAATAAAAAAAGAAATCTCTCGGTGCTGAGGAAAGAAAACACACGCGGGTTGAATTCGAGGGAGGGAATAAAGAAAATAGAAGAGCGGAAGTCTCGTACAGGGAAAGCCCATTATTCTATAAGCACGCGAGTTAGGTTTGCTCGTGATGGCTGGCATGAGACTATTTATTTCTAGCAGGTCAAAGTGAGATTGTGGCATTGAAGATTATGGAAGATTTAACAGAACAGTCAACAAAACAATATTTTAATTTCGTTCGTAATCTCCATGAGTTTTTATTTTTTAATTCATACGTCTAGAAATAGTCTAAGGTCGATTTCAGCAAATCGCTCCTATGGGGGGGGGGCGAAGAAAAGGGGTGCCCAACGCAACGCCCAATTTATTAACTGTCGTCTTGTCAGTAAATAAAAACATCAATTGGCAACCTGGCAGGTGATTGAATGGTTTACACTTGTCTCCCGCTCTAACTATTGCTGGCCCTACTTACAATCCTTGCGGTACGTGCTTTGCCTACAGCCAGGGGCGGCATCTGTTTTCAGAGCCCGTTATGGGCGCCATCAACGCTAGTTACGTCACCGACTTGATTTAAAATAGAAATATTTTGAAAGCGAAAGTAACGCAATTTACAAACTTCCTGTTTTTCAAATCTTCACATCAATTTTTTTTCCTTTTTTTATGTTCCGAATAAAAATTATCACCAAGATCCCTATATGGCAAGTCTGAAACCCTCCAAACTCACGTGATATCACCTCCTCTCTCCTTCCCCTTTTTTTAAAAAAAATTAACTTTTCACTCATGTGTAATCAAATAATAAATTTAACTCTCAGGGAAAATGTTGCAGGTGAGATAAGTTGTAGGTGAGATAAATTGTAGGTGAAGTACGTTGCAGGTGAGATAAGTTGTAGGTTAGATAAGTTGTAGGTTAGAAAGGTTGTAGGTTAGATAATTTGTAGGTAAGATAAGTTGTAAGTGAGATAAGCTGTAGGTGAGATATGTTGTAGGTGAGATAAGTTGTAGGTGAGTTGGCGATAGTGCAGGAGTGGTTGAAGACAGTGACCTCGGAAATATTTCCTGAGACAACTACCGCCACGTTCCAGTTCCTTTCTACATGATGACATGAGACTTGACTAAATATGAATCATCTTTTAACAGTGCCACGTCAGCTAATAATACTACATAGAATAATGTGACGTCATCAATGTATGAAGTCCACAAATGACTCCCTCGATGCGGGCTCACTGTACCTCGTGTGTGTGTGTGTGTGTATATATATATATATAGAGAGAGAGAGAGATAAACAGTAATCAAGGGAAACAATTCAATAAACAGGTGAAACCGATACTAGTGAAATCAGAAAACCAACCGAAGACAAATGATTGATTTTTGTCTACACCGGGCAATGCCTGTGGTGTGGCTGGGCGGGTGTTGTACGGACGGGGGTCGGTAGATGTGTAACTGTCGCTGGACGCCGATACCCGATCTTACGTCAGCAGCGCTGACAAAATCTGCGTGACATCATCAATCTGGACCGTACTACGGAGACAAATTGACCGGGAACTTGGTGTTTTTTTTGTTAATGGATGGCCATTCTTCACACACTTTGATCATTTGTTTATACAGGTAGGTCCAGTCCAATGCACATAAAGTCTGGACTGAAGAATATCAAAGAGTCCGAATACATGTCTGGGACCATTGTTCTTTATGGTCCCCCAAGTATTGAATGACTGGACTACTGGTAGGCGTGTGTTATCACAGGTAACCCAGTGGGTGAGACTGTAAAGGTGGTCAATAGTTGATGAGGCTGTAAAGTGGTCAACAAGAATGTCTCTTATGGACCGTTCACATATTATATAACGTTTTGAGGGTGGGAAGGTAGGGGTCAGGATTTTGTTTTATTTTGTAACAGATAAAACAAATAAATTATGAGTTTACTTTATACATAGATTGGTACAGAATGAAGCAGCGAGATAAGTGAACGTGGACAGATCAGATAATCATATGGGCTAACTGTATGGGCTAACTGTAAGGGCCAACTGTAAGGGTCAACTGTAAGGGCCAACTGTAAGGACCAACTGTGTGGACCATATCGTTATTTATACTGCATGGTGTTAAATAATTAAACATTATGCTACGGAGATCTCCTTTTATAACCATTACAAGATACAAATTGAAAATAATGGGGAGGGGGGGTATCTACACTTTTTTTTATATCTCTGGGGATAAAATGACTTACAGTTGAAGGGGGCCGAGACCCCCCCCGCCCCGCCCAGTTGTCAAAACATATCTAGGATATGACTTGCTATTTGCTGGCTGTGATATGTACTTACACCCCCCACCGCTCCACCTTCAAAAATGTGACTTAGTCTAGGGCCACCAAAACGTAAAACCACTTCTATGATGTCATCCACTAGAAAATATTCAACATGTCAGCGCTCCCCTCCACCCCTCTCTCTCTCTCTCTCTTCTATATCTAAAGACCAATCTGCACAACTAGGCTAAAACAAACGTTTTAGGGAAAACCCTATATTTTCCAATCATTTTATTTACAAATATATTTTGGAGATTTTTGAGATTAAATTTTGTGTAGAGTTTTTTTTTTTTTTTGTGAACAGAAATTCCAGATTTTAAATTAAACGCCAAAAATATTGAATGCATAAGGATCTATTGTAATTCAAGAACAATAATAATTGACAGAATCAATACTCAGTTGAATCAGTTCTCTTGTTATTGATATGCAGACTAGACAGCCACCTAAAGCCTATATGGCAGAGGGGGGGGGCATCCATACAGGCCCAAACCTGGCTATCCATACAGGCCCAAACCTGGCTATCCATACAGGCCCAAACCTGGCCATCCATACAGGCCCAAACCTGGCCATCCATACAGGCCCAAACCTGGCCATCCATACAGGCCCTAACCAGATTTTTTTTCTGGTGTTCATTCAATTTGCTGTTGTTCAATTTACCGTTGTTCATTTTAATTTATTTGCCTTTAAACTAATGGAACTATAGAAATGTCTTTACAGATGCTAATCATTTCACGGAAGAATATTGTTAGTCTACCTGTGGCACTGACAGTAATATGTAACGTTTACTAAAAAAGGATATCTTTCAATTAAATATGTCCAAAATTTTAATTTTTACGTTTCATTATATGTGAAAAGCCTTTTACTGACCTGACGCCGTTACGTTAAATGTAATATTAAGAGCGATAATTAATTCTTAATTAAAATAAAATTGTATATCACCAGCAAAATATCAATGTCAAAAGAACGTGAATAAAATAAAGCATTCCTCACATCCCAAATTATCTCACCCGCCTAGCGATTCAAGCATGTAGCAGTGATCCCTTAGCAGATTCGCCTCGCCTGGTGGGGAGTGTGGCTGGCATTATTTAGGTAAAGTATCTTTTACCACCTCACTAACCGGTATGTGTCATGCCGGTTTTTTTTTTGTTTAAGAACCGGTTTAGTGCAAGGTGATGACTGCAAAGTATGCGGCCGGTCTGTTAGTAGTACACTGAAAAACAATTCATACTTAATAGGTAGCAATGATGATATCGTCAAGATGGGGGGGGGGGGGGAAGCCGGGGAAAGGCTGGGTGGGGGGGGGGTAGATAAACGGCAAGTCAGGCATCATGTTTAGTAAGTTGAGACCCCGGGGGAAAAGAGAGAGAGAGAGGGAGGGGGGTGCTTTACATGGAACGATTTGTAGTTGTCAAATTATAAAAACATATTTATAGAAATGTAAAGAAAAATCTTCTTGTTGGGTTTTTTGGTTCATTCCTTTTTTATGAAGTCATTTTGGTTGTATTGGGTTTTTTGAAAAGATAATTTGACATAACAGGTTGTATGAAGATATGTTTGATCTTTACCTGACGGGTCACGTGAATGATGTTTGTCGGCGTGTGCCGACGTGTGGCTGCTGTCTTTGTCAGTTGATATAGTTGTTGTTTTGTTTTGTTTTTTAATTGCGTCACGTCTGATGAAACCAGACAGGAAGTTGTCTATAATAGTCCGAATGTAAAATGTTGGAATTTAAAACAAACAACCACACGCATGAGTGGTGCCGGCTGTTTTGGTGACGGGGGGGGGGGTTGATTCGGCGGAGATCAGATGATAGAGGCCTCGTGTTAGTTATTGGGGAAAAAGGTTCGAACCCCATCAGTGCCATGGAGTTATGTCAGGTTGGAGACAGACGCTGTTGTACTCGCGGTGTCAAAATGGGCAGTGCAGCCCCCCCCCCCCCCAGAGTGAGCGGATGAAAATAACGAGGGGCGTAGTCACGTGTGATGTTACATTTTTATCCCAGTGTCGCAAAGGTCTCCGTGTGGGTAGATTCTTTCAGTGTCGATTCTAGAAAAGTGCCCTTCTTTCACCCCCCCCCCCAATCAGAAACCGTGAGTGCAGTGAATAAGGGGTCACCGCGTTTGACTTAACAAGCCGAGAGCTGAGCATGTAGCTGCCAGCATGTGGGTAGGGTTCACAGACCATAAAGTTTCATAGGTACGCCTCTGAATGTGACCCGAGACCACCTTGTCACCATCAACGACACCAGCCCCCCCCTTCCCCCCAGCCAGTTAATTAATTAAATGCTTTGAACATTTTTCTACATAAATGACTATGATACATTTATATATTATTGAAATCACTGGCTCAAGTTTGAACCTCCATCAACCAGACGAGTTAAGTGTGTCATATATTGGATTAACTAGGTCAATCGATGCAATGAATGACTACTTGAAGCGGCTGACATTTCGCGGCCGTCGCTCATTAACAAAACATAGAAACACGTCTGGTTTTGATATCGTAGGGGTAGGGGAGTCGGGGGAAACCTGGAACTGCTAACTACTGACAGAAGAAATTTGGACCTGCAGTGAAATGTATTGTATACAGCAGAACAGAATATAAGCAATGCAGGCATTGAGCAAAGCATAACGTTAATAGTGCATAAAGTTAACAGAGCATAATGTTAACAGTGCATTAAGATTACATAACGTATTTTTTTGGTTTACATTGCATGAGGTGTAGGATTAAGACAAGCGCATTGCATATGTGCACTAGATGATTACAGTGTATAAGGTGCAATACTAATAGTGTAAAGTATATACCGTGTTGGAAATCAGCAAATTTTGCTTGCAGCATAACGTTTATTCTTAAATACATGGTATATGGTATATTTTCTAGTTAGAGTTTGGTATATTACAAGCAACGTGCTTAAGGGTAGCAGGGTAAACACTGTATTGTGCACACAGTGCACTTTATTACGTATGTGCAGCGCAAATAGTGCGCAATATATAACAAATTACACATGGCAGTTTTCAAGTGCTGAACAGACGCTTTAGTATACAAGATGACTCAGTACAACCCCCCCCAGATAGGCTGCCTTGTGGGTGGGAGGGGGGGGGGAAGAGGTGAACATAATAAAAATGTATTACACACTTTACCTGCGGCAGCCACAGTTGCCCCCCTTTACAAGATTTGGGGAGGGTGGGGGGTGCAACAGTTTTGAAAATATCTGCAGTGGCGGGCCCTTATTGTGGGTACCAGCCCAGACAACCCCCACAGGAAGGGGACCGTGTCAGGAATGGGCTCAGCGACAAACTATTCTGTGATATGATAAAGTCTGTATCCTACAACTGCGGCTCTCGGTCCCGTTCAGGACCTTTGACCCGTGGGCCCCGCGTACAGACATGGACTGGGTGGGTATTGGAACACATCACTTTGTATACGGACTGGGTGGGTATTGGAACACATCACTTTGTATACGGACTGGGTGGGTACTGGAACACATCACTTTGTATACGGACTGGATGGGTATTGGAACATATCACTTTGTATACGGACTGAGTGGGGATTGGAACACATCACTTTGTATACGGACTGGATGGGTATTGGAACATATCACTTTGTATACGGACTGAGTGGGGATTGGAACACATGAATTTGTATACGGACTGGGTGGGTATTGGAACATATCACTTTGTATACGGACTGAGTGGGGATTGGAACACATCAATTTGTATACGGACTGGATGGGTATTGGAACACATCACTTTGTATCTTATGAAATATACTTCTTCTGGTACGGTGCAGACCACGTGATCACACTTTAAATCCTGCAAGTGGTATTTACTTTGAGCTACCCCGCCCCCCATCCACAAGTGGTCCTTTCAAAAGTTACAATCACAGACTGAGACTAGTTTAATAAAAATTCCAGTTTTATAAGGGGAGCAGGGGGGGGGGAAGGGTGAACCAACTTTCGAAGACACACATCAGGGGGCCATCAGTCAGATATTTTTTTTTCAAACCCATTCCATGAATTTAATGAACATCAGTCTCTTTTAGCCCCCCCCCCCCCACCTTTTGTTCTGTGTAATTGGGGGGGGGGCATGCCTTTGAAATAAAAAATCCCGACGTCTTTGGCCACACCCACATTTCAAGAGCTTACGTCATGTAGAGGTTCAAACAACGTATGCTATGTCAGTCATTACCCCCCCCCCCTCCCCCAGCATCCAAATCACTCCCACCACCCCCTACCACCGTCCAGCACACAACGAACCTGACTCTCCGGTGGTAGTGGGGCACAAAACAGATTAAAAGTAGAAACAATAAATCTGAAACACCAATTCTTGACCGATAAACACACACACACAAAATCACTGAATTAATCATGAACCTGGAGACACATGCAGTGAGATGAACGGCGAGGTAGTCAGGCAGTAAGGGGGGGGCATACAGTGAGGTAGCTAGAAAATGAGGTAGGCAGACGGTGAGGTAGGCAGACGGTGAGATAGGAAGACTATCGTATTAGTGAGGAAGGCACATAAGTGGGGTGAGCAGACAGTGAGATAGTCAGACAGTGAAGTAGTCAGACAGCGAGGTAGTCAGACAGTGAGGTAGTCAGACAGTGAGGTAGTCAGACAGTGAGGTAGTCAGACAGTGGGGTAGTCAGACAGTGAGATAGCCAGACAGTAAGGAAGACAGACAGGCGAGATATGCAGACAGTGAGGTAGGCAGACAGGCGAGATATGCAGACAGTGAGGTAGGCAGACAGGTGGGATATGCAGACAGTGAGGTAGGCAGACAGGTGGGATATGCAGACAGTGAGGTAGGAAGAAAGTGAGGTAGGCAGAGAGTGCGGTAGGCAGACGGTGAGGTAAGATCACAGTGAGATAGCGGCAGTAACAGATTGATTTCCATCGATCCCCCCAAGGTGCAGCTTGTCCAATTGTTCTTCAATATTTGTGTTCAAATGAAGCGACGCCACCTTCCAACCCCCACCCCCGGGCGAGCTAAATGCCCGTGCGACGAGATGTTGGGACATGCCACAGGGAATCGGTTGCGTGTCACTGCGCTGATGACGTGATGGGGGTAGGGATGGGTATGGGTGTGTGTGTGTGTGTGTGTGTGTGTGTGAGTGTGAGTGTGTGTGTGTGTGCAGTAGGGTGGAAGAGGATAGGGGAAAGATTTTTTTTCTTCTAAAGTAACTTAGGGAATTAACAACAACCATAATTAATTATGCCTAACTGAATCAATGTGGCCGGCCAGCGATGGCTGCTGGGGGTCGGTCAGGATGACGAGGTGGCTAGCGAGAGCAGTAAGGCTGCTCGGGTCGGGATGACGAGAACCAGGCGAGGGCTTAAAGTCAAAACCGGCGCGCCTAAAAAGAAAAAAAAAGTATCGATTTCGACACTGATGAACGCGATGACTGATAACAGTTTTCATTGGTTGATTTATAACCGGGACGAGGGCACTTTAACAGCCGTATGAATAAAACTGTTGCTGCACCAATAAAATTGTAAACACATAATTTATTTGGTTTTGATTTTTTTTTTGGTCTTAGCGTTTGCAGAGCAGATTTGTGAAGTTTTTTCCCAAGTCGTCACAATAATCATCTCTACCACGACCATCCATTCATCATTTCATTTAAGTTAGATTTGTTATAAAAAAAAAGTATTTTTTTTTTATCTTAAAAATTATGTGAACGAAACATAATTGAAAATGTACCTAATAAACACATTATTTGGCAATTATTATATTTAAAAAAAGTACTTTTGGAAACTAAAAGGGGTAACACTACTATCCCCACCCCCCACCCACCCCTTCCACGCCTCTATTTTTAATTCTTTTGATTATTGAACATTTTAATTTAAAAAAAAACAAACAAACAAACAAAAAATTATAAAAATCACTTTTCGTCATCAGCGTTTCTTGAATGGAGGCACCAGCAGCCCTATAGCCGGCATCGTTAATACTTAACATGGAGAGCTTCGCGCATAATTTAACCAGCCTCGTCTTGAGTCTCTGTGAACATCTTTACATCGTTTTACATTTTTTCTCCTTCCACGGCCTATAGTTCCCATCCCTTTCCCCAACCTCACCCCCCACCATACCCCGCCCACACTCCACAGTCTTTAAATGACTTACCCTACATGCATTTTATGCTCGCGAGATCTTTGATGCACCTCCCCTCCCCCCTCTCCATCTTTCAAATAAACGTTCACCTGGGAAAGCTGCGAGCCGTTTTCAATGCACCGATGAGAAAATCATTCCACCCTAGTTTAAAAAATAACAACAACTGATGTAAGCAGCCATGTCAAGAAAACGGATACAGATCTTTATAGGATCAAGACGGGAGGAGGCCCAGGGAGGAGCTACGGGGGGAAAAGTTTTGAGGAAGAAAACTTTTTGAAAAGTAGAAGTGGAACTATCACAACATAAAAGTTTGTCTTTTTTTAAAAAAAAATAAAAGAAGGGGAGAGAAAAAATTAAACTGACATAAAAAAGTAAGTTGCGGTTCTTGGAAATTCCTCTCTCTCTCCCCCCCCCCCCCCCCCATTTTTTTTTACGATTTAATTAAGGAGAAATTGTGAATGATAAAAAAGAAGATGAATAAATATTTTTTGTTAGCATGTTAATTTTATGATCATGATTATTACTTTAGATGAAGTCAGTCAATACAATAAAATACAAACATCGCTAAGTAACACTTTGATACAAAAAAAAAAAGTTTAAGTCTGAAGTTTAGTTTTCGCTCATGCAGGAGCGTCGTTACTTGGTGGGTGTTGGGGGGGGAGGTGGGGTCTGTATTATAGGGATGGGTGTGCAGGGAGGGGAGGTGCTCACATGCAAACCACAAAGCCTACAGTAAACATGGTGGTGTGTGAGACTGTGGAAGGGGGGAGATGGTGAAAGTTTATAGCTGTAACAGACAAAGACGACAGAGAGTAAAAAAAAAAAAAGGAGGTAGGGTGGCGGGGTGTGTGTGTGGGGGGGGGGAGTGAATATATATATATAGATAGCCATGTGCCACGTTGATGCCATGTGCTGCCAACTTTTAGTGTTCCACTCCAGACAACACTTTCTTACAAGTACTGCACCACTTGCTAGTTTCTTATTCACACATATAGTGAACGACAGAGAGTGTGGCCCCCCCTCCCACCTCCCCACACAGCCGTTCTTATGGATAGGCCAAACTAGTCAGATGTCTAGAACCCACCCCTCCCCCAACTGCTGACGGGGGTTCCTCCTCTGTCGGGATTTCTTATTTTTGTCAACCACAAGTCTACAATGAAGAGATATCTATGCACTAGACTCTGACCGTTCGCTGTTAGAGATTGACTCAGACTGAGATTGTCTGAGATTGGTGTAGAGAGGTGGACGGAAAAAAGGGGGGGGGCAGATTTTCAAAGATTAAAGTGGGGGGGGGTTCATTATTTGCAAACGGCGGCATTGACAGCATTTAGCCTGCCACCCCCCCCCCCTTTCTTCCAAAAAGAACTTCTGCCTACGATTACCAAAGTGAGCCTTCGAATGAGGTCCCCTAATGTGCCTTGGTCTGCACCCTCCAGACAAAACTTAATAAGGGCTCATTGACTCTGGGGGTGGGTGGGGGTGGATGGGGTGGGTGGGGGTGAGGAGAGATATTTACAATTTTAGGGCCCCTAGGCCAAAAAAATATTGAGGCTCAAATTGGAAAAATAAAAAATATTGCGTTAAAATTTTGCGAAGTTTTTTTTTTAATTGTTGTATACCACTTAACATTTTGGGGCCCCTTATTTCGCGGGGCCCCTAAGCCAGGGACAACCGATCGCTGAATGCCGGTCTAGATGTAATTATTATAACTTCTGCACAAGTGTATCTTCAATAAGACGTATCTTCAACACAATTAAATCCATGAACTACATTAATTGAGTTTCTATAAATAGCCTTTGAATATTCCCCCAAGGAGTTTGGTTATTTTCCAAGTAAACAATTAGTGTTCCAGTTGGAAAAGTAAAGAAACTAATTAAAAGCGAAATAATAATTAAAAAGAAAAAAAAAGAAAAAGTAAAGATTAGATTATGTTTTCAATTTCAACAAAAGTTTGCTTAAAATGTGGCAATTGTTTGCCTCTGCATGTAAAAATGTAGCAAAATATCAAATAGAAATTCTCAGATTCATCAAACCATCTTGTCGTTTTAGAACAAAAAAAAATGTGAGAAGTGGAAAGGGCGGGGGTGTTAGTAAAATAAAGGATTTAGTAATAGGTTTCTAAACGATAAAGTCGATGAGCATTGGACAGTGAGGGTCATTAGTCATTGAGGGTCATTGGACAGTAAGGGTCATTGGACAGTGAGGGTCATTAGTCATTGAGGGTCATTGGACAGTGAGTGTCACTGGCGGTCACTTATTTACCCAATCTTCCAGGCTTACTGTGATCATTTTTTTTGCAATCCAACATCAAGTCCCCCATGATCACTGTCTATGGTGTGTCCTTAACACATCAACAATGGCCACACGTAATTACCAACACTAGGACTCGAACCAGCACCCAATACACCAAGAGCACCGAATAAAATGCTGCCAGATAATTTTTTTTTTTTTTTAATTCCACTTATTCCGTGGAAACGTGAAAGAATGGCATTGATTGATCCGGGATTTCTCTTTAATGATTTATATTTCACTGATCTGTGTTCAGATTTATCCAGAATTAGGAAACAATAATAATTTGAAAATCAATGATATGATTGATTGAAAGCAACATAACAATTAATACAGAGTCGCCAGTCGGCCAACATTAGTAAATGGTCAAAATAATGCAAGTCTTTCCGTAACCAGAAGAATAAAGTTAGATGCATAAAAATAATTAATCTTTTGAGTGTCAAATTTATAGCATTCAGTTCAATTAAACCAAAAAAAAAATAAAAACTCCAAAAACAAAACGACTAAATTTGTTTTGATAAACACAAGAGTTGATACAGTAGATATTTTTAACATACCCCCCCCCCCCCATGAAGAAAATGTTTATGCAGGTCGTCTTAACAGGACCGGGGGGGGGGGGTAAACGACTCTCATATATTGCGTTGTTGCCCTTGAATCGAGACAGGACACCCCCCCCCCCCCCACTTTTACCTTCATCTAACAATGTATCAAACAATGCAAACGAGAAGAATCAAGGCACTCACCCCTGCCAGAGAGTTAAATGGCTTGAAAAAAAATAATAATAACAACAACGACGAAAACGAACAATTCCTGGCTCACGTGAACTTCTGCACCAACATGAGAATTATGGAATTAAGGCAGAAAATTCCGTAAACGAGAAGTAAAAAACTAACAAATACTGCGACGATAGTTGAAGGGTAGATATACTTGTGATAGATTAGTGGTTCTCATACTTTCACGATTCGTGACACACTTTGAGAAATGGTTTTGTTTTTCGCGACCTTAAATACATAATCGTCTAACCTATGCGTGTGTCTCCCTCAGGTAGGTATATATATATATACATATATATATATATATATATATGTATATATATATATATATATATAAGTGGCCACTTTTACTTTGCAGATCAATAAACTTTTGGATTTTTTTCCCATATCCAGAAATAAAGTCATGATTACACACACGTGGATTACCGGTCCACTTAATATACATTTAAATCTTTCGTTGCCCACCTAATATATTCATCCGCGACTCAACAGTTGAAATTTTGAGAATCAGTGTGATAGACAATGTAAACCTGGACTTGAAATGATCCTTGCAGAATACAACATGGAATAAATTTGGCATTCCTTCTCTTCAGAGATGTACCTAACTTTTATCAAGAAGGTGAGAAAAAGCAAGTGTCCGCACGATGGTCTGTGAGGTTACTTCTATACTGACCTCAAGGCACCCCCTCGGTTTCTATAACATTACCCCTCCCTCCCGGCCCCTCTTTTTTTCCTCCTTTATATCTCTCCTTCCAACCCCGTCCCCAGGGCAAATCTCACTATTTTCTCCTCTAGTCTGTCTATGTGGCTTGCTACAGAGATTCACCTCCAGATGTGCCCTTTCCCTCACCCATCCCCACCCTTCACCATAACGACTCCCCCTCCCCGCACCCCCATCACGTCCTACAATCCCCTCTTGGCGAGTCGCTCGAAGTATAAATATTAGCGGGGGGGGGTGGAGCAATAGACATAACACCAGCAGGAGGATATGTATAACTGGGTGGGTGGAGGGGAGGGGGGAGATTTGAGGCCCGGGGGGGGGGAGAGACATGGTGGTGCAGGGTAGACTCAGCGCACGTGCACAACATAACCTTTGACCTCACCTCATCTCACACCAGGAAGAAATTCTTCCCTGTGTAGCGAATAAAGAGAGGGAGAGAGAGACAGACAGACAGACAGTTAGAGGCAGCGAGAAAGAGAGAAACATAAAAAAAAAAAAAACCTGAGGAGAAAAAGAGTAAAAAGAGGGTGGGAGGAAGTTGATTGAAATGTACCCGTTGATTGTCTGAATGTGAAAACGTGTTGTTTTTTTTTTTAAATAGTTTTTTTTATTTTTTTATGTAGTGGAAGCTTGACATATGAAAATGATACAGTCAAGTCAGCAGTCACAAGTTAAAAGTCAAGTCAGCAGTCATAAATTAACAGTCAAGTCAGCAGTCATAAATTAACAGTCAAGTCAGCAGTCACAAGTTAACAGTCAAGTAAGCAGTCACAAGTTAACAGTCAAGTCAGGAAGTGAATTGTACGTTATAAATTGAGAACATGGCTACAAGTACCATCCAATTATTGACTAGATAAATTACAATGCTAATGTTTCTGTCTATCCACATAACGCATTATTCCTGTCTGACCACACCCTCTGGTGGGTGGCGCCTGACATTCCAACAAGTTTATCGACTTCAAAACAATAGAACACCTGGTGAATATTTGTCGATTTCCATACAATGATGTGTTATTTATCAGAAATTATTGCCTCGTAAAAAGTGATATGCATCTTTTAACAAGTGTCAAAAAAAAGTGACTTTTTTGTTTGTTTGTTTTGGAAAATGGTAATAGAATATGTGACGATGAACAAAAAAACTAAGTAAGTCGTTACAAATAATCCGTGTAATCAATAAGCATTGATGCTGCTACACCAATACAAAAGTACATCCTGTTCAACAAATGTTCACTTATCTATATAAATGAGCCAGCGGATGAAGATAAAGACGTACGAGCTAATGTTGGCCAGGTACTGTTGATCCGCGACGGAAAGTCTGCCAAAATAGAAGACATCAGTGGGTGTTTCTTGTTGATGATGTTAATTTGTGTGTGTGTGTGTGTGTATGTAATTCCAGAGATTCATGCAGGTATGTACATTTTTTACAGAGAGAGAGAGAGAAAGAGAGAAGATACAAGGCGGTGGTCTACGTGGCTAATCTGTCATAATCTAATTATGGAGGATTGTTGGAAAATGAAAACCTCTTGGTCTATTGTATTTTGGAATTCGAGTGACAGAATGAGCTTGGATCGGCACCTCTGTCTGATATGGAAAAATATTGAGTTCAATAGAGTGTATATAGACAGACCGACAGACTGTCTGGCATGCAGACAAATTGACTGACTGACAGGCTGGCGGCAGGCAGAAAGAAAGATAGAACAGCAAGCATACAGGCAGACAAAGCAGACAAACTGACAGGCAGATAGAAAGACAGATAAGGCGGAAGGACGGACAGAGACGAAGGAGATGTCGGTAGAGCGAACGTAAGAGTGTTTTGCTATTTCAGTTAATAATTTCACAGTTGTGTGAGGTGTTTGTGAATAGCGAAACAAACAACAAGATAGTATAACAGTAACACAGGTGCGATGCATGCTCGACTTAGCGATATATATATATATATATATTTATATGTATGTATGCCAGGGATAGGGGGGTAGGGCCTAATGAATAAATTCTCACTCCACAAGATATGCAGGGGCGGCTCGACACGGGCGGCACTTTTTCCTGGGGAGGGCGTGGTGGGGGAGCAATGGTCTAAATAAAATACACATTTAAACTGAGACACAAGACTTTCTACTGAACGTTTGTAATGGGGGGGGGGGGGTAACTAGCTGTTACGTAACAATCCCATCATACCAGCTATTTAAAAGTATAACGTTTCAATTTTTTATGATCTTTATATTTATTGAGATTTGAATCAATCGAATCACTCACGTTACAAGTCTACTTCCTTTGCCCCCCCTCCCTCCCTCACAAGAGGACAAAATCAGATCTGAAAATATTAACTCGTAACTCACAAAACTAACCTCCACATTTGAACCCCCCTCCCCCCCTCCCTTCTCATCAACCTGGGTGTTTTTAGTTGCTTGTTAACACTTTCTTGTCGGTCTGCCAGTATCGAATACATCAGACTCGTAATGCTGTCTGCGCTGGGGGTAATATAGGATATAGCGATGCCACCACCCTCACTGTCTCTCCCCCCCCTCTCTCTCTCTCTCTCTCTCTCTCTCTCTCTACCTGTCGGGACAGAGATGGTGGTCACAGCAAGTTATCAGGGGAGAGGTGAGTGAAAATGTTATGCCATTACTAACATATCTGAATGTCCTTGAACGCAACGTTATGGCGTTACTTGCATGTCTGAATATCCCCTGCTAAATGTTGCAAGTATTAACGCACCTCACCACCGTATATATCGCCATCACGTGTGGGGTGGGGGTGGGTGTGGGGGGTGAAAGGGGGGGGGCAAATTTACTCTTCGGCGCTCCCATAGTTGCATCGTGGGATTTCACTAACGACCCCCCCCCCTCGGTTAAGTCTCGGTGAAGTGAGCAGTGGTATGTACAACGTGTAAAGTCTCGCACAAGTGACAGCGTGAGTGAAATTGAACGTGTATAGTGAGTGTGAGTACGATTGGAGCAGTGGATTAGGTGTTCAATTAGAGCAGTAGGTGCTAAATGTGAGCAGCGGGTATTCAATAGAAGAAGCAGGTGCTCAGTACGAGCAGATATTGTACAAAAATGAGCAGTATACGATCTTTAGATTACAACATAATTCCAAAATGTGCAAAGTTAATCCCTAGCTGTGCAACAAAATCTCTGTGTGGAATAATGCTGAATATATCTCCTCCTCCCATACCCCTTCCCTCCCCACCGCCCAATTCCCGATTAGTGTACACTGTACAACACAATACCACACAATGTTACGCACAGTCTAAATGTTAACAGCTGCAAGCCACTTCCGTATTGTACAACATACACTTAAGATGCACAATATTTACATATACAACTGAACAGGATTCGATCTCAAATCTTTGTCGTGTTTCTACCGTGAGGCCACTGTAACATCTTGGTTAAATAAAACGAATCACTTATTTTTTTCCCTACCAAAGAGACTTACATTCAGTAGTTTATATACCCAAAAAATTCAATCAACAACACAGAAAAAAAAATGGACGATGACAAATTAGCTTAAGATAATTCTTCTTTCATTTCAATCTATTCAATGTATAGACCGATTGAAATTGGGACTTTTTCGTCCGTTTTTTTTTTTCGCTTAAAAGATTGATTCACATTTCAAAGATATCAATCACGCAAACCTCATTCATACTATCCAGTAATCGAAAACTCGCTCTACCAAACAAACAATAGTGTATGGGTGCAATCATAAACGTACAGAATGCTATACAGACTCAATCTTACATTGACTCAATTCTACACTGACTCAATCCTACACGATCTCAATCCTACATGGACTCAGTCAACACTGACTCAATCCTATACTGACTCAATCCTACACTGACTCAATCCTACATGGACTCAATCCTACACTGACTCAATCCTACATGGACTCAATCCTACACGGACTCAAACCTACATGGACACAATCCTACACTGACTCAATCCTACATGGACTCAATCCTACATGGACTCAATCATATTCAGAAGACAATGCAGCACTACTTCAGTTAGTGTATATTCTCACTATAACACATAAGCCCACATAAAATCTCAACTATATTTATTTTTCTTTGTCTTACAACAAAAGAAATAACTGGAAGTGAAGGACGGGGGGGGGGTGGACCCGGGAGGGGGTGTCGGGGGAGAGAGTTGGAGGAGAGATTGAGAGGGGGAAAATAAATATAAAAACCAGCATTTGTATTCACACAATAATAAAAATAGAATGCCAGACGAAGTGTTCTCAAACCAGGATTCAGTAGCTAGAAGCAGTAAAAGAACAACAAGCCCGATGAGTGAGGAAAAGATCAACAATAATTTAATATCCCATAATATTCCATTAAAAACTTAATACTGGTTAATACACAGAGAATTTTACGACCGATTGAATATTAAAAAAAAAGTAGCTGTTCTGTGTTGGGGGGAACCACTGAAGTCAACGTACGTCTTTGGGAACCGTTGATGTTAGCGTACGTTTGTGGGAACCGTTGATGTTAGCGTACGTTTGTGGGAGCCGTTGATGTTAGCGTACGTTTGTGGGAGCCGTTGATGTTAGCGTACGTTTGTGGGAACCGTTGATGTTAGCGTACGTTTGTGGGAACCGTTGATGTTAGCGTACGTTTGTGGGAACCGTTGATGTTAGAGTACGTTTGTGGGAACAGTTGATGTTAGCGTACGTTTGTGGGAACCGTTGATGTTAGCGTATGTTTGTAGGAACCGTTGATGTTAGCGTACGTTTGTGGGAACCGTTGATGTTAGCGTACGTTTGTGGGAACCGTTGATGTTAGCGTACGTTTGTGGGAACCGTTGATGTTAGTGTACGTTTGTGGGAACCGTTGATGTTAGCGTACGTTTGTGGGAACCGTTGATGTTAGAGTACGTTTGTGGGAACAGTTGATGTTAGCGTACGTTTGTGGGAACCGTTGATGTTAGCGTATGTTTGTAGGAACCGTTGATGTTAGCGTACGTTTGTGGGAACCGTTGATGTTAGCGTACGTTTGTGGGAACCGTTGATGTTAGCGTACGTTTGTGGGAACCGTTGATGTTAGTGTACGTTTGTGGGAACCGTTGATGTTAGCGTACGTTTGTGGGAACCGTTGATGTTAGCGTACGTTTGTGGGAACCGTTGATGTTAGTGTACGTTTGTGGGAACCGTTGATGTTAGCGTACGTTTGTGGGAACCGTTGATGTTAGCGTACGTATGTGGGAACCGTTGATGTTAGCGTACGTTTTTGAGAACCACTACTGTCAGCTTACGTTCCTATAGAGGTTCTGTGTGTGTGTGTGTACTTACTTTGAAAAGTTTGAGAATGAAAGTTTCCGTGGAAGAGGATGCCATTAAGTTCTTCGTTAGATTCCACAATAAAAACAACAACGTATGAAGATATTCTAGAGATGATATGCCAGCGAGGAAAGAGTGAGTGAGGAAGCAGTCGATAGGGAGGGAGATGGATGCAAAACATGAAAAGGAGGGGGGGCGGGGCAGATGGTAATAATGGAGGAAAGGAGGATAGGGGGGGGGGTCAAAGCCAGTCACCTCGGTATTTAAAGCTACAAAAATAAAATAAAACAAGAAAACAGGAAATTAAAAGTGGGTAAAACCTGCACAAAATGAAGGTAGAGAATAACTGGCCATAAAGTCGGCGCCATGTTGGAATATATGATGGAGTAAATTTGTGAAAATATGGAACGAGTTAAAAAAAATAACAAGAATAATTGAAAAGATTTATTTATTTATTTATTTTTTTTTAATTAAAGGAAAGTGGCGGTAGGTTGGAACTGGTGGATCGTTGGAACAGGGACTAAATAAAATGGCTGAATGTGTTGTGGAACGAAATACAATGATTTAAAGTAGGGGATGGGGAATCTTTCATAAATAAAAGTGTATGATTGATATTTTGTTTGAGGTGGGGGGGGGAGGGGGAGACGACAAGGTGATATTTTGTGTGATAAGTCAAAACAATTACAGGTGCAGTGAGTGACTACATACATTTTACTTAAACTAATCACTACCACCTACATATTTCCATTGGATCTAAATTACAGTGAACTTTTTGGAATGTCGAATTATTTCGAAAAAATATCACCAAGATTCTTGTCATTATGTGTCTATTGCCCATTTGTTTTTCATAATTTGCAATGTTTCAAATAAATCTAAGATTGGTGTGTAGTTGTCTACAATGATTGGTGTATTGGTGTCAACAGTGATTGGTGTATTGGTGTCTACAGTGATTGGTGCATTGGTGTCTACAGTGATTGGTGTATTGGTGTCTACAGTGATTGGTGTATTGGTGTCTACAGTGATTGGTGTATTGGTGTCTACAGTGATTGGTGTCTACAGTGATTGGTGTATTGGTGTATACAGTGATTGGTGTATTGGTGTCTACAGTGATTGGTTTATTGGTGTCTGCAGTGATTAGTGTATTGGTGTCTACAGTGATTGGTGTATTGGTGTCTACAGTGATTGGTGTATTGGTGTCTACAGTGATTAGTGTATTGGTGTCTACAGCGATTGGTGTGTTGGTGTCTACAGTGATTGGTGTATTGGTGTCTGCAGTGATTGGTTTATTGGTGTCTACAGTGATTGGTGGGGGTGTAGTAAGGGGTGTAGTGAGGGAGGGAGGGGGTGTTATATTACTCATGTTTGCAGCGAAAGTCACTGAACCTTATGTTACTCCCCCCCCCCACACACCTACCGAAAATTCTACCGTTCAATTACAAAACAAAGTAACCCTCAGACCTCAGTTGTTGTTTTTTTAGGCCTCTAAAATTTTGAACTATGACACATAATGAGCCGGGTGTCAGTACATTATCAGCTTGGTGTCAGTACATAATGAGCTGGGTGTCAGCACATAATGAGCTGGGTGTCAGCACATAATGAGCTGGGTGTCAGCACATAATGAGCCGGGTGTCAGCACATAATGAGCCGGGTGTCAGTACATAATGAGCTGGGTGTCAGCACATAATGAGCTGGGTGTCCGTACATAATGAGCTGGGTGTCAGTACATAATGAGCTGGGTGTCAGCACATAATGAGATGGGTGTCAGTACATAATGAGCTGGGTGTCAGCAGATGAGCTGGGTGTCAGTACATAATGAGCTGGGTGTCCGTACATAATGAGCTGGGTGTCAGTGCATAATGAGCTGGGTGTCAGTACATAATGAGCTGGGTGTCAGCACATGAGCTGGGTGTCAGTACATAATGA
>JAGDYQ010000082.1:2013787-2102960 GCA_021962125.1 Bulinus truncatus | reverse complement strand
GATTATGTGCTGACACCCAGCTGATTATGTGCTGACACCCAGCTGATTATGTGCTGACACCCAGCTGATTATGTGCTGACACCCAGCTCATTATGTGCTGACACCCAGCTGATTATGTACTGACACCCAGCTCATTATGTGCTGACACCCAGTTCATTGTGTACTGACACCCAGCTCATTATGTGCTGACACCCAGCTCATTATGTGCTGACATCCAGCTGATTATGTGTCATAGTTCAAAATTTTAGAGACCTAAAAAAACAACAACTGAGGTCTGAGGGTTACTTTGTTTTGTAATTGAACGGTAGAATTTTCGGGAGGTGGGGGGGGAGTAACATAAGGTTCAGTGACTTTCGCTGCAAACATGAGTAATATAACACCCCCTCCCTCCCTCACTACACCCCTTACTACACCCCCACCAATCACTGGAGACAGCTACACACCAATCACTGGAGACACCAATACACCAATCACTGTAGACGCCAATACACCAATCACTGCAGACGCCAATACACCAATCACTGTAGACGCCAATACACCAATCACTGCAGACACCAATACACCAATCACTGCAGACACCAATACACCAATCACTGTAGACAGCTATACACCAATCTTAGATTTATTTGAAATATTGCAAATTATGAAAAAACAAATAGGCAATAGACACATAATGACAAGAATCTTGGTGATATTTTCTCGAAATAATTCGACATTCCAAAAGTTCACTGTAAATTAGATCCAATGGCAGTCATTAGTTTAAGTAAAATGTATGTAGTCACTCACTGCACCTGTAATTGTTTTGACTTATCACACAAAATATCACCTTGTCGTCTCCCCCTTCCCCCCCCACCTCAAACAAAATATCAATCATACACTTTTATTTATGAAAGATTACCCCCCCCCCACTTTAAATCATTGTATTTCGTTCCACAACACATTCATCCATTTTTTTAGTCTCTATTCAAACGATTCACCAGTTCCAACCTACCGCCACTTTCCTTTAATTTCAAAAAAAAAAAATACATCTTTTCAATTATTCTTGTTATTTTTTTAAACTCGTTCCATATTTTCACAAATTTACTCCATCATATATTCCAACATGGCGCCGACTTTATGGCCAGTTACTCTCTACCTTCATTTTGTGCAGGTTTTACCCACTTTTTATTTCCTGTTTCTTGTTTTTTTATTTTATTTTTGTAGCTTTAAATACCGAGGTGACTGGCTTTGACCCCCCCCCCTATCCTCCCTTTCCTCCATTATTACCATCTGCCCCGCCCCCCCTCCTTTTCATGTTTTGCATCCATCTCCTCCTATCGATCTAGCTGCCCTCACTCACTCTTTCCTCGCTGGCATATCATCTCTAGAATATCTTCATACGTTGTTGTTTTTATTGTGGAATCTAACGAAGGAACTTAATGGCATCCTCTTCCACGGAAACTTTCATTCTCAAACTTTTCAAAGTAAGTACACACACAGAACCTCTCTAGGAACGTAAGCTGACAGTAGCGGTTCTCAAAAACGTACGCTGATATCAACGGTTCCCACAAACGTACGCTGATATCAACTGTTCCCAGAAACGTACGCTGATATCAACTGTTCCCAGAAACGTACGCTAACATCAACTGTTCCCGCAAACGTACTCTAACATCAACGGTTCCCACAAACGTACGCTAACATCAACGGTTCCCACAAACGTACGCTAACATCAACGGTTCCCACAAACGTACGCTAACATCACGGTTCCCACAAACGTACGCTAACATCAACTGTTCCCACAAACATACGCTAACATCAACGGTTCCCACAAACGTACTCTAACATCAACGGGTCCCACAAACGTACGCTGATATCAAAAAACTGTTCCCACAAACGTACGCTAACATCAACGGTTCCCACAAACGTACGCTGATATTAACTGTTCCCACAAACGTACGCTAACATCAACGGTTCCCACAAACGTACGCTAACATCAACGGTTCCCAAAGACGTACGTTGACTTCAGTGGATCCCCCAACACCGAACAGCTACTTTTTTTTTTAACATTCAGTCGGTCGTAAAATTCTGTGTATTAACCAGTATTAAGTTTTTAATGGAATATTATGGGATATTACATTCTTGTTGATCTTTTTCCTCACTCATCGGGCTAGTTGTTCTTTTACTGCTTCTAGCTACTGAATCCTGGTTTGAGAACACTTCGTCTGGCATTCTATTTTTATTATTGTGTGAATACAAATTGTCTTCTGAATATGATTGAGTCCATGTAAGATTGAGTCCATGTAGGATTGTGTCAGTGTAGCATTGAGTCCATGTAGGATTGTGTCAGTGTAGGATTGAGTCCATGTAGGATTGTGTCAGTGTAGGATTGAGTCCATGTAGGATTGAGTCCATGTAGGATTGAGTCCATGTAGGATTGAGTCCATGTAGGATTGTGTCAGTGTGGGATTGTGTCAGTGTAGGATTGTGTCCATGTAGGATTGAGTCCATGTAGGATTGAGTCCATGTAGGATTGAGTCCATGTAGGATTGTGTCAGTGTAGGATTGTGTCAGTGTAGGATTGTGTAAGTGTAGGATTGTGTCAGTGTAGGATTGTGTCCATGTAGGATTGAGTCCGTGTAGGATTGTGTCAGTGCAGGATTGTGTCAGTGTAGGATTGTGTCAGTGTAGATTGAGTCCATGTAGGATTGAGTCCATGTAGGATTGTGTCAGTGTAGGATTGAGTCCATGTAGGATTGTGTCAGTGTAGGATTGTGTCAGTGTAGGATTGTGTCAGTGTAGGATTGTGTCCATGTAGGATTGAGTCCATGTAGGATTGTGTCAGTGTAGGATTGTGTCAGTGTAGGATTGTGTCAGTGTAGGATTGAGTCCATGTAGGCTTGAGTCCATGTAGGATTGTGTCAGTGTAGGATTGAGTCCGTGTAGGATTGAGTCCATGTAGGATTGTGTCAGTGTAGGATTGTGTCAGTGTAGGATTGTGTCAGTGTAAGATTGAGTCCATGTAGGATTGTGTCAGTGTAGGATTGTGTCAGTGTAAGATTGAGTCCATGTAGGATTGTGTCAGTGTAGGATTGTGTCAGTGTAGGATTGTGTCAGTGTAAGATTGAGTCCATGTAGGATTGTGTCAGTGTAGGATTGTGTCAGTGTAAGATTGAGTCCATGTAGGATTGTGTCATTGTAGGATTGAGTCCATGTAGGATTGTGTCAGTGTAGGATTGTGTCAGTGTAGGATTGAGTCGGTGTAGGATTGAGTCCATGTAGGATTGTGTCAGTGTAGGATTGTGTCAGTGTAGGATTGTGTCAGTGTAGGATTGTATCAGTGTAGGATTGTGTCAGTGTAGGATTGTGTCCATGTAGGATTGAGTCCATGTAGGATTGTGTCAGTGTAGGATTGTTTCAGTGTAGGATTGTGTCAGTGTAGGATTGTGTCCGTGTAGGATTGTGTCCGTGTAGGATTGTGTCAGTGTAGGATTGAGTCCATGTAGGATTGAGTCCATGTAGGATTGTGTCAGTGTAGGATTGAGTCCGTGTAGGATTGTGTCAGTGTAGGATTGTGTCAGTGTAGGATTGTGTCAGTGTAGGATTGAGTCCATGTAGGATTGTGTCAGTGTAAGATTGAGTCCATGTAGGATTGTGTCAGTGTAGGATTGTGTCAGTGTAGGATTGTGTCAGTGTAAGATTGAGTCCATGTAGGATTGTGTCAGTGTAGGATTGTGTCAGTGTAAGATTGAGTCCATGTAGGATTGTGTCAGTGTAGGATTGAGTCAGTGTAGGATTGAGTCAGTGTAGAATTGAGTCAATGTAAGACTGAGTCTTACATTGTATGGCATTCTGTACGTTTAAGATTGCACCCATACACTATTGTTTGTTCGGTAGAGCGAGTTTTCGATTACTGGATAGTATGAATGAAGTTTGCGTGATTGATATCTTTGAAATGTGAATCGATCTGTTTAGCGAAAGAAAAAAAACGGACGAAAAAGTCCCAATTTCAATCGGTCTATACATTGAATAGATTGAAATGAAAGAAGAATTATCTTAAGCTAATCTGTCATCGTCAATTTTTTTTATTTTTCTGTGTTGTTGAATGATTTTTTTGTGGGTATATAAACTACTGAATGTAAGTCTATTTGGAAAGGAAAAAAAAATAAGTGATACATTCGTTTTATTTAACCAAGATGTTACAGTGGGCTTACGGTAGAAACACGATAAACATTTGAGATCGAATCCTGTTCAGTTGTATAAGTAATATTGTGTATCTTAAGTGTATGTTGTACAATACGGAAGTGGCTTGCAGCTGTTATCATTTAGACTGTGTGTAACATTGAGTGGTGTTGTGTTGTACAGTGTACACTAATCGGGAATTGGGGGGGGGGGAGGGGTATGGAAGGAGGAGATATTTTCAGCATCATTCCATTATGTCCACACGGAGATTTTGTTGCACAGCTTTTGCACATTTTGGAATTATGTTGTAATCTAAAGATCGCATACTGCTCATTTTGTACAATTTCTGCTCGTACTGAGCACCTGCTTCTTCTATAATAAATACCCGCTGCGCACATTTAGCACCTACTGCTCTAATTGTACACCTAATCCACTGCTCTAATCGTACTCACACTCACTATACACGTTCTATTTCACTCACGCTGTCACTTGTGCGAGACTTTACACGTTGTACATACCACTGCTCACTTCACCGAGACTTAACCGAGGGGGAGTCGCTAGTGAAACCCCTCTATGCAACTCTGGGAGCGCCGAAAAGTAAATTTGCCCCCCCTCTCACCCCCACCCCCCCCCACGTGATGGCTATATATACGGTGGTGAGGTGCGTTAATGCTTGCAACATTTAGCAGGGATATTCAGACATGCAAGTAACGCCATAACGTTGCGTTCAAGGACATTCAGATATGTTAGTAATGGCATAACATTTTCACTCACCTCTCTCCCCTGATAACTTGCTGTGACCACCATCTCTGTCCCGCCAGGTAGAGAGAGAGAGAGAGAGAGAGAGAGAGAGAGATAGAGAGGGGGAGAGACAGTGAGGGTGCTGGTATCGCTATATCCTATATTACCCCCAGCGCAGACAGCATTACGAGTCTGATGTATTCGATACTGGCAGACCGACAAGAAAGTGTTAACAAGCAACTAAAAACACCCACGGTGATGAGAAGGGAGGGGGGAGGGGGGTTCAAATGTGGAGGTTAGTTTTGTGAGTTACGAGTTAATATTTTCAGATCTGATTTGTGTGGGAGGGAGGGGCAAAGGAAGTAGACTTGTAACATGAGTGATTCGATTGATTCAAATCTCAATAAATATAAAGATCATAAAAATTGAAACGTTATACTTTTAAATAGCTGGTATGATGGGATTGTTACGTAACAGGTTTTGTGGAAGTTTGGGCATTCATCTATGATATTTTCACATGCATACATCACTTACGGTTTGTTTTTGTTTGTTTGTTCTCGATAAAACAAAATGTTTATGAATCATAATAATAATAATAAAACATAAACTGCGGAGAGAATAAGAAATGAGCGGTTATTAATTTATTTAGAAGTTGCTACGGTAAAATTAAACAACAGCACCAAGTGAAACGCACGGAATGTTGGGAGACCCGAGGGGTGGGGTGGGGGACAGATTTATTTTAATTATAACAATCACTGGCTCCACGAGGGGAGGGGGAAGGGGAAGGGGGGGCAACCAGCTAGTCACCCCCCATTACAAACGTCCAGTAGAAAGTCTTGTGTCTCAGTTTAAATGTTTATTTTATTGAGACCATTGCACCCCCACCACGCCCTCCCCAGGAAAAAGTGTCGCCCGTGTCGGGCCACCCCTGCATATCTTGTTGAGTGAGAATTTATTCATTAGGCCCTACCCCCTATCCCTGGCATATATATATATATATCGCTAAGTCGAGCATGCATCGCACCGGTGTTACTGTTATACTATCTTGTTGTTTGTTTCGCTATTCACAAACATCTCACACAACTGTGAAATTATTAACTGAAATAGCGAAACATTCTTACGTTCGCTCTACCGACATCTCCTGCGTCTCTGTCCGTCCTTCCGCCTTATCTGTCTTTCTATCTGCCTGTCAGTTTGTCTGCTTTGTCTGCCTGTATGCTTGCTGTTCTATCTTTCTTTCTGCCTGCCGCCTGCCTGTCAGTCAGTCAGTGAGTCTGCATGTCAGACAGTCTGTCGGTCTGTCTATATACACTCAATTGAACTCAATTTTTTTCCATATCAGACAGAGGTGCCGATCCAAGCTCATTCTGTCACTCGAATTCCAAAATACAATAGACCAATAGGTTTTCATTTTCCAACAATCCTCCATATTTAGATTATGACAGATTAGCCACGTAGACCCCGCCTTGTCTCTCTCTCTCTCTCTCTCTCTCTCTCTCTCTCTCTCTCTCTCTCTCTGTAAAAAATGTACATACCTGCATGAATCTCTGGAATTACATACAGACAGACAACAGACACACACACACACACACACAAATTAACATCATCAACAAGAAACACTCACTGATGTCTATTTTGGCAGACTTTCCGTCGCGGATCAACAGTACCTGGCCAACATTAGCTCGTACGTCTTTATCTTCATCCGCTGGCTCATTTATATAGATAAGTGAACATTTGTTGAACAAGATGTACTTTTGTATTGGTGTAGCGGCATATCAATGCTTATTGATTACACGGGTTATTTGTAACGACTTACTTAGTTTTTTTGTTCATTGTCACACATTCAATTACCATTTTCCAAAACAAACAAAACAAAAAAGACACTTTTTTTTACACTTGTAAAAAGATGCATATCACTTTTTACGAGGCAATAATTTCTGATAAATAGCACATCATTGTATGGAAATCAACAATTATTAACCAGGTGTTCTATTGTTTTGAAGTCGATAAACTTGTAGGAATGTTAGGTGCCTCTCACCAGTGGGCGTGGTCAGACAGGAATAATGCGTCATGTGAATAGACAGAAACTTTAACATTGTAATTTATCTAGTCAATAATTTGATGGTACTCGTGGCCATGTTCTCACTTTAGAACGTACAGTTCACTTCCTGACTTGACTGTTAACTTGTGACTGCTGACTTGACTTAATTTATGACTGCTGACGTGACTGTTAACTTGTGACTGCTAACTTGACTGTTAACTTATGACTGCTAACTTGACTGTATCATTTTCATATGTCAAGCTTCCACTACATAAATAAATAAAAAAAAAACTATAAAAAAAAACACGTTTTCACATTCAGACAATCAACGGGTACATTTGAATCAACTTCCTCCCACCCTCTTTTTACTCTTTCTCCTCAAGTTTTTTTTTAATGTTTCTCTCTTTCTCGCTGCCTCTTACTGTCTCTCTCTCTTTATTCGCTACACAGGGAAGAATTTCTTCCTGGTGTGAGATGAGGAGAGGTCAAAGGTTATGTTGTACACGTGCGCTGAGTCTACCCTGCACCACCATGTCTCCCCCCCCGGGGCCTCAAACCTCCCCCCTCCCCTCTCCTCTCCTCACCTCCCCTCCACCCACCCAGTTATACATATCCTCCTGCTGGTGTTATGTTTATTGCTCCCACCCCCCTCCGCTAATATTTATACTTCGAGCGACTCGCCAAGAGGGGATTGTCGGACGTGATGGGGGTGGGGGGGAGGGGGAGTCGTTATGGTGGAGGGTGGGGAAGGGTGAGGGAAGGGCACATCTGGAGGTGAATCTCTGTAGCAAGCCAGATAGACAGACTAGAGGAGAAAATGGTGAGATTTGCCCTAGGGACGGGGTTGGAAGGAGAGATATAGAGGGGGAAAAAAGAGGGGCCGGGAGGGAGGGGGTAATGTTATAGAAACCTAGGGGGTGCCTTGGGGTCAGTCTAGAAGTATCCTCACAGAGGTCAGTCTAGAAGTATCCTCACAGAGGTCAGTCTAGAGGTATCCTCACAGAGGTCAGTCTAGAAGTATCCTCACAGAGGTCAGTCTAGAAGTATCCTCACAGCCCTTCGTGCGGGCATTTGTTTTTTTTTCTCACCTTCTTGTTAAAACAAAAGTTAGGTACATCTCTGAAGAGAAGGAATGCGAAATGTATTCCATGTTCTATTCTGCAAGGATCATTTCAAGTCCAGGTTTACATTGTCTATTACACTGGGTCTCAAAATATCAACTGTTGAGTCGCGGATGATATATTAAGTGGGGGGGTGGGGGGGCAGCGAAAGATTTAAATGCATATTAAGTGGACCGGTAATTCACGTGTGTGTAATCGTGACTTTATTTCTGGATATTTGAAAAAATCCAAAAGTTTATTGATCTGCAAAGTAAAAGTAGCCACTTATATATATATATATAATAACAAAGAAGTATACGAAATACGGCAATAGAAAAAAACATGTGGCCTTTATTGCCATGAACATCCTTAAATACAACGCATACACCGCAAAATATGAAAAATACCCACGGTTACAACGCATACAACGCACGATATGAAAACTACCTGAGGGAGACACACGCATAGGTTAGACGATTATGTATTTAAGGATATTTATATATATACAATTAATGATACTCTTCCGTTTGTCGTTTTCTGTATTGGTGCTTCGCGAAAATAAAAAAAAAAAAATATTTTTAGGTGGGTCGCGAAAAAAACAAAACCATTTTCTCAAAGTGTGTCATGAATCGTGAAAGTATGAGAACCACTAATCTATCACAAGTATATCTACCCTTCAACTATCGTCGCAGTATTTGCTAGTTTTTTTTACCTCTCGTTTACGAAATTTTCTGCCTTAATTCCACAATTCTCATGTTGGTGCAGAAGTTCACGTGAGCCAGGAATTTTTCGTTTTCGTCGTTGTTGTTATTTTTTTTTTTCAAGCCATTTAACTCTCTGGCAGGGATGTGTGTGCCTTGATTCTTCTTGTATGCATTGTTTGATACATTGTTAGATGAAGGTAAGGGGGGGGGGGGTCCTGTCTCGATTCAAGGGCAACAACGCAATATATGAGAGTCGTTTCTTCCCCCCCCCCACCCCTGATCCTGTTAAGACGAACAGCATAAACATTTTCTTCATGGGGGTATGTTAAAAATATCCACTGTATCCACTCTTGTGTTTATCTAAACAAATTTAGCCGTTTTGTTTTTAGTAGTTTTTATTTTTTTTTTTTTGGTTTAATTGAACTGAATGCTATAAATTGACACTCAAAAGATTACTTTTATGCATCCAACTTTATTCTTCTGGTTACGGAAAGACTTGCATTATTGTGTCCATTTACTAATGATGGCCGAAAGGCGACTCTGTATTGATTGTTATGTTGCTTTCAATCAATCATATCATTGATTTTCAAATTATTATTATTTCCTAATTCTGGTGCTCTTGGTGTACTGGGTGCTGGTTCGAGTCCTAGTGTTGGTAATTACGTGTGGCCATTGCTGATGTGTTAAGGACACACCATAGACAGTGATCATGGGGAAACTTGATGTTGGACTGGAAAAAAAAATGATCACAGTAAGCCTGGAAGCCATTTTAACAGATTGGCTAACTAAGTGACCGTTAGTGATCCTCACTGTCCAATGACCCTAACTTCTAATGGCCCTCACTGTCCAATGACCCTAACTTCTAATGGCCCTCACTGTCCAACGACCCTGTCTAATGCTCATCGACTTTATCGTTTAGAAACCTATTACTAAATCCTTTATTTTACTAACACCCCCCCGCCCCGCCCCCCCCCCCCCACTTCTCTCTCTCTCTTGTAGTTATTTTTTTTTTCTTAAACGACTAGATGGTTTGATGAATCTAAGAATTTCTATTTGATATTTTGCTACATTTTTACATGCGGAGGGAAATAATTGCCACAGTTTAAGCAAACTTTTGCTGAAATTGAAACATAATCTAATCTTTTCTTTTTCTTTTTTTTTTCTTTTTAATTATTATTTCGCTTTTAATTAGTTTCTTTACTTTTCCAACTGGAACACTAATTGTTTACTTGGAAAATAACCAAAAACTCCTTGGGGGAATATTCAAAGGCTATTTATAGAAACTCAATTACATGTAGTTCATGGATTTAATTGTGTTGAAGATACGTCTTATTGAAGATGAACTTGTGCAGAAATAATAATAATTACATCTAGACCGGCATTCAGCGATCGGTTGTCCCTGGCTTAGGGGCCCCGCGAAATAAGGGGGCCCCAAAATGTTAAGTGGTATACAAAAATTAAAAAAAAAAAAACTTCGCAAAATTTTTTACGCAATTTTTTTTATTTTTCCAAATTGGGCCTCAATATTTTTTTGGCCAAGGCCCCTAAAATTGTAAATATGTCTCTGCTCACCCCCACCCACCCCACCCACCTCCACCTCCAGAGTCAATGAGCCCTTATTAAGTTTTGTCTGGAGAGCGCAGGCCAAGGAACATTAGGTGACCTCAGTCGAAGGCTGATTTTGGTAATCGTAGGCATAAGTTCCTTTTTGGAAAAAAGGGGTAGGGGCAGGCTAAATGCTGTCACTGCCGCCATTTGCAAATAATGAACCCCCCCCCCACTTTAATCTTTGAAAATCTGCCCCCCCCTCCTTTCCGTCCACCCCTCTACACCAATCTCAGACAATCTCAGTGTGAGTCCATCTCAGTCTGAGTCGATCTCTAACAGCGAACGGTCTAGTCAGAGTCTAGTGCATAGAAGATATCTCTTCGTTGTAGACTTGTGGTTGACAAAAATAAGAAATCCCGACAGAGGAGGAACCCCCGTCAGCAGTTGGGGAGGGGGGGGGCTAGGCGTCTGACTAGTTTGGCCTATCCATAAGAACGGCTGTGTTGGGAGGGGGTGGGGGAGGGGGTGGGGAGCCACACTCTCTGTCGTTCACTATATGTGTGAATAAGAAACTAGCAAGTGGTGCAGTACTTGTAAGAAAGTGTTGTCTGGAGTGGAACACTGAAAGTTGGCAGCACATGGCATCAACGTGGCACATGGCTATCTATCTATCTATATATATATATATATATATATATATATATTCACTCCCCCCCCCCACACACACCCCGCCACCCTCCCTCTCTTTTATTTTTATACTCTCTGTCGTCTTTGTCTGTTACAGCTATAAACTTTCACCATCTCCCCCCCCCCTTCCACAGTCTCACACACCACCATGTTTACTGTAGGCTTTGTGGTTTGCATGTGAGCACCCTCCCTCCCTGCACACCCATCCCTATTATACAGACCCCACCTCCTCCCCTCCCCCCAACACCCACCAAGTAACGACGCTCCTGCATGAGCGAAAACTAAACTTCATGACTTTTTTTTTGTATCAAAGTGTTACTTAGCGATTTTTGTTTTTTATTCTATTGACTGACTTCATCTAAAGTCTAAAGTAATGATCATGATCATAATATTAACATGCTGACAAAAAAATATTTATTCATTTTTTGTTTTTAATCGTTCACAATTTCTCCTAAATTAAATCGTAAAAAAATAAAGGAGGGGGGGGGGGGAATTTCCAAGAACCGCAACTTACTTTTTTATGTCAGTTTAAGTTTTTCTCTCCCCTTCTTTTATTTTTTTTTTTAAAAAAAAAAGACAAACTTTTATGTTGTGATAGTTCCACTTCTACTTTTCAAAAAGTTTTCTTCCTAAAAACTTTTCCCCCCGTAGCTCCTCCCTGGGCCTCCTCCCGTCTTGATCCTATAAAGATCTGTATCCGTTTACTTGACATGGCTGCTTACATCAGTTGTTGTTATTTTTTTTTTAAACTAGGGTGGAATGATTTTCTCATCGGTGCATTGAAAACGGCTCGCAGCTTTCCCAGGTGAACGTTTATTTGAAAGGGGGAGGGGGGGAGGGGGAGGTGCATCAAAGATCTCGCGAGCATAAAATGCATGTAGGGTAAGTCATTTAAAGACTGTGGAGTGTGGGCGGGGGATGGGGGTTGGGGGACGGGGAGGGAACGTATAGGCCGTGGAAGGAGAAAAAAATGTAAAACGATGTAAAGATGTTCACAGAGACTCAAGACGAGGCTGGTTAAATTATGCGTGAAGCTCTCGATGTTAAGTCTTAACGATGCCGGCTACAGGGCTGCTGGTGCCCCCATTCAAGAAACGCTGATGACGAAAAGTGATTTTTATAATTTTTTGTTTGTTTGTTTTTCAAATTAAAATGTTCAATAATCAAAAGAATATTAAAAATAGAGGCGTGGAAGGGGTGGGTGGGGGGTGTGGGGTAGTAGTGTTACCCCTTTTAGTTTCCAAAAGTACTAATAATTGCCAAATGATGTGTTTATTAAGTACATTTTCAATTATGTTTCGTTCACATAATTTTTAAGATAAAAAAAAATACTTTTTTTTTTATAACAAATCAAACTTTAATGAAATGATGGATGGATGGTCGTGCGTAGAGAGGATTATTGTGACGACCTGGGAAAAAAACTTCACAAATCTGCTCTGCAAACGCTCAGACCAAAAATAAAAAAATCAAAACCAAATAAATTTTGTGTTAACAATTTTATTGGTGCAGCAACAGTTTGATTCATACGGCTGTTAAAGTGCCCTCGTCCCGGTTATAAATCAACCAATCAAAACTGTTATCAGTCATCGCGTTCATCAGTGTCGAAATCAATACTTTTTTTTTTCTTTTTAGGCGCGCCGGTTTTGACTTTAAGCCCTCACCTGGTTCCGTCATCCCGACCCTAGCAGCCTTACAGCTCTCGCTAGCCACCTCGTCATCCCGACCGACCCCTAGCAGCCATCGCTGGCCGGCCACATTGATTCAGTTATGCACAATTAATTATGGTTGTTGTTAATTCCCTAAGTTACTTTAGAAAGAAAAATCTTTCCCCTTCCCTCTTCCACCCTACTGCACACACACACACACACACACCCATCCCCCATCACGTCACCAGCGCAGTGACACGCAACCGATTTCCTCGAGGCATGTCCCAACATCTCGTCGCACGAGCATTTAGCTCGCCCGGGGGTGGGGGTTGGAAGGTGGCGTCGCTTCATTTGAACACAAATATTGAAGAACAATTGTACAAGCTGCACCTTGGGGGCGGGGGAGGATCGATGGAAATCAATCGGTTACTGCCGCTATCTCACTGTGATCTTACCTCACCGTCTGCCTACCGCTCAAAGTAAATACCACTTCCAGGATTTGAAGTGTGATCACGTGGTCTGCACCGTACCAGAAGAAGTCTATTTCATAAGATACAAAGTGATGTGTTCCAGTACCCACCCAGTCCCGTGTCTATACGCGGGGCCCACAGGTCAAATGTCGTGATCGGGACCGAGAGCCGCAGTTGTAGGATACAGACTTTATCATATCACAGAATAGTTTGTCGCTGAGCCCCATTCCTGACACGGTCCCCCTTCCTGTGGGGGTTGTCTGGGTTGGTACCCACACTAAGGGCCGCCACTGCAGATATTTTCAAAACTGTTGCACTCCCCCCTCCCCAAATCTTGTAAAGGGGGCAACTGTGGCTGCCGCAGGTAAAGTGTGTAATACATTTTTATTATGTTCACCTCTTCCCTCCCCCCTCTCACCCCCAAGGCAGCCTATCTGGGGGGTTATACTGAGTCATCTTGTGTACTAAAGCGTCTGTACAGCACTTGAAAACTGCCATGTGTAATTTGTTATATATTGCGCACTATTTGCGCTGCACATACGTATTAAAGTGCACTGTGTGCACAATACAGTGTTTACCCTGCTACCCTTAAGCGCGTTGCTTGTAATATACCAAACTCTAACAAGAAAATATACCATATACCATGTATATAAGAATATACGTTATACTGCAAGCAAAATTTGCATGTGTCCAACACGGTATATACTTTACACTATTAGTACTGCACCTTATACACTGTAATCATCTGGTGCTCATATGCAATGCGCTTGTCTTAATCCTACACCTCATGCAATGTAAACCAAAAAAAATACGTTATGCAATCTTAATGCACTGTTAACATTATGCTCTGTTAACTTTATGCACTATTAACATTATGCTTTGCTCAATGCCTGCATTGCTCATATTCTGTTCTGCTGTATACAATACATTTCACTGCAGGTCCAATTTTCTCCTGTCAGTAGTTAGCAGTTCCGAGCTTCCCTCGACTCCCCTACCCCCCCCCCCCACGATATCAAAACCAGACGTGTTTCTATGTTTTGTTAATGAGCGACGGCCGCGAAATGTCAGCCGCTTCGAGTAGTCATTTATTGCATCGATTGACCTAGTTAACCCAATATATGACACACTTAACTCGTCTGGTTGATGGAGGTTCAAACCTGAGCAAGTGATTTCAATAATATATAAATGTATCATATGTCATTTACGTAGAAAAATGTTCAAAGCATATAATTAATTAACTGGCTGGGGGGCTGGTGTCGTTGATGGTGACAAGGTGGTCTTGGGACACATTCAGAGGCGTACCTATGAAACTTTATGGTCTGTGAACCCTTACCCGCATGCTGACAGCTACATGCTCAGCTCCCGGCTTGGTAAGTCACCCGCGGTGACCCCTTATTCACTGCACTCACGGTTTCTGATGGGGGGGGTGGGGGGGGGGAGAAAGAAGGGCACTTTTCTAGAATCGTCACTGAAAGAATCTACCCACACGGAGACCTTTGCGACACTGGGATAAAAATGTAACATTACTCGTGACTACGCCCCTCTCCCCCCCCAACCCCCTCCCCCCGTTATTTTCACTGTCTGGGGGGCAGTACTGCCCATTTTGACACCGCGAGTACAACAGCGTCTGTCTCCAATCTGACATAACTCCATGGCATTGATGGGGTTCGAACCTTTTTCCCCAATAACTAACACGAGGCATGTATCATCTGATCTCCGCCGAACCAACCAACCCCCCGTAACCAAAACAGCCGGCACCACTCATGCGTGTTTGTTATTTGTTTTAAATTCCAACATTTTACATTCGGACTACAGACAACTTCCTGTCTGGTTTCATCAGACGTGACGCAATTAAAAAAACAAAACAAAACAACTATATCAACTGACACAGACAGCAGCCACACGTCGCCACACGCCGACAAACATCATTCACGTGACCCGCCAGGTAAAAGATCAAACATATCTTCATACAACCTGTTATGTCAAATTATCTTTAAAAAAAAAAACCCAATACAACCAAAATGACTTCATATAAAAAAAAAAGGAATGAACCAAAAAAACCCAACAAGAAGATTTTTCTTTACATTTCTATAACTACAAATCATTCCATGCAAAGCACCCCCTCCCCCCCCCCTCCCCCATCTTCCCCAGGGGTCTCAACTTACTAAACATGATGCCTGACTTGCCGTTAATCTACCCCCCCCCACCCACCCACCCTTTCCCCTGCTTCCCCCCCTATCTTGACGATATCATCATTGCTACTTATTAAGTATGAAGTGTTTCTCAGTGTACTACTAACAGACCGGCCGCATACTTTGCAGTCATCACCTCGCACTAAACCGGTTCTTAAACAAAACAAAAAAAAAAACCGGCATGACACATACCGGTTAGTGAGGTGGTAAAAGATACTTTACCTAAATAATGCCAGCCACACTCCCCACCGGGCGAGGCGAATCTGCTAGGGGATCACTGCTACATGCTTGAATCGCTAGGCGGGTGAGATAATTTGGGATGTGAGGAATGCTTTATTTTATTCACGTTCTTTTGACGTTGATATTTTGCTGGTGATATACAATTTTATTTTAATGAAGAATTAATTCTCGCTCTTAATATTACATTTAACGTAACGGCGTGAGGTCAGTAAAAGGCTTTTCACATATAATGAAACGTAAAAATTAAAAAAAAATTACCCCCCCCTCATGATTTTGGACATATTTGATTGAAAGATATCCTTTTTTAGTAAACGTTACATATTACTGTCAGTGCTACAGGTAGACTAACAATATTCTTCCGTGAAATGATTAGCATCTGTAAAGACATTTCTATAGTTGCATTAGTTTAAAGGCAAATGAATTAAAATCAACAACGGTAAATTGAACAACAGCAAATTGAATGAACACCAGAAAAAAAATCTGGTTAGGGCCTGTATGGATGGGCAGGTTAAGGCCTGTATGGATGGCCAGGTTAGGGCCTGTATGGATGGGCAGGTTAAGGCCTGTATGGATGGCCAGGTTAGGGCCTGTATGGATGGCCAGGTTAGGGCCTGTATGGATGGCCAGGTTAGGGCCTGTATGGATGGCCAGGTTAGGGCTGTATGGATGGCCAAGTTAGGGCCTGTATGGATGGCCAGGTTAGGGCTGTATGGATGGCCAGGTTAGGGCTGTATGGATGGCCAGGTTAGGTCTGTATGGATGGCCAGGTTAGGGCTGTATGGATGGCCAGGTTATGGCCTGTATGGATGGCCAGGTTAGGTCTGTATGGATGGCCAGGTTAGGGCCTGTATGGATGGCCAGGTTTGGGCCTGTATGGATGGCCAGGTTTGGGCCTGTATGGATGGCCAGGTTTGGGCCTGTATGGATGGCCAGGTTTGGGCATGTATGGATGGCCAGGTTAGGGCCTGTATGAAGGGACCCCTCTGTCATATAGGCTTTAGGTGGCTGTCTAGTCTGCATATCAATAACAAGAGAACTGATTCAACTGAGTATTGATTCTTTCAATTATTATTTTTCTTGAATTACAATAGATCCTTATGCATTCAATATTTTTGGCGTTTAATTTAAAATCTGGAATTTCTGTACACTTAAAAAAAAACTCAATACAAAAATTTAACCTCAGTCTAATGTATTTGTAAATAAAATGATTGGAAAATATATGGTTTTCCCTAAAACGTTTGTTTTAGCCGATTTTCCGATGTATTGAAAACTGTTTTATGAAAAGTTCGATTGAACTTGGAGTTGTGCAGATTGGTCTTTAGATATAGAAGAGAGAGAGGGGGGAGGGGGCGCTAACAGGTGGAATATTTTCTAGTGGATGACATCATAGAAGTGGTTTGACGTTTTGGTGGCCCTAGACTAAGCCACATTTTTGAAGGTGGAGCGGTGGGGGTGTAAGTACATATCACAGCCAGCAATAGCAAGTCATATCCTAGATATGTTTTGACAACTGGGCCGGGGCGGGGGGAGTCTCGGCCCCCATCAACTGTTAAGTCATTTTATCCAGAGAGATGTAAAAAAACGTGTAGATGCCAGAGGTGTGCGGATCTTAAAATTTAGCGTCCGCGTCCGTCCATGGATTTCTATCAATGATCCGCGACCGCGTCCGCAGAATCTTACAACATTGGTTTGCAGTCAGTCCGCGCGTCCGCATTGCTGAAATTTAGCTGTTTTTTTTATACTTTTTATTTTAACATTAATGTTATCATCCCTGTTTTTTATTCTTCAAAAAGCCACTTTTATTTATTGATTTATTTTCAGATTCAGTGGCAAAAGTTTACGAATAAGTAAAGTATCTATTAAATATTAAATTATTATAGGCAAGGGCGCGAGGATCCGCGTCAGTCCGCGAGTCCGCAACGTAACCATACGAAGCGTCCGCTGTCAGTCCGTGGATTCGGAAAAGTCTGCGGATCTGCGTCCGCAAGCGGACGCGTCCGCTGTCCGCTCATCTCTGGTAGATATCCCCCCCCCCCATTATTTTCAATTTGTATCTTGTAATGGTCATAAAAGGAGATACCCGTAGCGTAATGTTGAATTATTTAACACCATACAGTATAAATAACGATATGGCCCACACAGTTGGCCCATACAGTTGGCCCATAAAGTTGGCCCACACAGTTGGCCCTTACAGTTAGCCCATACAGTTGGCCCTTACAGTTGGCCCTTACAGTTAGCCCATAAAGTTGGCCCTTACAGTTGGCCCATAAAGTTGGCCCTTACAGTTGGCCCATAAAGTTGGCCCATAAAGTTGGCCCACACAGTTGGCCCATACAGTTGGCCCATAAAGTTGGCCCACACAGTTGGCCCTTACAGTTAGCCCATACAGTTGGCCCTTACAGTTGGCCCTTACAGTTAGCCCATAAGTTGGCCCTTACAGTTGGCCCATAAAGTTGGCCCATACAGTTGGCCCATACAGTTGGCCCATAAAGTTGGCCCATAAAGTTGGCCCACACAGTTGGCCCTTACAGTTGGCCCATACAGTTGACCATACAGTTGACCCATAAAGTTGGCCCATACAGTTGGCCCATAAAGTTGGCCCACACAGTTGGCCCTTACAGTTGGCCCATAAAGTTGGCCCATACAGTTGGCCCATAAAGTTAGCCCATACAGTTGGCCCTTACAGTTGGCCCATAAAGTTGGCCCACACAGTTGGCCCTTACAGTTGGCCCATACAGTTGGCCCATAAAGTTGGCCCATACAGTTGGCCCATACAGTTAGCCCATACAGTTGGCCCATACAGTTGGCCCATACAGTTGGCCCATACAGTTGGCCCATAAAGTTAGCCCATACAATTGGCCCTTACAGTTGGCCCATAAAGTTGGCTCATACAGTTGGCCCATACAGTTGGCCCATAAAGTTGGCCCATACAGTTGGCCCATAAAGTTGGCCCATACAGTTGGCCCATACAATTGGCCCATAAAGTTAGCCCATACAGTTGGCCCATACAGTTGGCCCTTACAGTTGGCCCATACAGTTAGCCCATACAGTTGGCCCATACAGTTGGCTTATACAGTTAGCCCATACAGTTACCCCATACAGTTAGCCCATACAATTAGCCCATACATTTAGCCCATATGATTATCTGATCTGTCTACGTTCACTTATCTCGCTGCTTCATTCTGTAGCAATCTATGTATAAAGTAAACTCATATTTTATTTGTTTTATCTGTTACAAAATTTAAAAAAAAACACCCCCTCCCCCATAAAACAAAATCATGACCCCTCCCTTCCCACCCTCAAAACGTTTTATAATATGTGAACGGTCCATAAGAGACATTCTTGTTGGGATGCCATTATGACCACTTTACAGCCTCATCAACTATTGACCACCTTTACAGTCTCACCCACTGGGTTACCTGTGATAACACACGCCTTCCAGTAGTCCAGTCATTCAATACTGGGGGGACCGTAAAGAACAATGGTCCCAGACATGTATTCGGACTCTTTGATATTCTTCAGTCCAGACTTTGCATTGGACTGGACCTACCTGTATAAACAAATGATCAAAGTGTGCGAAGAATGGCCATCCATTAACAAAAAACACCAAGTTCCCTGTCAATTTGTCTCCGTAGTACAGTCCAGATCGATGATGTCACGCGTATTTTGTCAGCGCTGCTGACGTAAGATCGGGTATCGGCGTCCAGCGACAGTTACACAGCTACCGATCCCCGTCCGTAGAACACCCGCCCAGCCACACCACAAGCATTGCCCGGTGTAGACAAAAATCAATCATTTGTCTTCGGTTGGTTTTCCGATTTCAGCGGTATCGGTTTCACCTGTTTATTGAATTGTTTCCCTTGATTACTGTTTACATGATGAAGGAAAAAGAATGTCTCTCTCTCTCTCTCTTCTCTCTCTCTCTCTCTCTCTCTCTCTCTCTCTCTATATATATATATATATATATATATATATATATATATATATAATATATACACACACACACACACACACACACATACACGAGGTACACTGAGCCCGCATCGAGGGAGTCATTTGTGGACTTCATACATTGATGACGTCACATTATTCTATGTAGTATTATTAGCTGACTTGGCACTGTTAAAAGATGATTCATATTTAGTCATATTTAGTCTCATGTCGTCATGTAGAAAGGAACCGGAACGTGCAGGTAGTTGTCTCAGGAAATATTTCCGAGGTCACTGTCTTCAACCACTCCTGCACTATCGCCAACTCACCTACAACTTATTTCACCTACAACTTATCTAACCTACAACTTATCTCACCTACAACTTATCTAACCTACAACTTATCTCACCTACAACTTATCTAACCTACAACTTATCTAACCTACAACTTATCTCACCTACAACTTATCTAACCTACAACTTATCTCACCTACAACTTATCTAACCTACAATTTATCTCACCTACAACTTATCTCACCTGCAATGTACTTCACCTACAATTTATCTCACCTACAACTTATCTCACCTGCAACATTTTCCCTGAGAGTTAAATTTATTATTTTATTACACATGAGTGAAAAGTTAATTTATTTTTTTAAAAAAAAAGCGGATTGGGGGGGGGGGTGGAGGAGGTAATATCACGTGAGTTTGGAGGGTTTCAGACTTGCGATATAGGAATTTTGGTGATAATTTAAAAAAAATATATAAGTTCATACATATTCGGAACATAAGAAAAAAAAATTGATGTGAAGATTTGAAAAACAGGAAGTTTGTAAATTGCGTTACTTTCGCTTTCAGAATATTTCTATTTTAAATCAAGTCGGTGACGTAACTAGCGCTGATGGCGCCCATAACGGGCTCTGAAAACAGATGCCGCCCTTGGCTGTAGGCAAAGCACGTACCGCAAGGATTGTAAGTAGGGCCAGCAATAGTTAGTGCGGGAGACGATTGTAAACAATTCAATCGTCTGCCAGGTTGCCAATTGATGATTTTATTTACTGACAATTGGGCGTTGCGTTGGGCACCCCTTTTCTCCCCCCCCCCCCCCCCCAATAGGAGCGATTTGCTGAAATCGACCTTGGACTATTTCTAGTCGTATGAATTAAAAAAAAAAAAATTATGGAGATTACGAACAAAATTAAAATATTGTTTTGTTGACTGTTCTGTTAAATCTTCATAATCTTCAATGCCACAATCTCACTTTGACCTGCTAGAAGTAAATAGTCTCATGGCAGCCATCACGAGCAAACCTAACTCGCGTGCTTATAGAATAATGGGTTTTCCCTGTACGAGACTTCCGCTCTTCTAATTTCTTTATTCCCTCCCTCGAATTCAGCCCGCGTGTGTTTTCTTTCCTCAGCACCGAGAGATTTCTTTTTTATTTCTTTTTTTTTCTTTCTAAATGGCGACATCAAACTTGTTTTTGTGTAAAAGGTGAGGGTGTATCTCGTGAGTCGTGTGGCTGAATTGTGTGTGTGAGTGATACGTGTGGACGAGTGATATGTGTGACTGAATTATGTGTGTGAGTGATATGTGTGGCTGTCTTTTGTATATGAGTGATAGGTGTGGGTGGTATGTGTGTGAGAAGGACCTATGTTTTATGTTGGCTTTGAGTGTAGAGTAACCGTAGAGCTGGTTGATTGGAACTTTGACCTCATTAAAATGCACATAATCCGAAATGGATATTGGCTTGGGAGCAGATGAAAAATTGGTTTGGGCTTCATCGATGCCCAAATGCATCGAAAAGAAATTGTACCATATTGAGGTGGAACTGTACCGCATTGAGGAATTTCTTTTACATTATCTTAAGGAATTCGGACATTTTGTGATAGAGTTCGCTCCCATTATATTGAACAAGAAGTGGGACAAAGCGAGAGTTGACGGGGTTGGCCCACAGTGGGTGAATTTGGGCCAAGTGCCCATATATATTATTGCATTAAACACATACAACAGTTGTAGGGATCCCATTCCCGCCCTCTCCCCTACCCCCCTCTTGTTATCTGACACTGTGGAGACGTCAGTAGATGTCAGTGATCCAGAGATCCAGAAACTCTTCTTCTAGTCTGCTTATATCTATTTATACCAGGGGGGGGCAAACTATTTTTTTTATCGCGGGCCACGGTAGGTTCTTAAAATTTGACAGGAGTGCTGAATCCAAGACACATTGGCATGATCATCATTTGGCCAATCCTTTTTCGAAGTTTAATCTTCTTTAATAATGTTACTATGGTTGTCTATACATGCACTGTAATGAAAAGACCTTTAAAAGTTACTTCAGCGAACAACATAGTAAATAAAGAGTGAGCACCCAGTGATGTTTGGGTGCTGACCTTATTGTGGCGCGTGATCCCTAACAGGAAGTGACGTGCATTAATCGGATCAATGGGAAGGGACAGAATGTACGGCGCCGTCAGCTCGTTTGATTGGTCGACACAAATCACGTGTCCAGAGTTTTGCACAATGTTTAGATGGCCAGATAAGATCGATTGGGAGGCTAACTTCAATTCCCACCACTCCACCCACTGCCCGCCCCCCTCCCTCTCTCCACTCAACGCCCCCTTCTTCTGATTATTGCTCATTATTTTTAAAGCAGTTGTCTTTGTGTGTGCCTGTTTGTGTTTGTGCGTGTGTGTGTGTGTGTGCCCTCCTCACAAGCTATTGACGTTGAAGCAGTGAATTGGTTTTAAGGTTGATTTAAACCAGTGATGCTAAACTTTTTTTTTTCTGTGGGCCATTATTGTCTGCCAAAAACATTTGGAGGGCCAAAAATATAATTTTTATATATGTTTGTATATAATGAGATGTTATTTTTTTAAACTTGTGGGGGGGGCCCACAAAATTATCATAAAGGGCCAAATTTGGCCCGCGGGCAGTATTTTAACATCGCCCCGATTAAAAAGCAATGTTTGTTTACCATTCAATGCCATGTGGCAATGTGAACTCAATTAAAAAAAAAAAAAAAATAAGTTACCGGTATTTTGAAACGATCATTTTTGAATGTATGAATGGACACACAGTCAACAATGTGTTTATACGAAGTGTGATTGACTGTTTGTTGGCGTTGATTGTTGTAAAACATTGAAATATATGTGGTAAATATAAATTCTGATGTTGATTGTTGATATTGGTAATATTTATTGTCGGTAATACTGATTGTGTGTAATTTTGATTGTTGGTTTTTGATAATGTTTATTGTTGGTCATGTCGGTCGTTGGTAATATGGATAGTTGGTCATGTTGATTGTGAAGTTGTCGATAGTTGTAACGTTTCTGCCAGTCTGTGATCCTCGTGTGCAACGTGTGCAACGAAATGTTTTCATTGAATGTCATATGACACATCCTTCTAAATGTCAACTGAAACATTTGTGGTGATGTAATAAGAAACGAATGTGTACTTATAAAAGCAAATGGAATCCTTCTCACGTTTATTCCTAATCTTGGACACCGCGTCTGGAAAATTCGCAGGTGTGTCATGGTTTTAATTTTATTCAACCTGTCCTGCCATTTTAATGAGCCTACGAAACTTATCATTGCCTGTGTCCGAAATGTGCGTCGATTTTGGTCCATCCGTAGTTTTCATGCAGTGACTGACAGAGTTACATAGCAGTGAATCTATTATTATATGATCATAGTTGCATTATAAAGTAACATTTAAAACTTAGATTAAGACTATAAACAAATATAATGAGTTAGTAATTAATTCTAATGTAATTGCTTATTCTAGTCTCAAGATACAGTCAATTCCGCTTAATTGGGACACATCGGGACCTAGGCTTTTTGTTCCAATTAAGCGGCTGTCGCAATTAAACATACAAATTTACTATTGGCTTTTTGGTTTGGTTTCTTTGGAGATTTGTCCCAAATAAGCGGCTGTCCCAACTAAGCGGAATCCACTGTATATATGTAACCTAAAATTGTGTACCTGTACCTAAAATGGTAGCCGCTCGTGTGATGTTATGAGAATCCCCGTAGTCTGCCACACCCACTAACTAGCAAGCTATGAGTGAACATTTATTGATGTTTGCTGGCTGTCGGATTCACATAACAACAATCTAGATAATTATGTCAGAATGAAGAATTTTTTTTTTAAAGACATAATATTAAACTGTTGATTTTAATCAAACAACAATCATGGCCACCGATATTTTTATGTTTTTTTTTTTTTATTCTTTTTTTTTCACTTTCTGTTTAATTTAGAAAAATTATTTTATTGTCACAATAGCCAGCCAGTTAAATAAGCCGCCTTCCTGACACACACACACACTGACACACACACACTGATACACACACTGACACACACGCTGAAACACTGACACACACAATATGTAACCGATCAATTAAAAGTGAGGGATTTAGGGGGGGAGTTGGGGCAGGAAGGGGGGGAGATTCCAAGCCAATATTTTATAAAATTATATAATTAAAAAACAAAAACCATCTTTTGCAAATATCTTTATAAGGACATCCATATAGCCTATGATACGTTTATTATACTCACATCCCCGTACCGACCACCCATAATATATATGTGTGTATGTGTGTGTAGCATTCAGAATTTCAAAAAGAAAAATAATATATAATAAAAATCATTTTATTGTTATTTCCAAGTAAGCTAACAAAAACATTTTTCTTCCCATTCAAGTCTGCAGATTTTTGGAGGAACAAAAAGTGAAAAGGTTGGAATTATTCACTTTCTAAACAAAAATTGACAAAAGTATTTCGAGGAAAAAAAAAACATCTGCAAACAAATGATTTGGAGAAAAAGGGGGGGGGATTTATTTGAATTTTCATTTGGGGGCAAGACTTAACTCGATAAAGGGCGGCATTAACTATAAAGGGCGTCATTCTCCCTCTGTTGGGTCCAGCATCTTGTCTATTTATGTATGCAGTGTTTGTTAACATGGAAAGGTGTCAGTGGATCATGTGGCGAGAGCCTTTTTTTATCATCACGCTGTGCAGATATCACAGGTGGTGTCTGCCAACACTACCAGACAGAGAGACAGACAGATAGACAATCCACGGACTCCTGCAATCAGGCAGACACATTCAAACAATCATGTATTTATGTTCGCACGAAATATATTATAATTTAATTTTTTTTTTAAAAAAAAAAGGAAAATAGTTGTCCCGGGTCAAGCAGACGACACTTGACAGCAGACGAGACGTTATAGAATCATTCCCGCTTCATGCAGTCGAATGTCCTACGGGGCTGGGAGGATGTCACGTGTCACTACAGAGGCGGTTTTAAAAAAAAAAAACTGTTTAGACATTGGAGGTCCTCGTTAAATTTGTCAGCAGATACAAACAATATCTGGTATCTGACAAAAATATATTGATTTATATTGATTTATAATTGTTTTTTTTTAACTAGACCGGCGTTTCTGTTTGAATTTCAGACCGATGTTTGTTTTCATCCATTCACTGCTCGCTGGACACGTGACACGTGTGTGTGTGTGTGTGTGTGTCATCGTCACGTGATGATTTATTTAAATACGACTTTCTTAGGACATTACTGTAAAGCTGTTTGACAATGTACAATGATTATATAACAGAAAGGTGTTATTTTTTTTGTAAGTTATTCACAACCACAGCCACCCTTAGCTGTTTTGTTGGGGTGGGGTGGGAGGTGGGGGGGGTAAGCAGAGACTTGTGAGGGCCCTATGTAAAAGTACCTATCGGGGCCCAGTACAGCTAAATATAGAAGTCTATTTTTTGTAGAGGAGGGGTGGGGGGGGCTCTTTGCCAGTGAAGGCACAAGACCCCCCCCCCAGTTCGTCTAGTAATAAGATAGGTCCCGACCACAGCTCTCATCATGATGTCCATAACATTAATGAGATTATCACAGTGTTTTTTTTTTGTTTTTCTTTATTCGCTTAAAAGACTACAATAAGATGAACAATACAAGGTGGACATTGTGACGTTAAACAGTGGATTTTGTGAAAATTTTAACGCAATACATCTCCAACTCCCTTCATTGATTTATAAACAAAGTATATTGGAAGTGATAAATCTTAAGAATACAGTTATTGGCACATTGTTTTAAATTAAATAAAAAGAATGAATGTAATACGAGAGACTGGCACCAATGTATTGTCAGATTCTCTTACAAAAACTGTATAATTACGTCAGATTCTCTTACACAAAGTGTATAATTAAAGTTATTATTTATCATTATTTTGTCAGTGCAATAACAAAAAACGTATTTTGAATATAAAAAAAAAGGTTTTATTTTTAATATTTCTCATTATCGTATAAAGTTTCACATCTCGTAGTGTCTTCTAAATTGGGTCTGTCAGCTATTTAACACTCAGACACATTGTTTATTTAGCACAGAGACACACTGTTTATTTAACACTCAGACACACTGTTTATTTAACACTCAGACACATTGTTTATTTAGCACACAGAAACACTGTTTATTTAACACTCAGACACACTGTTTATTTAACACTCAGACACATTGTTTATTTAGCACACAGACACACTGTTTATTTAACACTCAGACACACTGTTTATTTAACACTCAGACACATTGTTTATTTAGCACACAGACTCACTGTTTATTTAACACTCAGACACACTGTTTATTTAACACACAGACACACTGTTTATTTAACACTCTGACACACTGTTTATTTAACACGCAGACACACTGTTTATTTAACACTCAGACACACTGTTTATTTAACACACAGACACACTGTTTATTTAACACACATACACACTGTTTATTTAAAAGACACACTGTTTATTTTTGAAGTTTTTTTTTTAATGTTGACGGATTTAAATTTACATGTTAAGAGTTTTGAAAAAAAATATCTTTGATTAAAAATAGTGAAGTTAAAACATTTTTATTGTGTGGGATAAATGACCTATGGTGTGATGTAGGGCTATCAGACCATGTACTATAAATGACCTATGGTGTGATTTAGGGCTATCAGACCATGTACTATAAATGACCTATGGTGTGATGTAGGGCTATCAGACCATGTACTATGTTATTTGTAAACAAATAGATCAGGAAACGTAAAAGTTTTTTTTTTTTTTTTAAATCCTGTGTTTCGGTTCAGTTTCTAGCAGTATCTCCTTACCTTGGTTTTATTTATAAATGGAACACAACACTCGCCCATTGTTCTGAGTTTATAAAAATTTGCACTCACAGCCAAATCTCGCGACGTGAAGGTAACACGGGGGGGGGGGGGGGGGCGATAAAGCCAACACACAAACTTGTTTGCTTGCCGGACTTTAGTTTTTAAAACTGGGGTTGTCTATCAGTAGACATTTGGCGGTAAAAAAAAAAAACCTGCAGAACTTTCTTCTCTTGATTCTGCAGACCATTCTGGTCACCTGCGCTGCCTGTACACTAATACCCCCCCCCCCACCCCCATGCGCTCATAAAGCGCATTTGTTTATTTCGATAGAGTTGAGGTTGAAAAGATTATCTTGTTCGAAAAACATTCTCTTAAAGATTTTTGTTGTTTTAAATTCATCTTCTGGTCAGGTACCAAGTTGTATGTCCCCCAGACGTGGCGGGCACGTCCACACCAGAGGGAGATTTTTTGGGGTGGGGGTGTGTGATTAGATAAGTGTATTTATTTGTTACAGTGTATGCTTTGAATTATATCCGTGTTACACCTGGTGTCGGATCGGCAGGGGGGTGTGGGGGGTGAACATTGATAGCCCACTCGAGATTCCTAGAATGTGGCCTGATTAGACCTCACCTGTACTCTCATTGACGTTTATTAAGGTGGTTGGCGTGGGGAGAAGGTAGATTTCTTTTATAGTATATATGTTATAGGCAAAGTGTGAAATGCCGGCATTCTATAGAATGCCTAGGCATTGTATAGAATGCCTGGTGATTTTAGGCAAAGTATAAAATTTTTAAATTGTGCATACTTTTTCTAGGCATTCTATACAATGCCTAGGCATTGTATAGAATGACTAGTGTCGTTTTGGCAAAGTATAAAATTTCTAAATTGTGCATACTTTTCCTAGGCATTCTATACAATGCCTAGGCATTGTATAAAATGACTAGTGTCGTTTAGGCAAAATATCAGAAAAGAACAACAAAAGCCTTTATTGATAAAAACGTATTTTAATATGGAATGAATGCAAAATAAAGCATATGATGTTCATACCGTAAAAAACAACGACAGCAGATTGAAGTATTTGCTTCAGCAGGTAAGACTGGATTCACACTTAGAATTGTACTGTACTTAATTTTCTTCTTTCTGACAAAACACTTCATACTTTGGTATTTTGATCTGTCATGTTCATATTTCACGAATTAGTGAAGAATTGATAAATAATGAAAAGATGTTTCTGGTGAAAACAAGCAGAACACAACTGGAATGAGCTACTTGTTGCAGCAGGGAAGACTAGAATGGCATTTTGAATTGCATTTAATTTTCTTTTTCACACAAAGACACCTCATAGTTTGGCATTTCGTCTTGCATTTACATCTGACGAATCCTTGGCCGCTTCCTGTAGACTGAGAAGTAGCAGCAGATCGGAGAGCTATTTCAAGGTCAGGAACGTCTTCCGCTTTTATTAAATCTTTTGGACATACGGTGAATTCTGATCTGGCATATAGCTGCTTCAAGATTCCATGTGCAGTTCCAAGGCGGTAAAAGCCATCTTCTGTCATGCTCATAACAACTGCCAACAGATTTCGTGAGTCTCCCCGCCCTTTGTCAACATCGGGAATCGGAACTCGCACAGTGGCTCCCAAAAGCGCAGGAGGAAATTTTTTGTCCGAATCCCTTTTCATTCTTTTCGCCTGCATTTCAAGTTCCATTTCGATTCCATTTTATTTTTTATAGCTTTCTCAATATTGAAACAAACAGTGCACACAATGCTAACACCATAACCTTCTACTTCGTTGTCGTCATCGTCTTTAGGGGAATGCCCACAGATAACATGAACATTTCGGCTACACTTTCGACATGTATGAGCACCGCTGGTTTCCTTCAAGCAAACGCAACAGGCAGTGGAAGAGGAAGGGTCTTCGGTAACCATGGAATGGGAAGTCTCTTCAATAACCACGGAATGGGAGGTCTTTTCAATAACCATGGCTGTACCACTGCATTGGTTACTATCATCATGGTTTGCATCCTCATGCATGCCTTCTGCAGAAAGGGCTGTCTCTTGCATTCCTTCATCTCTGTCTATCTGCTGTTGTGTTGTTTGTATGCTCTGTATTCTTTTTTCGAGGTCTTCCTCTGTTTCCACATCTTGTAAAACATCGTCAGGAAGGGACGACGTTGTGAGGCCTACTTTAGCTTTGCAGCCAAAGAGTGCTTCGTATGGTGATCTTTTAATCCCAAAATGAAAAGCTCTGTTCTTCATGAGTTGGACGAACCGTAAACCCTCACTCCAGCGGCCAGTTTTTCCATCTTGCATCCAAGCACACAACATATTTTCGATGTCCTGGTTAGCTCTTTCGACGCTCCCCTGGCTTTGTGAGTGGCGCGGCTTACCATGAACGATCTTCAAGGTGGGCCAGTACTCCTTTAAGCTGCTTACCACACTGTTTGCAAATTCTCTGCCGTTATCGGACTGTAGAATTGTTGGAGCACCAAGCAACGTAAATATGTCTACGAGCTGGTATGCAACTTCTTCTGCCCTCTTTGTCTTCAGGGCCCTGAGAACCACGAACTTGGTGAGATGATCTTGATACACCATTATAAACTTGTATTCCCCATCAGGATGGGATTGAAAGTCGATGAGATCGACCTGACAACGGGAGTTGAATTCTGAAAAAACCATTGGCTTGACTACAATGCCTTTTTTGTTTTTTCTGGCAAGGTTCACAAAGGTTAACATACAGTTCAATATCATGACGTGTAATGTTCTTGTATTTGGGAGATAGTTCTTTCTACATTCTGTCCCGTCCTCCATGACCAATAGCCAAATGGGCATTATGAAGTACGTCAAATAACTCGGCGTCCGCGACGTAAAACTGAATGGCACTCACACCATCTTTAACAGGGTAGATCAACTTACTCTTTTTTTCCACCATCATGACATCATAGTGTTTCACCAGCCAATAGTCCCGTGGTTCTTTCTTAATGGTCGTCTTAGCCTTTTTCACATCGTCCACTAATTTTTGGTAACTAGTTTCGGTTAAAAAAACGCAGTTTTTAGCAGCATTGGCTCTTACTTTAGATAATTCATCATTGAACCGTCGTTGCATGTCAACATAGCGTGATTCCTGTCCTGGCACTACATTCACTTCCGACATGATTACACAGTAATCGGCACTAAAACTATTCTCGTAACTCCCGTCGCTAACTAATGTCCGAATCCAGTCGTATTTATACTCCTAAAGTCCCCACCTTAATTTCCCTAATTACGTCACAGTCTCCTTCATAATAGTTCTCACCAAAGGAGCGCCCCCTGGTCGTCATGGTACCTAAACTGTCCGTCGTCGCCTCCTGGTCTACTTCAAGAAACGTCACTCCTTTGCTGTTTACTACTCTATTGTTTTCTGACCACCTTGTCCTAAGTCGTCTGTCACCTTGTCAACCATTATTTGCATTACTCCTACTTCTGATATATCTTCTTATCTTACAACGTCAAAGGGGATTGTCTGTCTCTAAATCTACTCTAGTTCCTAACAAGGCCAGTTACATACTTTGCCGAACGGGTACTCGGCATTCTATAGAATGCCTAGGCAATGTATGAAATAGCAATTCATTTCATACTTTGCCTGAAAAATTTAGGCATTCTATACATTGCCTAGGCATTCTATAGAATGCCGGATTTTACACTTTGCCTATAACATATACATATCCAATGTGACGGGGAATACTGCAGACCCGTTTCCTGGATTGCACATCAGACTGTTACTGCACACTAGCTCAGATTGTTCAGGACAGTCGCGAAGGGGTTGCAATCCCGATCACATATCAAGGGCCACCTGCCCTCACTTGGCCCCGTTGTGTGCTTTTTAAAATGACAGCAATTTATGGAGGGGGGGAATGATCAAAGGGAACCAGGTTGGTGTAGATAGGCGGCAGCAGGCTGAGGTATGCAGGAATATTTGTGAGTCATAGGCAGACACTTTCACATACATTTGATACATTATGTCGGGGTCCTAGGAAGACACTTTCACATACATTTGATACATTATGTCGGGGTCCTAGGAAGACACTTTCACATACATTTGATGCATTATGTCGGGGTCCTAGGAAGACACTTTCACATACATTTGATGCATTATGTCGGGGTCCTAGGAAGACACTTTCACATACATTTGATACATTATGTCGGGGTCCTAGGAAGACACTTTCACATACATTTGATGCATTATGTCGGGGTCCTAGGAAGACACTTTCACATACATTTGATGCATTATCTCGGGGTCCTAGGAAGACACTTTCAATACATTTGATGCACTGTTAACAAATTCAGAAACATTTGATGGCTCTAGGCAGAGACTTTCAGATAAAATTTGAGAGCAGTGCCACGCTATGTTAACTTAAAAACAAATATTTCTTACAAGAAAATAATCTCTTCACGAATGAAGTATCACCAAAACAAAAAGTTTGAAATAAAGAGTTGATATTCTCATTATGATCACGAAATAATTACTTATACACAAGTATGAAACGGATGTACAACTAGAAGAATTATAACAATTCTATATACAGTGTATACTGTAGAACGCGTCTTGCTTTCTGTGACGTATGCGGGAATTCTCGCAGGCCGTTGCCTCGCAGGATTGGGCGAAGAAGAGAAATATATATATACTAGTTGCAAGTACCCGGCTTTGCCCGGGTTTAAAATAAGGTTTTCTGTTTACCTTTTGTTTTCTCCCTACCCCCTCTCTCCCTTCCTCTCTCTCTCTCTCCCTCCCTCTCTCTCTCTCTCTCCCTCCCTTCTCTCCCTTTCCCTCCCCCCTCCCTCTCCCATCTCCTTTTCTCCCTCCACCCCCTTCTCTCCCCCCTTTCCATCCCTCTCCTTCCCTCTCTCCCCCTTCCTCCCTTCCTCCTTCCATCTCTCTCCCTCCCTGCCCCCCTCTCTCTCTTTATCTCTCATCCCTCCCATTTCTCCCATCCTCCCTCCTTCCCTCCCTTCTTTCTCCATCCCTCCCTCTCCCATTCCCCTCTCTCCCTCCCCCTTCCTTCCACCCTAGTTTCCTCTCTCTCCCTCCCTGCCCCCTCTCTTTATCTCTATCCCTCCCTCTCTCCCACCCTCTCTCTCTCTCCCTCCCTGCGCTCTATCTCCCTTCCTACTCCCCCTCTTCCTCCCTTCCTTTCTTTTTCCTTCCCTCCCTCTACCCCTCCCTCCCCCTTCCCCTCCCTCCCTCCCCCTCCCACCATCCTCCCTCCAACCACCCTATCCCCTCTCTCTCGCTTTATCTCTCTCCCTCCCCCCCTCTCTCTCTCTCTCTCTCTCCCTCCCTCCCCATCTCTCTATCCCTCCCTCCCTCTCTTTACCTCCCTCCCTCTCATTATCTCTGCCTTTCGCTCTCTCTCTCCCTTTCTCTTTCCTCCCCTTTCTCTTTCCATCCATCCCTCCCTCCCTATCCTTTCTCGCTACCCCCTCTCTCCCTCCCCCTTTCTCTTTGCCTCCCCCCCTTTCTCTCTCCCTCCCTCTCTTTCTCTCTCCCATCCTCCCTCTCCCTCCCTCTTTCTCTCTCCCCATCTATCTCCCCTTCCTCCCTCCTTTCCTCTCTCTCTCCCTCCCTGACCCCTCTCTCTTTATCTCTCTTTCCCCCCTCCCTCTCTCTCTCTGAACAATTAAACTTCAAATTATGCTTCTTAAATAAACAGAAAACCTTATTTTAAACCCGGGCAAAGCCAGGTACTTGCAGCATGAAAAAAAAATTACAACAAATCTTTATTTCTTTTTCCGCCCCTAACACTTTCTTCTTCGTCCGTTCAATGACTCATTCACTTGGTTCGCGAATACAGTATCAATGCCCTGTGCACAATTTGAATACAATGACATTTGAAGCACCCGCGCGCAAGTTCATGTACAATCGGGAAATGACGTCACAGAGGATTTACCATACCGTGAATACTTTAGTATAGTAAAATAATTAATTACAATTAAACTGCCCATTGAGATTGTATTAATAATGTTAATAATGTCACAGAAATATTTTAATTAACGTATTTCGGTTTATTAATGTGCACCTTTAATTTTAATCTTCTGAATACATAAACCGATAGGTAAATAGATATGCAATTTGCCATTCCCACTTTTAGAAACAAAAATGCAGTAAAATAATTTAGCCGAGAATTGTTTTTACCACTATTGATTTCACCAGACCATGTTTACAATTTGAGTTTCCGGAAGTTACACATCTTTTGCTTTAGAAACAAAAATGCACTAAAATATTTCTGTCTCCCACCGATCTCTTATCATAATAATTAATTACAATTAACTACCCATCGAGATGAAACGAAACATGTCCTATAACCTTCCCCATGTCATTATGTGTACGTGTACCAAATTTCATGTTATTTGTTTTTCTGGATCTTGAGTTATAAGGGAACAGACAGACAGACAACAAATGCGTCTTATAAGTATATATATATAATATATATATATATATATATATATATATATACACACATAATATTATGGCTTCACACTTCTTCTAAAATCCTTCCTCATTCATTTACCTTCCTCAAACTGTACAAATCGGGAAGCATGAAAAAACATCAACAATTCTTTGCATCACAAAGGCACAATACAGCACCAGCGCGCAAGTTCTATTCGATCATCGGGGAATGACGTCACAGAGGAATTTTATTTATGGCGCCGTCGAGATTACTTTAATAAAGTAAAATACTAAAATAAAAAAAAAATTAATTACAATTAAACTACCCATCGAGATGAAACGAAACATGTCCTATAACCTTCCCCATGTAATTATGTGTATGTGTAACAAATTTCACATTATTTTGTTATCTGGATCTTGAGTTATAAGGGAACAGACAGACAGACAGACAGACATCAAATGCCTCTTATAAGTATAGAGATATATAGATATTCAATACGCTATATCTAAATATTTAAGTAAATAAAGTAGCATCTATTATAAACAATTTATGTGTAAATACTCTTATATGATTGTATGGGGGGCTGGGTGGCGCTTAGTGGGTTGTGTGATGGGGTGGGGGAGGGGGGAGGGGGATAACTCCGAAACTGAATCTGTACTCAAAGGTTGTTTTTTTTTTCAATGTTTTGTTTAGTGTGCATACAGAATTATGCGCTCCTTGACATTGTTGTGTGGACAGAGTTATGCGCTCCTGGCATTGTTACGAAGACAGAATTACGTGCGCTTGGCTCAGCCTAGCTCCTTAGCGACCACCTCAAACCCCCCCCCCCTCTCCCCCCACTCCCGACCCCTCGCAACACCCTTTATCCAGGGGGGATCACCAGCGCACCCCTTAGCTCATAAAATTTCTGCCATATCAACTGTTTGGGTGGGCACCGCTAGGGTAGATCGTTGATTTAACCGTGGGGAAATTATCACATTTCTTTCTCTTTATGGAAAGCCACTCCCCATCCTCCCCCCCCCCTCCACCGTCCCCGCACACACACACGGACCAGACAAAAAGAAGGGGGGGGGGCAAAAAAAAACTGAAATCTATGTGGAAGGGTAATTTGTAACTAGGGCCATACTTTACTTGTGCCCGCGCACAGACAAAGACACACACACACACAACATCACGCAAAGAATCATACCACCTTGGTCATAAGACACATTTTACACACGCATGGAGCCATAAGAAACTTACCACTCACGGATGGAGTCACAAAATACATACCACACACACAAAGATTCATTAGACACATACCACACACGCATGGAGTCATAAGACACATTTTACACAAGCATGGAGTCCTAAGACACATACCACTCACGCATGGAGTGATAAGACACATAACACACTCGTATGGAGTGATAAGACACATACCACACACGCATGGAGTCTGAGACACATTTCACATACGCATTGAGCCATAAGACACACACCACTCACGCATGGAGTCATAAGACAAAGAAAGGTGATCTGTAGTTGTAGCACCCTGATACTTCAAGGGTAGCCGGGGAGTGCGCTGAGCAGGGTTCACGCCCTCCTGGTAGTCACGATTACCGCTATGAATGGACTGGAGTCACACCTATCCTTGCATAAATACACGTGTATAGACCTTTCTCATAAAGTAGTCCCCTTACTGAATTGTTTGTTTAGAGGGGCTAGTTACACTTCCGGTACCAATTAATGTACTTGAATTTGCGAATAATAAATTTCTGTTGCCGCTATTCTTTTAATTTTAATCATGAAAATCAAATAATCAAAATATAATATATTTTTCAGTGTGATTATTTATTGTTATCTTAAATGTTAAAACTATAACAATGTTTTTCTGATTTTTAATACTATACGATATAATTTTTATAATTAAAGACCGCTGCTAACACTAGTTATGCTCTCGACATTTTAATCTTAATATTTTAATGGGCTGTCTGTAAACAGTTAAACATGTGTTTAATGCAAACAACTTAAACTCAGTAAAAAAGTACAATTGTATACCAATGTATAAAGTTGACATTTTGAATATGACTCATTGTAGTCCGACTTCCTTGACCAAAAGGCTATGTTTTTTGTTAATTTGTCATTTTTCAAACATTTGTATCTGGCTGTACATATATAAATTCCCTTCTCGCACCAAAAAATCACCAGATATTTTCATTTAAAAAAAATATTAAATAAGTAACATATTTTATTATAATATCATATGTTTTTCTTTTTACCTGTAAATTATGAGGTTCGTGATTTTTTCTCTAGCTTCTATAACATCTCGCTGATAGTTTGACTACATTTCCTAGTGTAGAGCTAAGGTCTGTAACTGTATATTGTTTATTTAAGAAAAATAACACATTGACCATCACCTCAGCATAATGAACAGTGGCGCAACCGGGGGGGGGGGCTTGAGGCCCCCCCAGACCAAATCATCAATACATATTTTACTATATAAAGTTACTAAAAAGACTGTTAAACTGTCTTTTTTCAATATGTGAGCCCCCCCCCCCCCCCAGCACTTTTCGCTGGTTGCACCACTGAATATGAGGTAGTAGTTTCAAACCTTTTACTACCGAGTTTTAATTACTATCTATCGCACAATATATGCTAACCAAAAATATACTGTTTTAACAATCATGGTTAAATAATATAATGTACATGAGCATGGGCGTATCTATCCCTAAACAGGTAACCAGCCCCGTAGCGTGAAAATTCTACAGCAAGACCAGACATTTTACAGCAGGGGGCAAGGCAATAACAGGGGTGGGGGCAGGTAATACATTTTACTAAGTAGAGCAAATAAGCAGGATGCCCGGCCTCCCTGCCCCCCCCCCGCACGCTACGGGCCTGCTGGTAACCCTAATCGTCAATTATAAAAACTTTAAATAACAATTTTAGTGTAAAATGTAACTTTTCATGTCATGGACATACTTCTCAGAGAAGTATTTGTATATATTCGTAACTTCTCTCTCTGATATCGGGATATTTTGTGACTTTAAAACTTGTCAACATCACAAAAAATAAATTTTGGTACTAAATTTAAAGTCATTTTATCATATATTAGACAAAAAAAGTAGAAAAATAATCGAGCTAAGTATTAATCAAGTATAAACAAAGCGACCGGAAGCCCATTATAAACCTTTCACAAAGACAGCTGACGCGTAGGAATACAAGTGAGAAAGGTCTATTAAAACACGAAAAAATTCGCTTCTTTTAGACACTTGCAGTTTTTAATAAACTTCAAAGGGCAATAACTGTGTTTTTTTTGGAACTATCGCCATTGATGAAGATGTCGTATATGTGATTTTTTTTTTTTAATCAGCTCAACAGCGGCTTAACAGTAAGTTTTCTGTTTTAAACAAAATAACTGGGGGTAAAAAAAACAACAAAAACCATTCCACAAGCTCGTAAAACGTCGCCACAAAACTAGCCCCCACCCCCTCCCCTTTCCCCCTCGATCTTTTGGCACGAAGCTCGGCCAACATTCTTTATTCCTCGCCGCCCATCTCCCTCGCCCTCAGCCTGCTCCGACCACTCGTACGTCTTTCGGCAAGTCTCGCTATAACCCTCCGGAATCAACGATATAGCCTGTCTTCACCTCAAGGATCCCAGCTAAGGAGACTCAGGAGGGGGGGGGGAGAAAGGGGAGAGAATGAGAGCGGAAGAACGATTTTGTTTACTGTGAATTACTCCCCCTTGAGTTTTTCTTGACTTTGTGTGTGTGTGTGTGTGCGCGCGCCCTTCTTCCACTTGCAGCTTAAAACCCCAGAGTTTATGCTATCATATTCACGGGTATGTCTTCACCTGTAATATATTCTACGTTCTGTGTGTTTAAATAGTGTGGAGAATGGAAAGCTTGGGAGACATTCGAAATGAGATAGCAGCTTGGGCATAAACCGATATATCTCTACTCCCCCATGCCTTGTGCACATTTTTAACTGCAAACACCCCCCCCCCAACCCCACACTCCACAATTTATATTATGCACTGACTTACGCCACATGCTGTGATATATATTCTGGTATCTGATCTAACATAGACTGATATACTTTTACCAGATTTTTTTTTTATATTTGGAAAAATAAAATACAACCCCGCCCCCATATGTGCTCCCCCCCGCCCCGCCCCATCCCCCCTCAGACATATATTGCATGAAAACAGGGCCGTTCTTTAGAATCTTGGAGCCCTGTGCAGAAGGTTTTTTTTTAAATATTTAGAGGCATCAAGGTAAAAGTGCCTATCGGGGCCCAGAAAACATCAAATTTGATGGGAGTAAATACAGGTGAGGGGGGGCCTCTTTGTTATCACATTCGTAGGAACGACTCAGCATGTTATCAAATAAAGTGATATAGACCCTGTTATATATAGACGTCTTCTTCCATTGGTTATTTGGAACTGAATATTAAGGTTTATTATAAAAATGTTTCCATTTCACAACAAAGGAAATTTTGGAGAAAAATAAATAAATAATAATCTGACTTCTCGGTTTCTTCTTCCAGTTTTGGCACCCTTTTCAACCCAACCCCACCCCGTAATAATTCAAGTCTGCTGACCCTTTCCCTCCCCCCCTTTCACCCGTCCATCCCCAACTCCATCGGCACTTGTCTCTTCTCATCGTTGCCTCGTTTTCATTCTGATAAGTAAAACTTCTACTCAGTCAAACTATATATGTATACCCAAGGTAACGTATTATATTCTCTCTTTCAGTATACATCTCTCCCTCTATTTCCTTCCCTCTCCTGCCCCTCTGTCTGTCCAAACAACCCTAGCCGCGCCACATTTTTGTTTGTTATGTAATGAGTTTTACGTCTTGGTAAGTTTATGGAAGAAGAGAGTTGAAATTAAATTTGAATGTCCATGACAAGTCATTGTTAACACTTTAGTTGCAGCGATTGAATGTCCATTACAAGTCATTGTTAACACTTTAGTTGCAGCGATTGAATGTCCATTACAAGTCATTGTTAACACTTTAGTTGCAGCGATTGAATGTCCATTACAAGTCATTGTTAACACTTTAGTTGCAGCGATTGAATGTCCATTACAAGTCATTGTTAACACTTTAGTTGCAGCGATTGAATGTCCATTACAAGTCATTGTTAACACTTTAGTTGCAGCGATTGAATGTCCATTACAAGTCATTGTTAACACTTTAGTTGCAGCGATTGAATGTCCATTACAAGTCATTGTTAACACTTTAGTTGCAGCGATTGAATGTCCATTACAAGTCATTGTTAACACTTTAGTTGCAGCGATTGAATGTCCATTACAAGTCATTGTTAACACTTTAGTTGCAGCGATTGAATGTCCATTACAAGTCATTGTTAACACTTTAGTTGCAGCGATTGAATGTCCATGACAAGTCATTGTTAACACTTTAGTTGCTGCAATTGGTTGCATTTGAGTTTTTCGGCGACTTCTATTGTAATTCGGTGTATTTTAAGTTAATATAATAACGTAATGTAAATAGTAATTTTGTACCTCATTGTTCTAAGCATATATTTTGTACATTTATTTCTTTTGAACACAAAAAGAAATCAGCATTAAACATAAACATTAACATAGTTTAAAAAATCTGATTGCCCTGTTCGTAATAGTAATACAGATAGATATGCATAAGACACACACACACACACATATATATATATATATATATATATATATATATAGTAATACCGTTAGATATATAGTAATACATATAGATATATACTAGTACCGATCTATAGTGTATACGATTTTTTTTTATTATTTTAAATAGCGCTGTCGAATTGCTTATTAATTGTTTCTATTTCATTAGATTATACACGTTTATATTGTTGTTGATACTTTGTCTACTTTGTATGGTAATGTGTGCCTGTTGTATATATGTACAATTTAGATGTATATGGATATAGGTAGGAGGGGCGGTGTATTGGAAGGTAGGAAGGGGGGCGGGTGGAAGGTGAGTTTCAGGGTCTTGTAGCAGGAACCAGTGGGAACAATAGAAAACGAGATTTGTTGTGTTTGTCTGTCTGTATTGTTGTGTTTGTCTGTCTGTATTGTTGCGTTTGTCTGTCTGTATTGTTGTGTTTGCCTGTCTGTATTGTTGTGTTTGTCTGTCTGTATTGTTGTGTTTGTCTGTCTGTATTGTTGTGTTTGTCTGTCTGTATTGTTGTGTTTGCCTGTCTGTATTGTTGCGTTTGTCGGTCTGTATTGTTGCGTTTGTCGGTCTGTATTGTTGCGTTTGTCTGTCTGTATTGTTGTGTTTGTCTGTCTGTATTGTTGTGTTTGCCTGTCTGTATTGTTGTGTTTGTCTGTCTGTATTGTTGTGTTTGTCGGTCTGTATTGTTGTGTTTGTCTGTATTGTTGTGTTTGTCTGTCTGTATTGTTTTGTTTGTCTGTCTGTATTGTTGTGTTTGTCTGTCTGTATTGTTGTGTTTGTCTGTCTGTATTGTTGTGTTTGTCTGTATTGTTGTGTTTGTCTGTCTGTATTGTTGTGTTTGTCTGTCTGTATTGTTGTCTTTGTCTGTCTGTATTGTTGTCTTTGTCTGTCTGTATTGTTGTGTTTGTCTGTATTGTTGTGTTTGTCTGTCTGTATTGTTGTGTTTGTCTGTCTGTATTGTTGTGTTTGTCTGTCTGTATTGTTGTGTTTGTCTGTCTGTATTGTTGTGTTTGTCTGTCTGTATTGTTGTGTTTGTCTATCTGTATTGTTGTGTTTGTCTGTATTGTTGTGTTTGTCTGTATTGTTGTGTTTGTCTGTATTGTTGTGTTTGTCTGTCTGTATTGTTGTGTTTGTCTGTCTGTATTGTTGTGTTTGCCTGTCTGTATTGTTGCGTTTGTCGGTCTGTATTGTTGCGTTTGTCTGTCTGTATTGTTGTGTTTGCCTGTCTGTATTGTTGTGTTTGTCTGTCTGTATTGTTGTGTTTGTCGGTCTGTATTGTTGTGTTTGTCTGTCTGTCCTTCGGGTGAGATCTAGGGAGTGGGGGGACTACAGGTGAGTTCATGGAGCAAACAAATTGTGGAGTATCCGTGGAGGGGCGCTGGGGTGTGCGTGTGTTGGTTGGGGGAGGGGTGGGGTGTTGGCCCTGGTCGCGTCTGATCTTTCAGGTCTGTGGCTGTGTGTGTTTGTGTGTTTATATGTGTTTGTGTGTGAGTCTATGTCTATGTGTGTGTGTGTGTGTGTTTCATTTCTCTGTTGTGTTTAGAGTTTGTGTTTATGTGTTGTGTTAATCTGTAATCTGTTCGGTTTATTGTGATGTGTGTGTTAAGAGATAGTTACCTGTTGTGTTAGGTTGTTTGTTTAACATGTATGTGTTGCGTTTGCTGTTTTGTGTTTAAGGTGAAATGTAAAGCATTAACATTTAGTGTGTTGTGTTTAAAAAAAATGTATCTGAAGCGTTTGTTTTGTTTTTTTTTGTTTCGTCCTGCCAACTATTTACTATTTAACTTGTTACAATCAAATTGTGTACCTGTAAATATTAAAGTGGCTTTCACCAAACAAAATTCAGCGATTTAACTCCGTTTTATTTTTTTTTTAAACTAATTGAAAAAAATGGAATAGAAACCAACACACGCTGAACTACAAAAAAATACAATGAAAAAAAATTCGATTTTTTTTTTTTTAAAGATTATCAGAAAAAATGATTAGCCCAACCTTAATATTAAGTTTTAAATACATTGAGTAGAATGGACGGGACAAGGGGCCGTTATCTTGTCAAGTCAGTGTAGGTAAGAGTTAACTTCTCTTTAAGTCACACCAACACCACACAAGTGTGACACAAGGCATCAAACCTCCCCACCCCACATACACAGAGGAGATACCAATGTTGGGGTCACGGGGCAACCTATTGGTAGTAACCCACGTGAAGCCTCTGTAAGGTATCACGTTTGTCTCTCGTTCCTGTACGCCAGTGTTTCTCAAACTATCGAGATCTGTGTACCCCACTTTTATTTTCGTAATATTGAGTGTCCCTAGTAAAAAAAAAAAACCACAGAAATTATTTTGTTACGTTCATGGTTTCCCCTTATTCCACTGTTTTCACTTTAGCCGTGCATGTTTGCCCAATGTTCTCAGCCCGATGCAGAGCGTATCCCCGACAAACTCTTCGTGTATCTCCTTGGGTACGCTTACCGTACTTTTGGGAAACACTGCTGAATGCTAATGAAACGGTTATTGTGTTGCCCTTAGTTTTACAATATCACCAGATCCATGTTTGGTGGAGGAGAGGGGGGGGGGCACCAGACATATGTAATGTGCTCTCTGCGGATGTGAACACTTAACAAGCTTGTAAAAGATGACGGTCACAACCAAAGTGCCGACGATTTACCTACAACAACATCATGAAATTGTATCTCTGGGTTTTGAACCCTTAATGTACACCACGCCGATGATCGTGCTCTCACTCCACCCGCCGCCGTGTCACTTGGTCCTTAAAAGTAATTGTTTGCTGGGCCGACTGTAAGGTGAGACAAATCTGCAGGTTTTTACACCTTCGCCTCACGCGCCCAACCTACAGGTTAACTTACACATCAGTCTGTGTATGTATTCCCCCCCCCCCGCCCCCACCACTTGATTAAATAGCTCAACCTGGGATAGAGGTCAGGTCAACAGAATCAGTTTCTCCCCGCAGGCCGCTCACTCTGACCTACTTACAGGTCAAACGTCTCAACTCCTGACTTCTCCCACTGGTCTTACAGCATCAGCTCGTTACAGTGTTGAGGGTTTTAATCTCGTCTTGTGAAAAGCGATTCAACTCAGTCGACACAGTTATACTAACTGTATAACTCTTTGATGATAACATTAATTGTTCACATGATTGTAAATACCACTACAATATCATTTGTGTGTTTTTAAAGTCTGTATTGTGTGCATTTATATTTATTTATATTTATCTACAAATTATAGCTCTATAATAGCGTTTATTTTTGTTTTACCTGTTTTGAACTATGTAACATTTGACTTCAGTTGGTGGTTTGTACTTCTGTTGGTGGTTTGTACTTCAGTTGGTGGTTTGTACTTCATTTGGTGGTTTGTACTTCAGTTGGTGATTTGTACTTCAGTTGGGGATTTGTACTTCATTTGGTGGTTTGTACTTCAGTTGGTGGTTTGTACTTCAGTTGGGGATTTGTACTTCAATTGGGTGGTATGTATGTTTATAAATGTGTTGGCTGTTCAACTCCCGTGTGTCTTTGCAAGGATCTTCATCACCCATTTAAAAAAGACAACAACCGAATCGCCCATGAATACAAAATATGAAATTCCGTTAATGAATTGTCAAAAAAAAAATCAACACTAGATTTTGGGTGGGGTGGGGTGGGGGGTTCTAGAGGCAGAATTAGGTCAGCTGGGGGTATGGTACAGGATAAAATATTCGGGCCCCTTAAAAGAAAGTAAGACATCTACTAGAGAATAAAGTTTGGTCTTGCGGGCCCTGGGGTGAGGGTCCGGTGGGGCCCCCTCCCTCAAATCCGCCTCTGAAAGCTTTAGTCTATTTTGTGTTCAAAGCCCCCCCCCCCTTTTGTATATCCGCATAACATAAACTTTAACAGCTTCCCCTCCCCCTTCCCCATGCCATATGCCCTGACTACTTTTACACTACCCCCCCCCCCCTTTTTTGTATATGACTCCCCCCCCCCCAAAAAAAATCCCCTCTTGGGAACAAACTAAAACTCCCGCCCTTCCCTTTCCAATTCTAAAATAGACATGGAGCCTCAGTCCGACAATCTCCCTCGTCTAGAAGTAAATATCGGGTGTCACTTTTCTGTTCCAACAACTTAGTAAAAAACAAAACAAAAACCGATAGGGGCACAGTTGTAGATGGTGTTCCGTGCCCTCTGAACTCAGTGCCCTCTGAACTCTGGTGCCTCGTGTTTACATCCACTGAATCAGTTGCTACCAATGCTGGACCACTGCTGGACAGTCAATGTTTACACTCAATATCTCGTAGAACATGTTCTTGCATTTCTAAAACAAATATTCTTTCTGTAGAAGGAATTCACTTTGAGAAATTAGTTAACAAAATATTGTAAAAAATAAAAAAAATGAAAAATCCAATTATGGAATATAAAAATGAGCCCATTTGTGTGTTCATCTGTATGAGCCCTATCCTGTGGTCATCTGTATGAGCCCATTCATGTGGTCATCTGTATGAGCCCATTCGTGTGGTCATCTGTATGAGCCCATTTATGTGGTCATCTGTATGAGCCCATTCGTGTGGTCATCTGTATGAGCCCATTCGTGTGATCATCTGTATGAGCCCATTCGTGTGATTATCTGTAAGAGCCCATTCATGTGGTCATCTGTATAAGCCCATTCGTGTGGTCATCTGTATGAGCCCATTCGTGTGGTCATCTGTATAAGCCTATTCATGTGGTCATCTGTATTAGAACAGAAAAAGTTTATACACAATTTAAAAAAAAAACAGTTATTTGAATTTTTTAAATAATCTGAAGCTACACTTTAAAGAACATTAAGCTAGCAATTGTTGAATATACACATTTAGCTTTACAACAATCTTGATTTTTTTAAAGTTTACATCTGACATAATCTCTGAATCTACTTTCACTGTGACCTGAACATTTCCTTTGGTTATCACCAGAGATCGAATCCGCGAACCTCAGGTTGACAGTCGAATGCTTTACCGCCCGACCACCCATTCCCTCATTTAGTATGAATAGCTTCATCCATCTTTAGCTACATGTCATTTTGTCTGTTTCTTCCCACAGATGGCCAGGCAGGGCGATGTTCCAGAATCACAAGAATGTTGTGTCTTGACTCTCCAGTCTACATGACATCCATGACATCGGGCAATCCATGTCATTAGAACATTTACCACCCGGATGCTAGATGTGTTTAGCTGGACGCCATCACTTCATGACGTAAACCTAATCGGATGCCCCGCCATGTGACCCCGGCCAGCCAATGGCAAGCTAGCCCCGGCCTGACATGGAAAAACACATACAGCAGACTAACGACAGGCTGCAGTGCATCAAGCAGGTAGTTCTTTTCATTTTTCGAGTCACACTCTTTTTAGAGCATTTTCGAAAAAAAATGCTCTATTGCCCCGTTTTGTCTGTCTGTCTGTCCGTCATCACCCTAGATCTCAACAACCATAGGTCCTAGATCCATGATGTATATATCATTTTGTAGGTCTTGGCCTGCCAAGAAAACACTTGTTTTTTTCCATTTCGCGATCTGACCTCTGAGGGCCGAAAAAGGGGGCGTATTAAGTACCGTTTTTTTACTATGTAAGCTATATTAACAAAGGAGCGCCCTATATCTAAGCAACCATAAGTCCTAAACCCATGATGTATCTATCATTTTGTAGGTCTTGGCCTGCCAAGTGTACATTAAAAGTTCATTTCGCGATCTGACCTCTGAGGGCCGAAAAAGGGGGCGTTTTAAGTACCGTTTTCGCTTATATTTTAAATATAAATAATAAAAGCTAATCAAAGGGGCGTAATCATTATTTATTTTTGTAACAGTTATTAAACATGACTTACTTCCCTCTCTATTTATACACGAAAATGCTTTAAACGCCCTGTTTTTACAGGCTTAATTTTTGCTTGTTTTTCTAACATCCGTTTATTACATCTAGAAAATAAGAGAATCTCTAAAATCTGTGAAGATTTTCAACTTTTAGTGAATAATTGATTATTTTTTAATGAGCACAAATTATATGAAATTAAATATTAAAATATTGTTTTGCGTTAAAAGTTCGTTGATAGGTTTAATTTAAAAAAAAAATATTTGTGTTTGAATAATGAGTGGTTTTTTTATCAGCTAATTAATTAACTTTGCCTAAAAAAAAAAGATCTCGCCCTAAAAAAAACAGATTTACTAATAAAAAAAACATTCGTCCGATTTACGTCCGAAAATAAACGTGGCACATTTCTGACACGCGACGCTGCAGCAAAAGAGTGTTATATTTAGTACATGTCCCCACAGATTAGATATTATACAGACTGCGCAAGCCTCGTTTTGAAACAATGTTTTCATTGCCGCCATTAATGATATTTACTCTCATCAGTCCATTCATTGAATAGAAATGTTTATTATATATATATATATATATATATATAAAACCCATGAACTCATGAATTAATTAATATATTATCATTTTTTTTTTAATTTTATTTATAAAGCAAATAGAAAGCTGTTTCATTCATATTTCATGTCTTGAAAAAAAAAAGAGGTGTTAATAGGTCTGTGTGTTTTTATGAATGGAAAGCGTCATTGGAAACAAAACCAAATAACAACAATGGCGCGAGAGTTTTTAAACACAAAACCGAGGACTATTTATATAGCGATGCGCTATCTGTATAATATATAATCTGCGCTGGTACCTAAATAAACATTTGTTTTCCTAACATTTGCACGCTGTTGCGGTGCTGACAGATAACACACTCTACCGTATTTACTCTATTAAGTAACATCAACAGCCTCCGTTCGACGCCATTTGTTAAAAAATGTGTCAACACCGTCCGAGGGCCTTAACCGAACTTTAGCGAACTTTACCGAACCGGCTTGCTGGGTGATTGTTTTGATGTGATATGCCAGACACGCCCTGAAGAAACCATCCCCATGGGGTTTGGATGTCTGGGGTTCATATTTGTGGATGCCGTAATTTTAAATGCTGTTTGTCTGTCTAGACGTTATATCAAATACTGTTTGCCTCTGCTAGATCAAAAGACGCCGTATGCTTTGGTATAAGTTGCAAGAGTTGCAATAAATATTTGACATGTAAAAGAAATTTTCCAGAGAGAGGCGTAGAGAAACATTTTCGATTAACTTGACCATAAGCAATTTTCCCCTTGGCCATAAGCAATGTTCCCTGTGTCTATATGCAACTTTCCCTGTGTCTATATGCAATGTTCCCTGTGTCTATATGGTATGTTCCACTTGGCCATAAGCAATGTTCCCTGTGTCTGTATGCAATGTTCCCTGTGCCTATATGCAATGTTCCCTGTGTCTATATGGCATGTTCCCCTTGACCATAAGCAATGTTCTCTGTGTCTATATACAGTTTTTACCGAGTTTAAATACAATGTTCCATGTTCCTAATGAATTATTTAACGAGTTTATATCCAATGTTCCCTGTGCCTATATCCAATGTTCCCTGTAATTTTCCCAAGGGTGTGTGCGAGGAAATAAATTAAATTATCGGTAATTTGGAAGGACATTTAAATTCCTGTGCGCAACATAACGGTATATCAACCTACAAAACCAAAAGTGTGTGCGCTCTGTTGTGACATGTGTGCGCGTAGTTGATGAGCTGTGTGCGCGCGCACATGTGCATAGCTTAGATGGAACAAAGCCGTTATGTTCCTGTTGAAATTTTAATTTTAAGCTATATATTTCGTCTCCTTTAATATATTAAATGGAATCCCCCTCCCCCCTCTAGAAACGTTTTAACAATTTTAAGCCCGTATTTTTTAAATTTATTTTTTGTAATTTTAAAAAATTTTTTTTTTTTAAACTCCTTAATCAAAGACCCTGGTGTTAGGAAGTCGTTAAATATTTTCGATTCTAATTAACCCTTCATTTATTCTTTTTATGTAGCATAAACTCTTAGATCCCGTTTTTCTTTTTCAAGTATTTTTTATTTTATGTTATGAACCAAATTGTTTAAACAAAAAAAATAAGATTGCGAACTTGGCCATAATAATGTTGCTTTAAAAAAAACTGCTTAGCTATATTAATGTTATATTTGAACAAAAAATAAATGCTATTAAGTTGCACATGTTTTAAATTATGTTTAAAGAAAACTGTCTCCCTCGTTTTGATATGGGTATAAAAGAATTTAGATGATTTTAATGGATGGAAATTCTTGCACCTCTAAAATCAAAATATGTTAAATGTATGCATATACTTAAAATTCTAATGCACACGTTAATTGGGATAACTGATTTTGGAACAGGTTGTCTCTCGTACAATGTGATAACTGATTTTGGAACAGGTTGTCTCTCGTACAATGTGATAACTGATTTTGGAACAGGTTGTCTCTCGTACAATGTGATAACTGATTTTGGAACAGGTTGTCTCTCGTACAATGTGATAACTGATTTTGGAACATGGTGTCTCTCGTACAATGTGATAACTGATTTTGGAACATGGTGTCTCTCGTACAATGTGATAACTGATTTTGGAACATGGTGTCTCTCGTACAATGTGATAACTGATTTTGGAACATGGTGTCTCATTGTTAACGCTAAAGCTAAACAATTGCAATATCATGTTGATTAGTTTTATTGTATTAATGACAGTCAATACAAATGAATCTACCAGGTGTCTCAACAATGAGACAGTTTTCTTATTGTATGATGGGCGCCCTGTCCCGGGGGCAGATCCCAAACGTTAAAAAATAAATGAAAATAAAGTTCAGTGCAATAAAGCCGTTCCAAAATATCACCAATGTCACGTTGATGTGATGACCTTATGGGATGTTACCTGCACCATAATTCTTGTCCACCAGCGAAGACCAGTTGTCTATGCTAAGATGTTCTATGTTCATAATTCATCTTCTACTAGATGATTAGAAAACAGTCCATTAGTCAAAGTGGCCGATGCTTCTCACTAACAGACCGAAAGAATATGATGATGATGATGATAGAATATTGATGACCTTTGGTCATCTCCCGTATGGGCAAACATCCAGGCGACGTAGGTAGTTTGAATGAAGCATTTTTTTTCCTCCGCTTCATGTTTTCTAATGTCCATCCTAGACTTGGATCTAATCTTCTCTACCGGATTATCCAAAAAAAAAATCCATTTGATCTGAAAAACAATGAAACATCAATTCCCGATAGTATAGAGGTGGGGGGGGGGGTCGAGTGGGCGGTGTGAATACTATTAATTACGTTATTGATTATTACATCATCGATGTGAGGTTATTTTGACATTTAGCTGCAACATGTGTACTCTGAAATGGTCTCAGATGTTTCGAGTTAAAATGTACACATTCTAAATTATACACACTGGAATTAACGGGAATGAAAAAAAAGTATATTACAATGTTAACAAGAAGGAGGTTCTTTAACTCTTGATATTGTATGTTCTTTAACTGTGTATATTGTATGTTCTTTAACTGTGTATATTGTATGTTCTTTAACTGTGTATATTGTATGTTCTTTAACTGTGTATAGTGTATGTTCTTTAACTGTGTATATTGAATGTTCTTTAACTGTCGGTATTGTATGTTCTTTAACTGTGTATATTGTATGTTCTTTAACTGTGTATATTGTATGTTCTTTAACTGTGTATATTGTATGTTTTTTAACTGTGTATATTGTATGTTCTTTAACTGTGTATAGTGTATGTTCTTTAACTGTGTATAGTGTATGTTCTTTAACTGTGGATATTGAATGTTCTTTAACTGTGGATATTGAATGTTCTTTAATCTACCACCTCATGATGTTAGTGTTATAAAAACACATTATTTTTTAATTTGAAAGGGTGGGGATTGGGGCGGAGGGGGAGGAATGAAGTGCCCCCCCCCCCCATCTTTTACCCGTTCATAAGATCACATTGGTTCCACTCCAGCCGCATCTAATCCCGACGGAGTTACTGGTTACACATTTCTACTCATCCAGATACTTGTACATTAATCCGTTGTTAATGGGGGGGGGGGGGGGGAAGGGGGGGAGACGGACCAACCCATCTTACAGTATGACGTTCTGGTCTCTCTATTACTGCTGTCATTTTACGCTAATTGGGTCAATATAAAATAAAAATTAGCTTAACTTTTTTTTTAAGTCTTAAAATGACGAACTAAAACACACATTTAATCCAACAATTAAACAATAGTATCATTAATAGTGTCAGTAATAGTGTCAGTAATAGTATTAATAATAGTATTTGCATTTCTTCTTCTTCCTTTGGCTTTACAGCCCATTTAGGGCCCTGGCCTGCCATACTACTCTTCTCCACTTTTCCCGGTCCATTGTCTTCCTCCTCCACTCCGTCACTCCTATGGCTTTAAGGTCTTTCTCCACCTCCTCTAACCATCTGCTTCTTGGTCTGCCTGTAGGCCTTTTTCTCATTGCATGTTGCCTTATATATTGCTTTAGGACCTCTGTTGTTTTCCATTCTTTCTATGTGCCCTACCCACCTCAATCTATTCGTTTTAATTACAGCTGTTGTATTTAGTATCAGCATTTCACGGTGGAGAAATATTTGTTTTTTGTACAGTTTCGTGATACTAAATAATTATTGCCGGAAAAATTGTTTTAACGTATGACCTCTGTTTTAACGTATGACCTCTGTTTTAACGGGTTACCGCTTTTTGATGCTGGTCAGTCAGTGGTGGACTGGTCATTTTAGGCGAAAATTTCCAGACCCAGTTCCTCCACTGCTGCTGGTCTCTGACCTTGCGATTCGCCAAACAATGTACTTGTATGGAAGACGGCATTTGAACTGTTCTCTCTGTTTCCCCTGCCCTGAAGCAATCACACATTATATCCCCCCTCCCCCGAACTAATTAAAATAAATGGACAATTAAAAAAAAAAAGAACTGCTAATACAAATAACATCGGGTTACCGTTATCCACCAAGTCACCGATATATCAATTTGGTATTATTTCATATCTCGGTGTATCGAGTGTAGCAGTAATGTTTTACTGAACAGCCTATTGAGGTTATTGTAGTTGTTTTTGTTCTCTCTCTCTCTCTCTCTCTCTCTCTCTCTCTCTCTCTCTCCTCTCTCACTCTCTCTCTCTCACTCTCAGTGATAGTGAACGGGAAGTGGGAGTCAAGTCAGGAGTGCCACGCCCTCAGGGATTCTCTCAATAATATTGATTAGAACTATTTTGTTTGCGCTTCCACACAACCCCCTCCCCTTTTCCTCCCTCACCCTCCACTCATCGGCCGTGGTGACATTTTCTCTCCATATTATAGATTTCTCTCTCTCCCTCTTTCTCTCTCTCCTCACCACCCTCTGTCCATCTCTCTATTCTTCCGATCGCAAATTACATTAGAGAATTCAATTCAATTAATACCATCTCTCCATCCAGCATACCTTTTATTTAAAAAAAAAAAGAATAAAAAAAAAGTTTTACATTGATACATTGCACGGGGTCTCTATTTCATCTTTCTCTCCACTTTAATTACTTTGTTTTGTTTGTTACTTTTCATACTGTAATCAGGGCAGCAAGTTACGGTGTACACTGGGAGAGAGAGAGAGAGAGAGAGAGAGAGAGAGAGAGAGAGAGAAAGGCTAGGAGAGATGTTACAACACGTTGGGGAATGATAGAAAGAAATTATAAAAGATGAGAACAAAAGAAATAGAGAGATAGAAAGTAGTAATATTGAGCAGTCTCCCAGTACACAGTTTTGTTTTTCTTTCTCCTATATAGATTCTTCCGGAGCCATTGTGATCTAACTTAGCAGGTCACGCAATAAGAAGATGATACACTTTTGCCTATGGACCGTGGTGAGGGCTTTGTCCAGGGTATTGCCGAGTCTACCGTGTTGTGATGACGTGTCTTATGACGTCCAAGGACTTGGGTGGCGGGGGTGGGGTAGGAGACGATGATGTGCGTGTCTGGGGAGGGGGGGAAGTATGGGAAGATGGTAGAGAAAGAGTAGCGTTTAATGGGGTTGAGGGGCGGGGTGGGGTAAAGTCCAGAATGTATAGGTTAATATGAAATCATACTGGCTAGCGACCCCCCCCCACACACACACACTGTAGTAAATACGCGATACAGATCTTGTGCGGGGGTGGATATTGAAAACATGATAGTGATATGCCAACCTAGTAATGTTCTCTAACCAAGTGATGTCCCCACTTCTCCCCACCTAGTGATCCCCACCACTCAACTTTTGAAATCCCCCACCTAGTGACACCCCCACCATGTGACATCCCACCAAGTGATATTTCCAATATTTTCCCACCTATTCATACCCCCCCCCACTGCCATAGTTTTAGTACTACTGTAGAATTACATACTGGTCAATCCAGGAAAAGGATGGGGGTTGGGGGAGGGGAGTGGGCTGAGTTCTATGTGAGTTAGCATGTGCACGGTTTACTGGAATATTTACTTTGAAAAGTCTTTGGTATAGTCTTTGATGAATGCTGTAAACTCGTGTGTAAAAAACGACAAAAATAAATAAAAACATGTTGTCCATTTATTTGTCTCTTGTGTGTGTGTGTGTGTGTGTATGTGTGTGTGTGTGTGGATCTCATTGTGTATGTGTGCGCGTAAGAACATCGATTTTAATATCCATTTTTTTTCATTAAGCTGGTAAAACATAGGTCATGTCCGACCACACCCATCATTTCCTTTACCAGAGGTAATGGTTCCAGCCCACCAGGCAACACTATTTAATGCACGGGTGACTGCACACCCATTTATCAGACAGTCTGATCCCGTTAATGCTCATCGTGGGATCAAGTCCGACAGGATTTGTCAGCTCACCTGTGTCACCTCATGTCACCTGTGTTACCTCGTGTCACCTGTGTTACCTCGTGTCACCTGTCACCTTGTGTCACCTCATGTCACCTGTGTCACCTTGTGTCACCTCATGTCACCTCGTGTCACCTCATGTCACCTGTGTTACCTCGTGTCACCTGTCACCTGTGTCACCTCATGTCACCTGTGTCACCTCATGTCACCTGTGTCACCTTGTGTCACCTTGTGTCACCTCATGTCACCTGTGTTACCTCGTGTCACCTGTCACCTCGTGTCACCTGTGTCACCTCGTCTTGATCCAACACTTGGCATGGGTGGAAGGATATTGTAAACCTCTTTGATTCTCGCGACCAATACTCTTTGGATTTTCATGACCCACCTGTCGAGAAAGAAATTCGGTTTAAAATAAAACAACAAAACCATGAATTAGTTGAATAAGTAATTTTAACAATTCTCGGCGACCCACTTCAAATCGGCCCGTGGCCCATACCTCGAGAGTCACTGATCTATGTATATACATATACGTGTAACATATTATTATTACTCAATGTTCCAATAATTGTATTATCTGATTGGATTTGATTTTCTATTTTGAAAAAAAAAAGAGATGCTGTAACTTTGTCAACAATCACTTATTATTAAAAGTAAAATTGAAAGCATGTCTTATTATTGAATAATTTTGACAATGTTTTTTCCCCAGCATTTAAACAACCCCAGTGGATTTCAGAGCGCGGCAAGGGAACTGCTCGAGTGGTGCTCTGACCAGAGGGCCTTCCAGCTACAGTTTGAGGACAGTCTTATGGGCTGTTTGACCGTAAGTCATGTGTCTAACAGTTGACTAGTTTTTCTGTGTCTGTTTGTCATCAGTTCCACTTTATGGCGTCAATTCTTGTTTAAAATATCTTGATCACGTTATTACTTGTTTTCGTCGGCTCTGTTCTCTTTACTCCACTCTGCTCTCTTTACTCTACTGTCTTATTTCACTCTGCTCTCTTTACTCCACTCTGTTCTCTTTACTCCACTCTGCTCGTTTGACATCAATGCCATCAACATTAATTTTGTTATTTTCTATCTTCCTTTATCCCAATTTGAAATGAAATCTCGCTTGTTGTTATTTGTCATCTCAACTGATCAGTACAGATTGTTATTTTTGTTCTTGTGACTGCCCTCACCATATCCTCGTCACTTCTTACCTCATCATTCCTCATCAGTCCTCATCATTCCTCATCATTCCTCATCATTCCTCATCATTCCTCATCATTCCTCATGATTCCTCATCATTCCTCATCCACTGACCAAGACCATTGAGCTAATAATGTCAGGGTTTGTTGTTTTTTAATGTTAATTTCCCGCTGTATCAACCACTACACGGCCCGGAGTCCAAAGCCCCCCTCTACCCCACTCCCTCACAGCACTCTCTTTAATTCTTTCTCCCGCCTGACCATATTTTGTGACCGCGAACTTCCGAACTGTAGCGGTCAAAGTACTGGTCAAAGTACGGGGCTCTGCAGCTCTGGAACCGCTGTGTGCTGGTAGTGGCGGACCTGATAGCACGAAGATGGGTTTTGGTTGAGAGAGGGGAGGGAGATGTCCGGTTGTAGGAAAAGGTCATAAAGGACAACTGGTGATGAGGCTTGATGTGGCTATCCACTAATTGAATTACCTCCCCTCTCTCTCTCTCTCTCTCGTATTGTCTGCCACGGTTATCTTCCCTGTGCTAGTACTCATCCTGTACTAATTAATATCACGTGACAATATTGAATTTGGCTTTTCCTGACCAATCATATTTGTAGTTGTGAAGTGACTAAATGGGGTGGGGGAACAGCGAATACTGATCTAAAGATCTCTGCCTCGGCTTTGTCCTGCATGACCTCTGACCCAAGATTTGGCCAACACACGCTACGACTCTCACTGTGAACGGACTTCACTGCTCACTGTGCACATCCTTCACACTGCACACCCTGAATGGTCTCCACACTACTCACTCTGTGCAGTGTCTACACTACTCACTCTTTGCAGTGTCCACACTACTCACTATGCGCAGTCTTCACACTCCTCACTCTGCAATCTTCTCCTCAGCGCTTGTTTACATGTACTCACACTTCAGGCGTGTATTACTTAGCTGTAGAAATAGTTTTCATTGCTGACCAGCACATATTGCGTTGACTGACCATTTCATCCTCAACATGTTACTGCAGGACAAGGCCCATTAACTAGAGATACTTGTCCTCCATTTCCCCCCGAGCTCCCTCCATCCAACCCCCCATCCGTGGGTCATAAATCGCAGAATCGCCTCCCCTTGAAATTGATTGAAAATTGCTCCAGGCGAAATCCCTACGGCAGTTGGCAATCAGGGTACTGCGTGCGTGTGTGTCAGTGTGTGAGTGTGTGAACGATGGTGTTCGTGTGTGATGGGGAGCTGGAGTGTTGAAAGTGGATGTGGACAGTGGGTTGAGTTAAAAGAAAGACACACACCCCCCACTCTGTTTTGTTTTCCCCCCCCCCCCATATCCTTCTTTATTTTATATTTTTGTTTAAAAAAGTGAAAAGAGGAACACCCCCCCCCCCTCCAACTGTTTTTTGATGAGATGTGAGATAGAAATATTTTGTTATTGGGAGTATTGTGGAGTGTCTGTCTGTCGTTCATTGAGTCATTGAGTCGCACGTGACGTCACTCATTGCAGTGGAGAGAAGAGAACAAAAAAAATATTTGTGGGGGAAATCTTGGGAAGGGGGGGTGAGGGGGAGAGAAAGAGAAAGAGCGAGGGGGTGGAAGATATTAACGGTTTTTATTTCACTGGTTCTCAATTAGTGTTGATGATTTTATTTTATTTTTAAATCTTGAAATCTATAGATCAATATTGAGGCCATCATCATCCAGTCGTCTGTGTCCCACATTTTATGTTGTCATTTGGTTTTTTCATCTTTGTTGTTTTATTTAGGTCAGTATTTCTAAAACGGTGTGGTGTGTGTCCGAGGTCCTACACGTTGTCTACGTAATAATCTCATGGGGACCGCAAATCGGCTCGCTCAAGTGAAACATTCTGGGCTGTATTTCTTATTTTTTTTTACTTTTGGGGTGAGGCGGATTGTATTTTTTTTAATCCGCTAGAAATCTAAATATATATATATATCTGACCGCTCGCAAGTTACCGTAAAACGTTTGAGATCCACTGTTCAACTTTGTGCATGTGGGCTGATAAAAAACAAAACAATCCAACGATTTCTGCATGCAGTGGTACTTGTACACAATCAATACAGCGACTAGCGTTCACTCAAACATTGGCCCATGCAGATGATTATCACAGTCAACAAAAAAGAAAAGTGAAACTGAGATTTTTTGTTCCGTCATTTTAAATTGGAGACATTATTGTTATTATAGTTGATGTTTTTTACTTGGCCGAGACTTTATTTTCATCAAAGATGGAGAAGTGAAATACCAGTGAGGCGAATTGAATTGCTCACTCAATTACAACGCACACACACACACACACACACACACACACACGACTCTTTTTTAAGTCCAACGTGTTTTTGGAGACTTTTTAAATCACAAGTTTCGCTGATAATACCAGAGATTACTACTGATAGTCATTTTTAGTCTGCTTTAGTGTCACAAAGCCCGTCTTTGGGGGGGGGGGCACATCCTGTTCAATGGTTAGTCATTTTAACGATGTTTCATTATAACATTGTTTTGTTTAGCGATGTGTTTTCTTGTAAGTAGCTTCCACGCTTTAAGCTGGATCTAACTCAACCTGTTTTGTTTGATGAATCCTCCCACACGTGTGTGTGACGTCATAAATGGGGATTTGTTTTTTTTATTCTATTTAATCAGATTGTCGTCAGATTGAACCGTACGACACCGCCGAATGACGTCATTTCAGATATGTACTGTCGTTCGCTGCTGACGTATGCTTCTGTTTCATATATATATATATATATGTATATATCATGGTAGCTGTTGGGATTTTCCACCACCTCAGACAGACCCGTCTCCCCACCTACATCCCTGGCAGTAGGTTTTATGACATGTCGTGTCGGAAACGACAACAAGCTCAACACGCGAGTTGCCTGCGCTTTACAACAAAAAAAAATATCATTTCGTCATTCAGCAGTTCACCATCATTTGTGACGTCACTGGGTGTTTGTGTGACGCCGAACGTCAAGATGTTTTTTTTTATACTCTCCAGTAGGTCCCCCATCCTTTCTTTTTGTTTAGTCATGACACTATTTGCCATAGCTAAATGACCCACAACAAGAGATTTCATTATTTGAATAGATTCTATTTCTAATGTATGTCTTAAACTTTTCGGTCACATTGAATCTTACTGCGGCTACCCCTGTTAGAGGGCCCATGTTTTGTTTCTGAGATTCATTTTTTTTAGGTATCAGATGATTTGTTTTTTTTTTTAAACCAGTGGACATTTGTCAGCTTATGTATGAGATATGTCATCTGGTCATGCACGTCTTTCTCTGACCATTTAGCACAGCACCGTGTACAGCACAGTCCTGTTTGGGGGCCCAATGCAAAAAACACATGACGAGGCCCTCCTGGCAGCAGATTTTATATGGTATTAATTATGGTAGTGTTCCTTGAGCAGAGGGGGCCCAGTCAGTCACATAGTTTACCTACAGCGGCTCTGGGTATAATGAAGTCAGCGGCGATTTTCTTCCCTCTCTTATATACTAGTTGACCACTTATCTATACGAGTTGACCACTCTTCTATACTAGATGACCACTCTTATATACTAGTTGACCACTCGTATATATTAGTTGACCACTCTTATATACTAGTTGAACGCTCTTATAGACTAGTTGACCACTCTTCTATATTAGTTGACCACTCTTATTTACTACTTTATCACTCTTATATACTACTTTAACACTCTTCTTTACTAGTTGACCACTCTTCTATACTAGTTGACCACTCTTCTATACTAGTTGACCACTCTTCTAAACTAGTTGACCACTCTTATATACTACTTTAACACTCTTATATACTAGTTGATCAGTTGACCACTCTTCTATACTAGTTGACCAATCTTCTATATTAGTTGACCACTCTGATATATAAGTTGGCCTCTTATATACTAGTTGACCACTCTTCTATACTAGTTGACCACTCTTCTAAACTAGTTGACCACTCTTATACTAGTTGACCACTCTTATATACTAGTTAAATCCCTCCATCTCTCTCTCTTATCTTTATTCCTCCTATTATATATATTTGACTGTATATCTTCATGACTCATTTTCTCTTTCTATTACTTTTTTTTTTCTCCTGATTCTGTCTGTTTCTCTGTCCACTCTGCCCCCCCCCCCAGCCTCGCTGACTAACACTTCAATGACGACATTAGTTTGCCAGGACCCGGGACTTAATACAGTTATCACCCTTGTATACCGGTCAGCGTGGACAGTTTGCCTGGACTCCAGACAATAAAGCACCGACCCACCACCGTCCCCCCCCAGCTGTCCCAGCGTCCACTCAATAAAATGATGAAAGTCCGACCACCCATCCCCCAAATATATCTCCCGTACCCCTCTCTCCTCCCCGGTCACCATTAGGATGGTCACTCCCCCATCCCCATCCTCATCCAACACCCCCTCTCCGGTCTACAACCCCCCCCCACCTTCCAACACTCCACCCCGGGTCCCCTACTCCCCGGTTGACATATACAATGGTCACTTTCCCAACCACCACCACCACACACCCTTTAAGATTTTGTCTGGGTTTCTTTTTTTTTTTGGTGTCTTCTTGACCCATCTTTTGACCACTCATTACCTCCTCTGCCCAGGGTAAGTCTGGCGGCGCTGGTCAGTTCTGGACAAACAGCAGACTTTGATTTGATAGACCCACTCTTTTGTCTGTCTAGAGGACCAATCAGAAGAGATAGTTTCTAGATTCATCTTCCCCCCCCCCTCCCCAAGTTTCCATCTTCAATTACAGTTCAGTTTTTTTTTGGCTATATATGGGTTTTTGTTGTTTTTTTAAAAACCCTTGCTTCAACTCAATCTTATGAGGTGTGCTCAACATTGTGAATATGGTGATCGAATCTTTGAATCACTCACTAAAGATTTAGAGCAATTTTTGATGGGGGGAAAAAAAAACTTTGACACTCCTGGGTCGGGGAGCACTTATTATGTGCGTGTTGGTGCGTGTTGGTGCTTGAACGTGTTTGGTGTGAATGTCCGTTTTTTATCTTGTTCATTTAATTTAACATCATAATTTTGAGCCTAGTTAAAATATTCGTTCCAATGCCTTACGTATTATTTCCACTCTTGAACGTTCATTCCGTCAGTGTCGTAGCGAGCTTATGTCAAGCCCAGGGCACAATACCTTTTTAACACCTTTTTAGCGCCCCCCCCATTCGAAAACCATATATTATATGTAAAATATACCATTTGGCGCCCCTTTGTGAGTAGCGCCCGGGGCATGATGCCCCCCCTTGCCCACCCCTCGCTACGCCTCTGCATTCCGTAAAATTCCGTTGTATTACGTTCAACATATTGTTATAACTCTATTCTTGCTCTCTGTGGCGCGCTACGAAAAGGGAATTCCCGTACACCAGCGCAACCGGTATGTAATTCACGTACTGAAAGATGTGACGTAGCAGCAGAAGTTGTGATTTGTGATGATGAAGCCGGGGCAGTTAAGAGCGGTCGGTCGTTGGAGTTGTTGATTGTAAATAAACTATTACTTGGTGTTTAGTTAAGAACCCACGTCTGTGCTATTGTGATTTCCTTAAAAGCAAGCATGTAACAATATAATATTGTTGTAGAGATATCATCCCTCCCCAAGGACTGCCACCTTGCCGCGGTGGGGGGGGGGGGCTTGCGTGCTTTGATAACCCTGAGAGCTAAGTTGGCTGGAGCCTCGTGCTCCTGGTAGGGCCTCCCATGCCAGACAGGTCGACGGGTAGAGGCCAGACGAAGAGCAGTCCACTGGTCCTCCAGGTTGGGGGTTGGGCTGGGGGTTAACAACCCACTCCCGTAAAAAACAAGCTTGTTATAGAAACCGAAACAACGAACTTAGAAATCAACTTAGCTGAGGATGAAGATATCTCTCCAGTAGAGCTTATGACGCGAGCTGGTGAAAGCCTTCGGGAAGCCAGTGCGCCGACCTATCTTCTGACAGCCAAGACCAAAACCAAGATCGGAACCCTTTATGAAAGTGGCAAAGCAGCACAAGTCACAAAAGAGATGAAACGATATGGGCTCCAAATTTTAGGACTGTGCGAAACCAGATGGAATGGAAATGGACAAACCAAACTGGCAAGTGGAGAAACTTTCATCTACTCTGGGCCAGAAGAAGAACATGTACAGGGAGTTGGACTGCTCATGACACCAGATGCAGCCAAGGCACTGATAGAGTGGGAGCCTGTCTCTGCAAGGATACTGACAGCACGACTCAAGTCAAAGGGAAGAAACGTCACCATCATACAGTGTTACGCCCCTACCAATACGGCAGATGAAGAAGAGAAAAACAACTTCTACAGTGCCTTACAAAATACCATTGACAAAGTGCACAGAAGAGACCTCAAGATACTGATGGGGGACCTGAACGCCAAAGTAGGAAACGACAACACTAATAAAGAGCTCATCATGGGCAAACACGGCATCGGAGATATGAACAACAACGGAGAACTGTTCACGGATTTCTGCGCTTTCAATGACCTAGTGATTGGAGGCACCATCTTCCCTCACAAAAACATCCACAAGAAGACCTGGATATCCCCTGATGGAAAAACTAAGAACCAGATAGACCACATTTCCATCGGCCGCAAGTGGAGGAGAAGCCTTCTGGATGTGAGGGTGAAACGAGGAGCAGACGCTGCATCGGACCATCACCTAGTTCAGGCTACCGTGAAGCTGAAACTGAGAGCCCACAAGGACAAAGCACAGAGACCCTCCTTCAAGTACAACGTCCAGAGCCTGAAAGATGCCAGAAAAACCGCAGAGTACCAATGCAGTTTGAAAAACCGCTTTGAGGCACTAGCTGACTTGGCTGAGAAAACAATAGAGGAACACTGGCTGGAGATTAAAAAGAGCTGGACAGATACCTGCAAAGAAGTCCTGGGAAAGAAGACAAAAAAAGCGCAAGGAGTGGCTGACCGCAAGCACCTGGGACCTCGTGGAGGAGAGGAAAACATCGAAAGAGAGGATCAACCACAGTCATGACCAACAGGAGAAAAGAGACCTGCAGGCAAAGTACTCGGAAATAAACAAGAAAGTGAAGAATAGCGCCAGAGCAGACAAGAGGAAATTCATCCACGACCTAACGGAGGAGGCAGAAGCAGCAGCAGGCAAGAGAGATATGAAGAGGCTGTACGAAATTACCAGGACCCTGGCAGGCAAGAACACGCAGCAAATGTGCTCTGTGAAAGACAAAGACGGGAAAACCATCACAACTGAAAGTCAGGAGAGAGAACGTTGGGCCCAGCATTTCACAGAAATTCTGAACAGACCCCCACCAAAACAACCCCCTACTATACCACCAGCAGACAGTCTTCTAGATGTCAACACCAACCCACCCACTAAAGTGGAGATCACTAAGGCGGTGAAGAATATCAAATCAGGCAAAGCCGCAGGTCCAGACGGCATACCACCAGAAGCCCTGAAAGCCGATGTCCCCACAACAACAAACATGCTTCTCCCTCTGCTCCAGAAAGTCTGGACGCAAGAACAAGTACCTGCTGAATGGAGACAAGGGCACCTCGTCAAGCTCCCGAAGAAAGGTGACTTATCCAGCTGTAACAACTGGCGAGGCATCATGCTCCTGTCTGTTCCAAGCAAGATCTTGACGCGCATCATGCTAGAGAGACTGAAGGAGGCTTTAGACAAAAGACTAAGAAACGAACAGGCAGGCTTTCGGCAGGACAAGTCATGCACCGACCACATCGCCACCCTGCGCATCATTATAGAGCAGTCCCTTGAATGGCAGTCTCCACTCTACTCAATCTTCGTGGACTTCGAGAAGGCCTTCGACAGCGTGGACCGGAATGTTGTCTGGAACCTCATGGCACATTACGGGATCCCACCCAAGTTCATCGCCATCATCCAACAAATGTACGCCAGTTCCACATGCCAGGTTATCCACAAAGGCAAGCTGACGGAGCCTTTTGAGGTCAGGACCGGAGTGAGGCAGGGCTGCTTGTTGTCGCCGACCATCTTCCTTCTGGTAGTAGACTGGATCATGAAGAAGTCCACTGAGAATGCAATCACAGGAATTCGATGGACCTTCACCAAGCAGCTTGAAGACCTCGACTTCGCGGATGACGTCAGCCTACTGTCACACCGGCAACAAGATGCACAACAGAAACTGAATAGGCTCGCAGACGAAGCAAACAAAGTTGGGCTCAACATCAACACCAAAAAGACAGAAACCATACGGATAAACAACAAGCAACAAGATCCAATCCAACTACAAGGATCCAACATCGGTGAAGTGGACAAGTTTGTCTACCTGGGCAGTGTGGTGAGCAAGGATGGAGGAGCAGACGAAGACATCAGAAGCCGTATCAACAAAGCGAGGCACACCTTTAATACCTTGCGTCCCTTCTGGAACTCTACCGCACTTTCTGGGCGGACAAAAGTCCGCATCTTCAACACCAACGTGAAAGCAGTGCTACTATATGGTTCAGAAGCCTGGAGACTGACCAAGACAACCACCACAAAACTGCAGGTGTTCATTAACAGATGCCTCCGCAATATCTTAGGTATCAGATGGCCAGAAAAAATCTCCAATGCCGCCCTGTGGGAAAGAACAAAGCAGACCCCCATTGACCAAGAGATCCGGAAGAGAAAATGGGGCTGGATAGGCCACACTCTGCGCAAGAGCCCAGACAATGTCACAAGGCAGGCGCTAGAGTGGAACCCGCAGGGAAAGAGAAGAGCAGGCAGGCCAAAGGAGACATGGAGACGCTGCACTGAGCGAGAGATGAAGGCAGCTGGATGGACGTGGGCTCAGCTGAAGAGAGACGCCCAAAATAGAGTTCGCTGGAAGAGCGTTGTTGAGGCCCTATGCTCCCACGCGGAGTCAGAGGATTAAGTCAAGTCAAGTAAGTCAAGAGATATCATCATACATATGTTGGTTAGAAAAATGAATGTTTTGTGGGGGGGGGGGGGGGGGGAAGTGAACACTACAAAATTCAATCATAAAATTAAACAGGAATAATGTTACAAAATAAATTATCCTGATGCAGATTTGAAAGACAAGTTGGTAATTTGTATGTAGTTGTTAATTTTAATTGTTTCCCAAAATGAAGAAAGCGATTTTATCTAAAGACCCATAACCTCTTTATCAACATATCCTTTAAGAGTGCAGCCCCTTGTAGCCAAACAATTGTCTTGTCACTCTCAAATACCAACTCTATGTTGAGCGCCACATCGATAATTTAAGTCAACTAATTATTCTTTAAATAACTGTAGCTGATGAAACAATGTGTTCCCTAAGAATGTTGAAATGGTCAGCTAATTATTTACGGTCCATGACTTACTGACCGCTTGTTGACCACTCGATCAATAAATGTCTCGCATGTACCGATAATTCAACAACAACAAAAAAAAACTAAGAAAACAATAGAGTAGTGTAATATTGTTATTACTTTAATATGTATTGTTTTGGTTGTTATTATTATTGCCGCTGCGGGTATACGGTACTTTATATGGCTCAATGTGGCTCAATGTGGCTCAATGTGGCTCAATGTGGCTCAATGTGGCTCAATATGGCTCAACCGAGTTATGGAAATCTGAATAAAAACACAAGTAACTTGTGTGTGTGTGTTGATGTCTGCCACCATCAAATTGTCTTTTCTCCAAAGTAGCTGAGGGCAGGAAAGATAATCCTCTATCAATATTGGTCCCAAATGACTTGAGTGACTTCCCTTAGTTCTACACTCAAATCACTTAGGATAAGAAGACGAGAGAGAGGGGGGAGGGCTGGATACACACACACAAAGAAATCCATAATTCTGAAATAATTTATTTCATTATGTTCAAGTCCATAGTATGTTTCATTTTTTCTTTCTTTGGCTTTAATATTTGTATTGTGGAGATTGTTAACTATTTACTGAATGCTGTGATATGAGACACTTTTGACATATTTTGACGTTTGTTCATCTCACCCACCGGTGTTGTATGGAGTGTACAATGTCTATGGTGTTGTATGGAGTGTACAATGTCTATGGTGTTGTATGGAGTGTACAATGTCTATGGTGTCGTATGGAGTGTACAATGTCTATGGTGTTGTATGGAGTGTACAATGTATATGGTATTGTGTGGAGTGTACAATGTCTATGGTGTTGTATGGAGTGTACAATGTCTATGGTGTTGTATGGAGTGTACAATGTCTATGGTGTTGTATGGAGTGTACAATGTCTATGGTGTTGTATGGAGTGTACAATGTCTATGGTGTTGTATGGAGTGTACAATGTCTATGGTGTATGCAATCACAACTAGACATGAACATAACATAACATAACAGAACATACACACACACACACATCTACACCAGACCGCGCATGTAACTCAATTTTGCGGACGAGCAGTTAACAAATTGATTCCGTCGGGTTTGTACATAAAAAGATTTTTTTTTTTTTAAAAAAGGAGGGGGGGGGGGGGTTGCTGTCAAATTGAAATAAATAAATTGTGTGACCTGTGACCTATAAAATGTAAGAATAAATAAATAGATGTCAGCTTTCTGCCTGTGATTTATATGTCTGTTTGTTTGAATATGTCTTGGGAATGTTCTTAATAATCTGTTATTGTTGTGTATGCACATTAAGTTAATGGCAAAATATATGTGTATGTATGTTTGTGTCTGTCTGTGTGTGTGTGTGTGTGTGTGACCCGAGATAGAGAGAGTGTGCAAGTTATTGTTGGGCGGGAAATGTCTGTCTGTCTGTATATGTCTGTGTACGTATGTGTGTGTTTGTGCGTGTGTGTTGGGTGGGTGTGTTTATAGATATATGGATTTCGGAACACTCTCCGTAACAGAGAACAAATTCCTATCACTTGCCAGAGTTTTGAACCTGGCAACGTTGGATAGAGTTGCACTGCACTTTACAACCGCTAGGCCACACCCACTACCTATTATCGAGCACTACGTGATGTTAACGCTGAATATTTTTGATTGGGTACAGTCTACTAGAACAATTGGAAAAACATAATTAAAAAGACAAAAACCTATATTCTCTCAAGTTTACCTAAAGAAAAAAAAATATTTTGTACAATTTTTTACATTCACAGAAACTAAATGCCTTTTTTATTTTATTTCGGAAACAAACAAAAAAATGGTGCCATAAAAAATTAACTCTGTTTCTCTTTAATTGCCTCCCCTCTATGACCTTAACCTTCAAAAACCTTCAAGTCTTGGCGGCGATCCCCGTGTCTAGCTCATTAACTCTGTAACCCAGAACAGTGTAACAATACGTTGTAATTATGCAGTTCGTCATTTCAATAACTCATGACGCAATTATTTTTCTATATGATCAAAGGACGAAGTTTGGAAAGAGGGTGGTACACAAACAAACAACAAAAACATGATGTGGCCAATGATGGGGGTGGGGGGACGCGATAAAATTTAACAGCTTTTGTTGACTGTTGGCTGGAATTGAATGGACGCAATCATTGCACGTGTTTTTAAAGAAACCGTTATGTAACATTATTTGCACTTTAGTCTGGTGTTTTGATTATTAGCACCACTACAGCTGTTTTCATTTTTTAAAAAAAAACATTAACCTTTTTAACTGGCTTTATCTTGTAAATGTGTTTCTATGATGTATTTTTATCTATTGACACAACTTACATTTACTTTATTAATTTATAGGGGATACTCCTTACATGTGTGTTTGTTATACACGTATAGTATTTTGATTTCTTTATAGTCTGCGTCCGTTAGAACAACACTTTGACAGCTGCGGTTGCTGGTTGGTAAATGACTTTACAAGCCGTGCCCAATTTACATTTCGATTTTACTTTTTTTTTTTGGTTTGAGTGCGGCGCAAGGGAAGTAACCCAATAAATTGTAACTCACCCGGAGTGATGACAAGATGAAACGGTGAGGGGTGGATCACGTGACAGATTATATGCGTTGGGAGGTGAGCTGTTCATGGTCTGTATAATGGCGTTATCCGCACCGGCCTGATGACGTCATCTGCTGGGGAAGTCGTCACATTCTATCCTCCACCGTGTCTTGTTGACCACCATGACAATCTATCGGTCACTATTCCGCCCATTCACTCATTGGCACGGCTGTCTTCTCTCACCTGAAAGTCCACCGGTCACTCCAATGCAGTTATCATCACAAAAATTAAAAAGTGACAAAGTGGCCGATCCAGGCCTTTGTAAAAAAGTACAGGACAATAAGGTCTTCCCCTACACCCCCACCCCCACCATCTCCTCTATTCACTCATCCACCGTCTGGTCAGTGCTGACACCTTATTTCTTCCCCCCCCCCCCAAACTCATCCTGTCCATTTTAGTTGTTCAAGTTGGGACATTTTAATTATAAACATTATTTTTTGGGGTGTGTGGCCCATTTTCCTCCCCCCTCCCCTCCCCCCCCCCCCATCTTGCCTTCAGTCATTGGTGTCATTTTAAACTGTTGGAATTTGGTGTGGTGACGTTTGACCTGTGGACTAGGGTCACCGGTGACACTGGACATATGTGTCAGGTTCTTGTGGGCATCAGGTTCATGTTGACAGTCCAGGCTGTCGTCAAGTGAAGGGATGTTTTAGTTTGGTTCCTCGTGATATTATTATTATTATTAGAGAGAGAGAGAGAGAGACAGAGACATTTGACCCGATCAATGCAAGGGTTGGCTGATAACATTTATAGATACAGTCGATAGCGTCGCTTGATATAATATACAAACAGTTCATAACATCTCTAGGTATAATACAAATAGTTGACAACAACATCAGATATCTTACAAACAGTTGATAACAGATATCATACAAACCTTTGATAACATCTCAACAGTAGCATCTCATGATACCTTACAAACAGGTGATAACAACTTAACAGTAGCATCTCATGATTCCTTACAAACAGGTGATAACAACTTTAGATATTTTACAAACATTTGATGTATCCTTTAAACAAGTGATAAAATACATCATAGAAACAGCTAAACAACATCAGTAGGTAATATACAAACAGTGGACACATCTCTACTTGTCGTCTGGACGGTCTATTACATTAATAGATAACAGTTGCTGATTGGATATTTGTTCATCACGGTAGTCATTGTCTGTGTCATTATTAACTTGACTAGCATTTGATGTTAAATTTTATTCCAATTATTATTTATTATTGTACACAAATATAAAGTACCCTTGTCCCCATTAGGGCCATGAAGTGTAGAATTCACCGGTTTCTGTAGCCAAGTCAAATAAATAATAGTGTGGTTACCATAACGCCCAGCCGCCTTTACTTCCCCAACTTAGGTCAGTAACCATTTTAAAGCTGGATGGACTTATTATAGTGACCTATAAGAAACAACTTTCACCAGGATGTGGGAATAATTCTCTGATTCCGTTGGTTTTCACCGAGGATCGAACCCGATGCTCCCAGGTTGATAGTCAATCTCTCGGCCATCCATCCATCTATTGTTTTATTATATTGGTCCTCAATAGCTCTGCGTTAAAACTATTTCAAACAATCATTGATTGTAAAACTTTCAATATCACGGATTGAATGATTATTTTCTAGATTCACCTCATCAGACTCTATCTACACATGCTGTCAACACATCCAGCACACACTGTCCACACATCCAGCACACACACTGTCAACACACCCACCACACACTGTCAACACATCGAGCACACACACTGTCAACACATTCAGCACACACACTGTCAACACATCCACCACACACTGTCAACACATCCAGCACACACACTGTCAAAACATCCACCACACACTGTCAACACATCCAGCACACACACTGTCAACACATCAACCACACACTGTCAACACATCCAGCACATACACTGTCAACACATCAACCACACACTGTAAACACATCCAGCACATACACTGTAAACACATCTACCACACACTGTCAACACATCAACCACACACTGTCAACACATCGAGCACACACACTGTCAACAAATCCAGCACACACACTGTCCACACATCCAGCACACACACTGTCAACACACCCACCACACACTGTCAACACATCCAGCACACACTGTCAACACATCCAGCACACACTGTCAACACATCCAGGGGAACAATCATATTACATGTATTTATTGTGTTCATCTTATTTCGTGTATGTCTATAGTTGTCATAGTCAGAGGTTAAAATAGCTGGGAAAGGAGGGGGGGGGGGTATTTGTGTTTTTGGGAGGGGGGGGGTGGATATTGGAATTTCGCGGAGAGGAGCCAAAGGTAGATGATATTGAAATGGAGGGGGTGGGGTGGGAGAGAGAAGGGTTGTCCCGGAAAAGGTAGGGGGTGGGGTAAAGAAATAGTTTTAATTCCAAAGGTGTGAAACATTACTATGTGGTCCCTGCATACCTAGGAGAAAGTACCGTGTTGATGTTGCAGTGGGGGAGGGGCTGAGGGAGGGGGGGGGGGTTGCTTATGATAGGCAGGGACGTGAGATGGGAGAAGGGTGTAAGAGGGCGGCCTAGCAGTAGTGTTGAAATATATTACACAGAGGGGAAGATGGTTCAACTGATAGTGAACTAGATTGGGTGCGAGGAGGCAGTAAATGACCACGTCAGGTAAAGGGTGGCTGTTGATACTAAACTTAAAGTGGTGAAAATGTTAGTGAAATCTCTATAGTGAAAATGTCACGCATTTCATAAAAAATACATTAACTTATAAATAACTGTTGATTGTTCACCGCTTCATCTGATTACAATAACAAGCTTAATTGAGCTGAATGCCAAGATATTGGTTGAGCTAAATGGCCAAGAGGCGATACGAATTTCCATCTCTTAGCAGCAGAAAAATGAATTTAAAATCAGATAGGAAAGATTTGAATCAAATCCATATACAAACACTAAAGACTTGAAATAAATCTAATTTGCCTCATCGATGTTCAATGTTTAAATCAATTTATAGGGTGAGATGTGTGTAATGGATGACGACGCATTACTGCTGTTTCAAAATAATTGTTTTGACTGTTTGCCGTTCATACAGAGGCCTTCCTGGCTCATCATCGTTACAACCACATGACGTCACGACATGGATTTGTTTGTCTGTTGTCGTTAATTTTCTGATGATCTCATTGGATGATCTGTCAGCCCCCCCCCTCCCCCGCCGCTCCATAGTTTAAATTTTGCTCTCTTTATTGAGGAAAACATTCTCGCAGGGGAGTAACATCAATGTGGGTCGTGCGAACCCCCCCCCATCCCCTTCAACCAACCCCCCCTTCCCGCCCTCTGTTAATGTTTCCCCCCTCCACACAAAAAAGTTCAGTTTCGTCTTGTTTTTCTTTCTTCTTTGTCTCCCCCCCACTCCCTCAGTCTCCACCTCCACCCCCTCCCCCATCTCTTCCGCACGCCACTCCACCCACCGGCCTCTTCCATCGCCATTCTCTGCCTCGTACACGCATCACACAAATCCCGTTTGATTTTTTATTTCTTCCCCCTTTTTCTCTCCACTCTGGCTCTTTCTTTCTCTCTCCTCACCAACCCTCCCACCCACCCACCCCCAGAACTTCAACTTTTCATAGACCCCCCCACTTCCTCCCCCACCCCATCCCCACACTTTACCTGCATTCACCCGTACCCCTCCCCCCAATGTCCCGGGCCTCTCCAAGACCAGTTTAGATCACTCATGTTTTCTAACCATGTCTGTCTGTGCGTTTACTGTCGGGGTGAGAAGGGAGGGGGGGAAGAGACAGAGAGAGAGACAGAGAGAGAGAGAGACAGAGAGAGACAGAAGTTAGTCCTATGGTGTCGGATACATGGGGGCCGACATTAAGAACTCAATGAAACAAGGTGGCCGGGGCGTATGAGCTGGGAGGACGAGGTCGGAGAAGGAGGGATGGGGAGGGGGTCTAGCGTGGCGTGAATGAGAGGAGGAAAATGAGTGTGAAGAAGAAGAAGAAGAAGAAGAAGAGGGTGCGCCAGAGATCAAATGGGGGGGGGGAGGAAACCAAGCTGACGTTGGGGGTAGGGGGGTGAAATGGCGGAGCGAAGTTTGTAAAAGAGAGCCGGGGGTGGGGTGAGGATGTTCAGATTTGGACAAATGAAGGGTGGAAGGAGTTAAAAGATGTTTTGGTGGCGCTGATGGTGATGGGGTTAAAACGGAGTGGCCTATAAATCATATCACGGAATTGATTGACGGAGAGTGAAGAAAAAGAAAAAGTCTGTCATTGTTGACGAGGCGTGAGATCCGGGCGTTGTACATTGAGCTGTGTGTCGAGTGAACCAAGTCATCACTACCACCACCACCGTCTGTTATATTCAACAACAACAACAACATCTTCACTGACACATTTTTTTTTAATTATTATTATCAGTCCATGAATGTCTATTATGTTCCATATGATCGTGGCCATCTTTAAATAGCTGACCTATACGCTACGCCCCCCTCCTCCCCCTGTCGTAAAGCAGTTTGCTGAGACCCTAAGTTAACCACTTTAAAAAAAAAAGTAATATTGTGAATTAGTATAACATATCTCCTCGTGTGGTCCTGCTTTGTATACCATAGAAATCAGTGGTTCTAAAACTTTGGCAAGTGGCGACCCACCAGTACAAAATGCAGATAAAATAATAATAAAAGAAAGAACGAATATAATTAATTGTAAATATATTGATACACACACACACACACACATATATATATATATATATATATATATATATATATATATATATATATATATATATATATATATATATATAGTAATTGATAAAAATAATATTTTTGGCGAATTACTTTAAATGACCTCAGCATCTTACCAGCGAGTCGCGACTCATACTATGAGGACCACTGCCGTATAGAAATGTTTACTTGATCAAGTTACTGATGAGGGGAGGGGGGGACTCTCAATACAAATACGTAGGCCCTATATGTCATTCAGATTATTTTTTTTAATAAGAACCCATTGACTTATAACAGTCTGTTTGTTGACGTCTGCTGTACAGACTGAGAACTGTTGTTAGGAAATAAAAATTGCTGTTGTTGTTTTTTTGCTCTCTTTTGGCCACGTCCAACCATTTCCCTTAAAAAGTTCATGTCCTTGACACTGACGACGCCAAGGACGTTTTACTTCCAGTCCCGTTAATGAATCGAGCCCCATTCTAAAACTCTCCACCCCCAAAAACGTTTTTTTTTTCATATTCAGCCGGGTGTTGAGTTGTCCCAATTAGCGGGACAAGTCTCACAACCCTTGTTGTACCATCGTCAACAACCCTTGTTGTACCACCGTCAACAGCCCTTGTTGTACCATCTCCAACAACCCTTGTTGTACCATCTCCAACAACCCTTGTTGTACCATCTCCAACAACCCTTGTTGTACCATCTCCAACAACCCTTGTTGTACCATCTCCAACAGCCCTTGTTGTACCATCGCCAACAGCTCTTGTTGTACAATCTCCAACAACCCTTGTTGTACAATCTCCAACAACCCTTGTTGTACCACCGTCAACAGCTCTTGTTGTACCACCGTCAACAACCCTTGTTGTACCACCGTCAACAACCCTTGATGTACCACCGTCAACAACCCTTGTTGTACCACCGTCAACAACCCTTATTGTACCATCGTCAACAGCCCTTGTTGTACCATCTCCAACAACCCTTGTTGTACCACCGTCAACAACCCTTGTTGTACCATCGCCAACAGCTCTTGTTGTACCATCGCCAACAGCTCTTGTTGTACCATCTCCAACAACCCTTGTTGTACCATCGTCAACAACCCTTGTTGTACCATCGTCAACAGCTCTTGTTGCACCATCGTCAACCCGCTCTGGAAAAATTAGATCGCTGCGTCCGAAAAGTTTAGGCACCTGACGTGACACGTGTGACTTTTTATTTTATTTAATTATCACAAAATAATACGTGGAGCTGATCAACCAATGAAATACTCCCTACACCTGTGAAATTACTATTCCAGCAGACGGCGTAGCAGTGTAGCGAGGATATATCAAAACAAAAATTAAGGAAGGAAAATAATTCAATAAACATCAAAAAGTGTACAATCAAAGAAGCAGACATAAATATATTGGTTTAAAAACACCGTCATCTAAACTTCGAAATGAAGAATGTGAATAATAACAACAACTGATTTAGTCATTTGATCAATGCATGTGTCTCAGTGTGATGATGCGCACCTAATACACTCTCGCTCACGCAAGTGATCAAAGTTCGTAAAACTAAAAGTCAGAAGATTCTCGGTTTGTATTTTCCAATGCTTGCATCTCTTTTAGCCGGGAGAATTTCGATATATTTATTCCTTTTAAAAGTACAGTGGATTCCGCTTAATTGGGACACCGCTTAATTGGGTCAGCCGCTTATTTGGGACAAATCTCAGAGAAACCAAACCAAGAAGCCAATAGTAAATTTGTATGTTTAATTGGGACAGCCGCTTAATTGGGACAAAAAAGCCTCGGTCCCGATGTGTCCCGAATAAGCGGAATCGACTGTATTTATAATTTACTTCAATAGGTCTAAAGGTAAATTTGTTTTTAAAATGTTTTCCTTTTAGCACAAACTGAAATACACGGACGTTGATCACGCATTTCATACTTGCGATCTACTTACAGCTTTTATTTTGTCTTTGTGGTTCTACATTGACTTACATTCAATCTGTTATTGGGAAACACACATTTTTTTTTTGGTCAAGGGTAAACAAAATTATTTCACCTTTAATTCTGCCAGAAGCTTACGTACACACATTTTGCTTGCGGTGTGCATTCTTACCTTGAATTTTGCCTAAGGTGTACTTAATTTCACCTGGTCTGTACATGAGCTTACCTGTAATTTTGTCTGGAGTAAATCTCAAAGGTTCTTAAAGTTTACGTTGTGCAGGTACACTGTTCAGCATTACAAACATTCCCCCCGTGTGTGAGATTCGATCTCAGGTCATAGTCGCGTGACATGGTTATTGTTCATTAATAACCATATGACCCTCATATTAAACTAGGTCAGTTTTTTTTTGTTTCTTTGGCCTTTCAGCCTTGCAATGCGTGTCTTTGCAAATGTTATGTTAATGAGATGCTACATTACCTACCCCCCCCCCACCCAATGAAAGTTGTTACGTGACCAAGTGACGTCATTGTGCGATGTCGTTCGGCGAGTGAGTGCAGGAAATAAAATTGTGACGTGTTGAGTTGAGATTTTGAGAACGAACTTTCTGATTTTATTTACATTTTACAAAGTTGTCTAAAAATGTATGTACAGGTGTCTATGTTTGTGTATGTGTGTGTGTGTGTGTGTGTGAGGGAGAGAGCGGGGTGGGTGTGGGAGGAGTGAAAATATTTTGGGTTCTTTGAAAAAGATAGAGAGTCAGAGACTAGTAACAGAAATATACGGTGCCCATATGAAGTTGAGGGCCCATCATCCTTCACACGTTGGGGGCCCAGAGCCCCTCTGAAGCTGGGTCCCAGTTCCCACGTCCGGTGCGCCCGTAGTTAAAATAAAATCTGGTTTGAATGAGCTCAGAGAGAGACAGAAAATGAAGAAATAGATAGATAGATAGATAGATAGATAGATGATAGATAGATAGATAGATAGATAGATAGATAGATAGATAGATAGATAGATAGATAGATAGATAGATAGATAGATAGATAGATAGATAGATAGATAGATAGATAGATAGATAGATAGAGAGAGAGAGAGAGAGAGAGACAGAGAGAGAGAGAGATAGAGAGAGAGAGAGAGAGAGAAGAGAGAGAGAAGAGAGAGAGATTTGGTTTAGTGGCTCCATTAAAACACCATGGTTGATATTTGTTTCATTCTAATCTGATCAGCTGATCCCGTGTGTTGTTCTCTTGTTTGTTTGTTTCTTTGTTATTTCCAGGTTACCGACTGTTTTTGTTGTGTATGTGTGTGCTGTTGATCTGTTGTGAGTCTGGGCTGTTTATCTGTTGTGTATGTTATGTGCGCTGTTTATCTATCGTGTTTAAGTTGTGTATGTGGTGTGCTTGTTGATCTTTTGTGTATCATTGGGAGGGGGGGGAACAAGTCATTTCAATCTAGGTCAGACACTGGTGATGTTGTTTCTTCTCTTTATGTAAAGCTCGGAGGGTGAAATCTAGGTCAGGTCATTTAGTCACACCAGATCTGTTCTTCACAATATTTTTTTTTTAGAAGCAGGTAAGATTTGTTTGTTGCTTGGGAAAGTTCGACACCGAAGCACCTGTGTGGCAGTGTAACATTGTGACAGTGTGTGACACTCTCTTAACACAGTCTGTGAGAGTGTGACACTCTCTGTTAACATAGTTTGTGACAGTGTAACGCTCTCTTAACTCTGTATTGTACCCGCCGCAGCCGTTGTAGAAATAAATAAAAAACATCACGTCAAAACAAAATAGTTTATGGGATACATCATACTTGAAATGATAAATGGGCTATAGACAACAAACAACCCATTACACGGGAGGGGCCCTGAGCCTTGGGAGAGGGGGGGGGAGAACCGTCTAGTTTCCCCACCTAAAGAACGACCATGATAGTATGCACACATAAAAGTTGCATTCCTTTAATCCAGGTAAGACTGCGACGGTTTTAAAAAAAAATGGGGAAAGGCGTCGGGGTGGGGGCTACAGGAAATGTTTTTCTTTTAAATCTCACATTGTGTATTTAATTGTCCATGTTGTCCAGTTGTTTCTCTCAAATTGTGTATTTAATTGTCCATGTTGTCCAGTTGTTTCTCTCAAATTGTGTATTTAATTGTCCATGTTGTCCAGTTGTTTCTTGGTGTCAAACGGAGAAGACACGACGACGGGGGTGGGAATAGAATCAGTTTGCGCTTGGTTTGATTTATACACGTAATCCTCCATAATTGACGGTTACAAAATATTGTTTGTTAAGTGTCTAAAGGGGTTTGATGATGATGGTGATGATGATGATGGTGGTGGTGATGATGGTGGTGATGATGGTGGTGGTTTATAATACTAGACATAAAATTCTTTTAGTTTACATACGTCAGCTAAATTGTGAGGGGGGGGGGGAAGAGAGACTCTTTTAGTAGCAGTCAGTCACGTACCCCCTTCCCCCTCCTCCTTCCCCCTTCCCCCGCCCCGGTAGCTCCCCCCCCCTCTCTATCTCTCTCCTTCTACCTGCCATTGAGCACAATACACGGGATTTCCCCGAGATCTGACATGCGCAAACAGACCGTTTTACGGACTACACAACACCCCTAACACGCCCTTTTTCTCCTCCCTCTCTCCCCCTCTCTCTCTCTCTCTTCCCTCTCTTCCATTCCTCTTCCACAACCCCCCTCTCACCAGGAGCGGAGAGAGAGAGAGAGAGAGAGAGTCAGACAATATGGTCTCACCTTGCCATTGATAGTGGGGGCAGATCGTGCCTCCTACCTCAAAGATGGCAGATTCAAAAAAAAAATATTTTTTTTTTGTCTTTGTCGTTGTTGCCGGTGGTGGCTTGTTTTTCTTGGACTTTCTCATTCTGTCATTATTCTCCTCCACCCTTTCCCCCTCTTCCCTCTCTCTCTTTCTTTCTCTCTCGCTTTTACCTCCCCCCCCCCTCACATCTGACCTGTCTGACTGTTTGCCAGTCTGTCCGTGTAGATTAGCTCCCGTGTTACTTCCCTTCACTTGACGGCGGATCTCAATAAATTTTAATGGGAGGGTTTTTAAAGCTTTCGTTTTTTTTTTTGTTTGATTCCCGGTCGTCTGAGAAGAACAACAACAACAACACAACGAGGGTCACCCATACACTTGCACGATTGAGGACCCTTGTTGATAATAACTTGCCCAGTGGCTGTGTTATAGCTCGTCTGTTGACCTTTGTGTTTTTGTTTGTTAGTTACGGTTAAAATGTTTTGAAATCAAATGTGTCTTCTTTTATTTTTAACACAGGACGTAACATATCTGGGCTCTTTATAAATTTATATTTATTTCGGGCCCCCCCTACTTTACATCATTTTAGCCCTTGTTCTTTAGCTATTGCCAGTATAAATGTATTATGCGGGGCCCAGAGTGAATGCATTATGCGGGGCCCAGGGTGCATGCATTATCCGGGGCCCAGAGTGAATGTATTATGCGGGGCCCAGTGTGAATGTTTTATGCGGGGCCCAGTGTGAACGTATCATGCGGGGCCCATTGTGAATGCATTATGCGGGGCCCAGGGTGAATGCATTATTCGGGGCCCAGTGTGAATGTTTTATGCGGTGCCCAGGAAAAAAAACATCTCTGTCTATAGGGCCCCCATTTTTCTTTCATTGTAGCCCATTGCTAAGATTGTCCTTCATTGACCCGACTGGCTCTTGCCCTTTGTGGGGCCTCGTGCGCACATCTATCTATAATGACAAAAAAAACCGTGTACCAGTTTATGTAATTAATGATGGCAGCGGAAAGTTTAGAATCACAGCAGTTGTTTTAATTGATACCCGTGATAGAAGGCAAGTATTGTGTGTGTGTATGTGTGTGTGTGAGAGAGAGTGTGTGTGTGTGTGTGTGTGTGTGCTTCCATTAAACACTAGCACACAGACAATGAAACAATTTTGGGGGAAAATGTTCATTTTTTTCTTTCTTTCTTTCCGCCAAGAGTCAATAAGGGAGTTAACTCGTGTAGCCGCGTGACGTCATCGTTATCTCTTCCCCCCCCCCCATTTAATGAAGCCAGGGTGTGTGTGTGTGTGTGTGTGTGTGTGTATTGACATCATCATTATCTCCCCTTTGACTAAATGTTGACATCCCTTGCTAGTTCTCTTGTCTAAACTAAATGTGTGCACTGCACTTCATTCGATGGGAGGGGGAAATACACACACACACACACACAGACACAAAGTGTGAATCCAAATGAAATGAAGTGCTACCGACAGGTAAATTTATGGCCTGTTTTTATCAAGTCCATGTTAAATAAATTTACACGTATAAAAGGGGGAGGGGGGGTAATAAAATTATTGAAAGAAAATTTAAAAAAAAAATGGAAACATCCGTTTCATAACTAGCCACGCGGACAGATGACGCAACAGTATTAACAAGCTATATATAGCTCGTGTTTATTACTTGGAGGGATTGTGGATATTGTTGTGGATATTGTTGTGGATATTGTTGTGGATATTGTAAACCCGTTTCCATGATCTGGGACAGACCGTTAGAGGAGGATGTATTGTGTGGAAGAAGTGATGGTTTATTTTTATATGGGTTATTATGTACGACCAGAGAAACGGGGGGGGGGAGAGAGAGGGGGGGAGTTAACGTTTAATGAAACATCAGCGTTAAACTCTGACTGAACACGTTGATGATTCGATGGACGGAGTGATTTGTTTGGGTTCAAATCTTTGAATCAATGCATCACGTGACGAGAATATGGCGATAACTACCCCCCCACACACACTTATTGATGTAGTAGGATAATTACGAGACTAAGTGATAACATCTGATAACTTGCTTGACTCGATGATGGCGCTTTAGTTTTCAGTCCCATCGGCGCGTTCAAACATTTGAGTTTAAATCCAACCTGGGCCCCGCATGATACATTCACCCTGGGCCCCGCATGATACATCCACCCCGGGCCCCGCATAATACATCCACCCTGGCCCCGCATAATACATTCACCCTGGGCCCCGCATACTGGTGCGTATTGAACATATCATGGTTTAAAAAAACATGACGATTGTGATACAAATTTAACCAATGCCCTGTTCAGAACCTTTCTGCAGATGCCCATCTTAATGATTTTGCGCGTATATTACAGTTTGGTCTGATTAGAATGAGATACTGTTTATCTTGAATACATTTCAGTACAATTTACGATCGTAGCGGCTAGTTTTCTACATCTGATTCTCATGAGCAATGACCTTCACAAATCCAAGGTTATTTACCGTCGTTCCGGTCTTAATGAACTTCCTGTTTCATTTTCCGCTCACTGAATGGCCACGCCTACCCGGACACCTTTTGTTCCATTCAAAAAGACTATCTATTATTCTGTTTGGATCTTTACTGCATCCAGCATGTCTCCCCCCTCCCCCCCCCCACCCCCAATACCCTTTCACTTGCCAGAGGAAACACGGACAACTGACCTACCACGTGGTCACCTCTCGACGACCCTTCACTCTTTCTATCAGCTGACATGTGAAGGGGTGGGAGTGAAATAAAATAAAAAGAGCATCCGTGAAAAACCAGTTCTAATCTCCCCTCCCCCTCCCCTTTCACTATATTTCATGGTCAGCAATGGTCATCTATTAGTCTCATAATATAGAGGATTGACTGACCAATTTACTAAGTCAGTGACCCATATGGTCTTTAAAAAAAACACACACACACCTATTTAACTAAATAATAACTAGACGAAGTTAACTCCGGGGGGTCTTAAAATATCACCACAGAATGTTGAGTACCGGTACGAGAGTTTTGAATTTTAAATGAGAACAAATTAAAAGATACGTCATATTTGTTTGTCGTACATTACATCTTTAGACACCCCCCCCCCCGCCGACCATAGTATTTTATTTTGCATGTTACTTAAAGTTTTTATAATAACAAACAGTCATAAATGGTGAGAGACTGGAACAATGGATGATCAGGGAATGAATGAAAATCTTATCAGACCATTTTACGGACAATGGCATTTCGTACATATAAGTAATGATGAAATAGCATTACAGATTAGATATCTAATCTGTGGATAAACAGTTTCTGTGATGCTACTCTGTGATTACATGAACTAAAATGAACATCACACCAAACAAACATAGTTAACTTGTATAGATCACACCAAACAAACATAGTTAACTTGTATAGATCACACCAGACAAACATAGTTAACTTGTATAGATCACACCAAACAAACATAGTTAACTTGTATGATTGTATTGTAAAATATTCATTCGAATGAACCCTCACGGTGGCACCAAACAGATTAAACAATTAAAAAACATTCTTTGAATGTTAGTTGTGGATCTATTAATAGATCAATAACAGTCATTTAAATATGACTTACGTCATATATCAGTACTTGTTCATGTCTATGTATATATTGGTGATATACAGTACTTGTTCATGTCTATGTATATATTGGTGATATACAGTACTTGTTCATGTCTATGTATATATTGGTGATATACAGTACTTGTTCATGTCTATGTATATATTGGTGATATACAGTACTTGTTCATGTATATGTATATATATATATATTGGTGATATACAGTACGGTATTACATCATCCTATACCGTTGTACATCATACTGTGTCCTACTTATCTCCACGAGGCAGTAACTCCCCTGTCTGCCCTGGCTTCTGTTTGGGCGGCACCACCTTACCGCCGGCAGTGATCCCCTACTTGATACTGTGATACGGCGATTCTTTATAAAATAAAACAACCGATTACATCAAAACAAAGTGACCACTGTAATGAAGTCCATTCAACAATACGATCAAACTCTCTTCATTTTTCAATATCCACGCCACGTCTTTGCCTCAGGATGTCTTAGCTACAGAGGCGGAACCACGGAGTACATCGTAATGTGAACAGTGCGACTAACAGGTCGACCCCCCCGTCATACTGACTGTGCCAGATGAGTTTTACACCTCAACGCCAGTACTCACGTTCAATTAGCTCCTGTGACGTTGTTTATCTATGATCAGTAATTAACGTCTTTTGCTGCAAAGAACTGAAAGGTGACTGTATATGTTAAGTTTTTTTTTCCCCCTGCTATTTAAATTGAAAGCTGTCGGACTCGTGACATTGACACATAGTGACCACTGAGTCCATCTCATAAAGTCCACCTCAGTATATTGACTACTGGACCTAGCGATGCAACTTCTTGTAGTCCACGTTTGTTGAACGTGGTTTAGCAGTGGAAATATCAATATAAGACTTAGAACATTGGAAAGAACGATTTTGTTCTCTGTGGCTCGAAAGTTAAATTTACATAAGTCACGGGCGTCGCCCGTTCTCTCCATACACTATCTCCTCCTCTGTCACACCAACACAAAAAACCACAGCGCCCACACTAGCCACACACCCACAACACATTCAATATAAACACCACACAAGACATCATCATGATTTGACCCATTCATCATTCACAAACAACTAGCCTATGACCCTGACGTCGTGAAGTTCATTTCCCCCCCCCTCCACCCACTCACAACCCCCTTACTTATTCCTCATGTTTTGCCATCAATTCCTTATCCCCATCTTGTCATTGGAGATGATGACGGAGGAGTGGGACCGGGGGTAGGGGTAACTCCGAGGGTGATCCGACACTGCTCAATATGTTGAACGAACTGCCGTCCGTCCGTCCGTCAGGCGTATTGCGTCACAGTGTTGGGTTGCGGTATCTGATTCCGGAATTGCTGCGCTCAAAAGATGAAATATTCATGTATAAAGTATGGGGTCAGTCTGTCAGATCTGAGTGTGTGTGTGTGCGGGTGGGGGGGGAGGTCACGTGGCTTACAGACCCTGTAGTGAAGGATGCTGTGTAAAAAAAAATGGCGCACATGACGTCTACTAAAAGTGTAATAACGGATTGCACGGGAGACTACTCAGATGGTTGTCATTGTGTCTGGCACCGTCTCATACAAACGGACACACTTACACCCACAACCAGAGATGTCTTAGTAACCTAATGACTCACCACCCCCTCCCCCCGTACTACTGGGCTAAATAAGAGTTTTTGGGCCAATACAAAAGCTAGGCCCGTTTTTTATTATCTGGGGGGGGGACCTTTGGGCAGAGAGTTCCAGAAATGTTTGGTGAGTAAAATGTTGGCCATGTGATCACCAGACGTATTTAGGACTCACCTTCTAGGCGGTCATCTAGTTTGCTCAACTACTTTTTGGTCATCTCGTTTGCTCAACTCCTAGGCGGTCAACTTGTTGGCTCAACTCCTAGGTGGTCATCTATTTGGCTCAACTGCTTTTTGGTCATCTGGTTTGCTCAACTCCTATGCAGTCAGCTAGTTGGCTCAACTCCTAGGCGGTCATCTATTTGGCTCAACTGCTTTTTGGGCATCTGGTTTGCTCAACTCCTAGGCGGTCAACTTGTTGGCTCAACTCCTAGGCGGTTTTATAATTGGTTAATAAGAATGGCTCTGACGACACATACAGATCATGGGACCCCTACACTGATGGGAGCCTTTTTTTTTTACTCCTAGGTTAAAACGACCTTGCAACACCTACACAACACAACACCTACACAACACAACACCAACACAGCACAACACAACTAATTATCTCTACAAGAAATTTTTGTGTATTATATTACGCAAACAATTTGACCATCCTGAGGTTGTAATGTTACGGGGGGGGGGAGAGGGTTTAACGGTCGAAAAGGGTAGTGGGGGTCATCTAAAAATAGAATGCCTTAGACCTCCTACACTCCTATACATACTCCCCCCCTCCCCTACTCTTTCTGCCCCCATCCCGTCCTAGCCCATCACGCGGCTTTCTCGTTGCTAATGGCAACCATCAAAGATTTCCTTTATCTCGCACAACTGGCACAAAGGGAGATAACTTGCCAGCTTTGGTGCCAAGGGACTGAACTAAGATAAATGGTTTACCCTTTTGGATCAAAACTGATTTAATTTCTACAACTGAGCCTTGCTTACAGGCTACAAATAAACAGAATTAGCTGTAGGGAGTAAGCGACTTGCAATCAGCTGTTGTTGTTGTTTTACGCATACGGCGTAGTGTAATTATTTCATGTTTATTGATCTCAGCATCAATCAATCATACACAATCTTTACTTCTACGCTGATTTAAGTAAAAATATTAATAATAGTCTTTTCGTGGATCGATACCATACTAAACATTTCAAGAACATTTGACCACTCTCTTTTCACTAATTAAGTCAATGCATTCTGAACTAAAACTGAAATATATTAAGGTCTTCAAACGTTTCATAGGTTAAAATGGTTTCAAACAGGGGCTCTCTAGCTATTATGATAAACGACCCCATTTGAAACATTTAGCGTTTTCGATACCTGCTTAAAAAAAATGTTAAAAACATAAAACATAAAACAACAACAATAAACAAAAAAAAGGCCCATAAACCAACACTTTTAGAACCACTGGTTTGAAATACTTTGTAGTTCCCCCATTTATTTCCCCATGACTAGGGTACTCACATCAGCAGACGTTAGAGAAATTACGGGGGCCCAGCGCAACTACAGGTGTCCCGAAATAAACATTGCACTGCTAAATAATTCATTTCATATTTCACTCGTAATAAAATTAATAGGGATTTGTTGAGCTTGATGGGGGCCCTACTTTTATGTTGAGCTTGACGGGGCCCTCCCTTATATTCACGGGCCCTGAGCTACGCACCTGCTGCACCCCATCTCCGTAGGCCTGTTCATAGGCTTGTCATTGGGAAAAAAAGGGGGGTGGGGGGTGAAATAACATTTGTTCAAGTTATGACTACTGTAACTCGAATACGAAATATTAGGGCTGTACCGGATTGTAATTTTTAGATCCTGCAGGAATCGGAACCGGAATCGGATTTAATATTTGAATCCTGCCGGAATCGGAGCAGGAACCGGATTTTACCAAATTAAATAGTAACTCTTCCGAACGAAGTAGTAAGTTCTCGCCTAACATAAAAAAGATATAAGAATGAAGAATAGAATAAAAAATTTAAGTTCTAGATAGCAAAAAACAGTATTAACCATTTAGATCTTGAAGACTGTGACTAAAACCCCTTCCCCAATCTTGAGTTAAGAAAGATAACTCTGTCAAAATAACAGGTTCTTTGTTTTAAAAAAAATATTTTAATAAAGATGTACCTAATTTAATTTGATTTCTATTACAATCAAACAAAGAAATGGATATCATATCTTAGAAAGTATAATAAACATGTTTATTAATACATGAATTTCAAAAAAAATATATATACTGTGGCACCACCCGATAGCTTTTTTTTCTTTAGTTTCCATAGTGACGTCACCAAGCATTATTATTTCATTCATACTTTCCTTTAAACCATTATCTGACTATTTCCCATAAAACGCAAATTAAAATGCATTTCAAATCTAAATCAATATCACTTTAATGTTCAGTTAAAATGTATCTTCAAATTATTTATCTAAATATGCAAGGAATTATATCCAAATCGTGACAAAATCCACTAAATTAAAAAAAATTGCAGAAAAATAAATTATTGACCTATTTTTAAACTATAAACAAACAATAATAGACCGTTGTCTGCTCTTTAAAGAAGTTAAACTTTTGTAGCTTAATATAGTTTAAAGAAAACACGGAATCAAAAGTAGCAGAATGTAAGGTGTATTACTACTACACTAAATACGATTCAAATCTTCCTTTTTAATATATTTTTACTTACATAAAGAACTAAAAGCGATCGACGTTATTGTAGTTTTAAAAAAGCAAAGGAAGTCATTGATTTAATTTAATTGTATAGCGCTAAATATTTCAAAATTATGTTGCGCTTAAAAAAATTCTTACAAATTTCAAACAACAAAGAAATCCGGCTTAAATCCGGCACATTTTAACCGGAACCGGAATCGGAACCGGATTTGTTAAAACTGCCGGAATCCGGCTTAACAGGATCCGGAATCGGATTCCGGTACAGCCCTACTAAATACTGAACACATTGCTTATGATAATTATACCAATACAGTTTAGTATAAAAAAAAATTTCATCTGTGATAGATCATTCATTCATTAACTGGCTGAATATTTGTTGTATCTGTTTGAACGGCGTGTCCCAAATTTCTAGTTTGATTAAAGGGTCAGTAGGTCATAGGGCCAACATGTTAAAGACCGCAAAGGTTAAAAAAAACAAACAAATAAACGAACCAGCCTACCACAAAACGTGAGGTTCAGAGGTTAAACTCGATATAAGGGAACTGTTTACTACAACAACAACAACAACATCATCAACAACATCCTAGTTGGCCATTGTTACAACCGAGACGTGTCTTCATATCATTCAACGATAGTTGTGGCAGAATTAACTGTACAAATAGAATTAATGTTAATCTATTTAATCTAGATGTGCAAATAGAATTCATTCAATTTGTATAGCGTGCACTAGACAGTCAAACTGTTTTCTAAAACATTTTGATTTCATTCATGCCCCTTAAGTTTCAAGTAAACAAACAATTGCAATCATTGTTAACATTAGAAATCGTGTTTACCCACCCCTCTCCCAACCCCTCTTCGACCTCTTTATTAACCAACCCATTGCGCGCATCGCGAGTTTAAAAGTCAGCTGACCAATGGTTACATTGTAAACAGTGATAGTACTAAACAGTGATAGTACTAATAATAAACAAAATTACATCCGTGTACCATTGAAAATAATTTCAAATCAACCGAGTGTCTGAGTGGTTTTATGTTTACTATGTCTTTGTGTCCGGTTTTAGACTGCGTTTGAGCTAGGCTAAATAATAAGACGACCAGTGGGGGTCCACTGCATAATTCTTCACATCATTTTACAGGTCACTGTTTAATTCTTTACATGGTTATGTTTGTCTGTATTAAAATGTTTATATCCTTATTTAGGTCACTATCGAGTTCTTTGTATCTCTATTTAGGTCAGTAATAAATTGTTTGGTATGACTTCCGTGTCCGCACCATCTGTTTGTCCGCGTGCATATGTGTTTGTGCGCGCGCGGGTTCAACTGAGATGGAATCATCCAGTGCCTCATCATCTTTCTCTGTGGTCAACAGGTTTAATTTACTGTGACATTTACTGCCGAAATTGTACAACGTGTGATGCCCAACATCTCCCCCTATCCCACTGTCCACATTCTGTGGTGCTACTTGTGATGACCACCTTTTCAACTGGTCACTTTTCAACATTTTTTCTATTGCCTCATGTTCATATAAAGGGTGTTCTAGGGGGGGGGGGGGAGGTGAAGTTGTAAAGACAGTTAAGAGCTTCAGAACTTGCTTTATGTTTCGGGTATACCCGTTGGTCAGTACTGTGGGGGTGGGGGCGTAAGACTTAACTGCTGCAGAACTAGTCGTTAAGGTTCGGAACTATCCGTTGACCAGTTTTTGGGGAGTATGGGGGGGGGGGCTGTTAAGAAAGTTGAGGGCTACAGATCTGGTCATTATGTTTCGGGACCATCCGTTGGTCAGTATCGGGTTACGACCCGGACACACATTCCTGTCGCTCAAAGGTCAGAGATTGGGGGGTGGGGGTAAGAGAGGATCTAATTATCACGTATTCCCCCCCCCCCATCCCTCCATTTCTTCTCTTTCTGTTGTTCCCATCTCTGACTGGACGTCAAAGTTCGCTTGACCAAACCCACTACCCACCCCACCCTACATCTGTACACACCACAGTGATCCAACTGTAAGGGGATGCAATTCAATCTGTGTTTCTTCGTTTGCTCGATGACAGACGATGGTGGTCAGATCACGTGATTTATGATCGGCATGGCGTTGAGCAACCGCCATCTTGAACTATTTAAACTAATTCAGTTCAAGATGTCCGTGGATCGAGTCCAATCGAGATATATCCATGGACTTAATTGGCATTACAAGAAAACAAAATATCTGAATGAGTGTGTGTGTCTTTGTTGGTGCGTTCGTGCGTTTTGTTTTTCTATCCCTAAAAAAAATGATATGTCATTGAGAATAAAAAATTTCTCAAAGTGCAGGTTGGGTTACTACATGTATCCGGACAATTCCCCTAGCGGACAAACCCCCAAGAAGACACTACCCCCGGGGGTTAAAACCCCAGCGGACAACCCCCCCCCCAACCCAGCGGACAAAACCGCTTTACAAGAGACAATAATTCCGCATCGCGGGTTGCAGCATGTCAATCATGATAAGATTCAAACCCCCCCTCCCTTTAAGTTAAATCTGACCACTAACAAAATATTTTCACGCTTAGTTGACATAAACCATGTCCATGCTAATGTACCTAGTTGACCTCATATGTAAGTACATATTAGATACCTGTAATTTTATTGTTAAATGTTAAATATGGATGTCTCATTTGTTACCCTTGAGCGATTCATTTCCATCTCATTTAGGGCCATTTTTTAACGACCCCCTCCCCCATCCACCCCCCACCACCCCCACGAACCCCTCCCCTGATCCAAACTCCCATTTTACGGTACCTTTTTTTTTTTAATGTGCCAACTTCCATTATGAATGCATGTGTTTTATTATGAGTGTGTACATTATTATTATTGTGTGTACATAGATATATGCATATGAGCATGTGTTTAAATATGTGTGAATGTGTGTTGTTTATGTGTAATAAGGAGGCGTACATCACAGTCAGTTGAGAATGTGTTTGTTTTGTTTTCAAAAGTTTCCTTTTTTCGTCGTAACATAAACAAACGGTTGATAACAGGCGCGTATCAACCATGCCCCTGACATCCAGACATTGTTTGCATTGCCCGTCAAGTACCACCTATGTTCAGGTAGGTCAGCTCAGTTCACGACCTTTGACCTAGTTTTTGTTATTAACTGGAAAGGAAGGAGGGGGGGGGGGAAGGGAAGAAAATTGGTTTTAGTTACGTTGGCTGAATGTATCTTCATGTCAATATTCATTATTAAAGTCATCTTATGTCTTTTGTTCATACCTATTTACTCATGTCAGTTATTGGGATAGGTGTGTGTGTGAAGTCCCTGTAAGGATGAGATGAAATCTCTTAGGTCCTATAAACTTAGTATAAACCAATAATGGGACGGTTTTTATGGTGCCCTTCTTTCATCCCCACCATAGCCGATAGTGCAATGGCCATGGAGACACCACGGGAGATATATATTGGTATAGGTAACACCCCTCATCTTCTACTCCGTGTCAATAAAAAAAATCATACGTTTTCTTCATATGGATTCTATCGTTTCCCAACGGAATGATATTCTTTCGAATACAGCGATTCCATGTGGAAAAAAAAATATCTGATAGGACTTATCAAACTTTGTGTTCTGTGTGAGTACAGTCAGTACACAATACTGAAAGATAGTCTAGTACAATTTCTTGTCATGTTCTCTTCCTACTCCTATTGTTGATAATATAATACCCACATTTTAGCGTCAAACTTGTAACTAATTCTCTAAAGTTACCATTGTAAACACATTCAATTATTAGATGTATTACTAGAGAATAAAAAATGCATGTATATTTTTTTGTTCCTTTTATTTGTATTCTCCTCCTTTAGCTCTTAGGGCCCTGGCCTGCCATACTACTCTTCTCCACTTTTCCCGATCCATGGTCTTCTTCCTCCACTCTCTCACTCCTATGCTTTAGGGTCTTTCTCCACTTCCTCCAACCATCTGCTTCTTGGTCTTAGGCCTTTTCTCATTGGATGTTGCCTTATATATTGCTGTTGGAACTCTTTTATTCTACAAAAAAAAAAACAACCTACGAGCCTGGGGCTATGGGTTATGATTGTTGTTAATGTACTCTAGTATACCTATATGAGTACTATTGTAATTGCTGTTATTGTACTCTAATGTATTGAGAAGTTTATGTTAGGAACTGAGGTTGTAACTCAACACGACGGGGTCTGGACAAAGTCCGTGTTTATTCCAACACATTTTATTGTCATCGTTCCAAAAAAAAAACGCGGGAGTTGGCAGACGTTGTTTTTCAACGTTGTTGTTTTGTTTTTCAAATGAAAACTAGAATTAGTTATGTTTGTATGTATATAAATCTGAACACAGGCACCAAATGTACTTTAAAAACAAATTACGTTAAAATTCTGTAGTTTTGTTTGTTTACTCGTATGTGTGTGTGTGTGGGTGGGAAGGTCTGTGGCGCCTCGAAGGGTGCGTCTTGTGGTGTAAACCGAACCTGGTGATGCTGACCGGTGCTCATCCATCAACAGGTTCCAGTAATTGACCATGTTTCTAGGGCCCCATGAACCCCCTTCGTACTCGTCCTTGTCCGTGCATGGTCAATAGTATCAACATCTCATATATATATATATATATATATATATACAGTCGATTCCGCTTAATTGGGACACATCGAGGCTTTTTGTCCCAATTAAGCGGGTGTCCCAATTAAACATACAAATTTACCATTGGCTTCTTGGTTTGGTTTCTTTGAGATTTGTCCCAAATAAGCGGCTGTCCCAACTAAGCGGTGTCCCAATTAAGCGGAATCCACTGTATATATATATATGACTGTGTATAATTAAACAGTTTCATTCACTGTGTCAGGTGTGCGGAACTACTACAGTTACCTGTTGTTTACTTTCCGTCAAGGCAACAGTAAAACATATCTGTGAGTCTATCATATTTATAATTTTCGCACGTTACTTAGTGCCAACACTCTGAAAGAAAAATCTAATTGGCAACTGGCAGCCAAGTACAGGGACATTGTATAGGTGGCATTTACTTCCTTTTAATTTATCTGGAACAACACACACACACACACACACACACACTCGATACCAAGGGACACGATTCCAATCTGTAGTCCTAATCTTGACACGTGACTTCATTATTCTCCCTTTGTTTCCATCGCTCACTTTCCTGTCGGCTGCTCACTCACAGTTTGTCTTAACCGGAGATCTCTCCCCCCCCCCTTCCTAACTCCCACCCTCCCGCCCAACACCACACCTCAAAGGTGTTGATAGTGTGATGGATGACCCAAGTAAGTACACGTATAGTGCCAACACACCTGTTTGGAAGTGCGTGAAATTATCTTTGTCTGACCTGACCCCATGTCTGTCTGTCTGTCTGTGATTGTATCTGTTCATTTAATTGTTTACGTTGTAGATCCAATAAACTTACCAGTTGGAACTTTTGAAGCACTATCAAAATAGTACGATTTGATTGAAGCCTTGAATGATTAGATATGGAACAACGGAGTGGCCGAAATGTGGCCCTTAGACATGAATGTGGCTCTTAGACATGAATGTGGCTCCTATTGAGTTGCTCCCATTAAGTTTAGAAATTAATGTGACTCTCATTAAATTTAGTGTATTCTCTAATTCATTCTTTTAAAAAAAACTGTTAAATTAATAGATGCCCTTTTAAAATATTAAAAGATTGATTCAGTAAACGATCATTTAAAAAATATTGAACTTTTTATCTACTTTCTTTATGAATACATTCTTTTTTTTTTTATCAAACTGACAGGCGGACATTTTGAATAAATTTAACCCCCCCCCACACACATTTATTACGGTTTGCTTATGACGCCATTTTGGCCGCTGGTCAACGTGACCTGTATACAAATAGTTTAACAAAAACCGATGATGCTTTAAAAAAATATTTTCTAAAAGACAAGAATAGTTTTCAACCAGAGTGGTGTGTGTTTATATAAAAGTGGTGTTTGATATAAAAGTGGTGTTTGATATAAAAGTGGTGTTTGATATAAAAGTGGTGTTTATATTGAAAAAAAAAATCTAAATCTATCTCTTCTTAACTTAAAGGGTCACTCTTAATTTGACATTTGGTTTGTGGTAACAATCATCTTATTCCTTAGTCTGCTGCACTGTTTGGTTTATATCTCACATTAAAACCTGTCTATAACACATCATCTGCCATAGTTAGTCTCTAAGTTCTACTGAAGTAGAGTGTATCTACTGTACATTGGGGCCAGTTGTCAGTAATATGTTACAATCTAGTAATTGCAAGTTTCACTTTCCACAAGACGCCCTCAAACCAGAAATGTAAACAAAGAAGCCAAGAACTGTAACTGTGACAGTACTGATCGATGTTGGAGAAAGTAAGGGAGGGGGGGGAGGGTGTGGACCACACCTGACCATTGACGTCTCGAGTCACCATGTTTTTACATTGGGGGGTTGGGGGGCGCTAGTCAGCTAGAGCCTGGTGCTTAGTTTAAAAGTGCGAACTGTCGATGGTCATCTTTCAAAGTGACCGGTACAACATGTCGGGCAGTACTGTGGTCAAAAACGGACAACCTGGTAGACGATTTTTTTTTATTATATTTTTTATAATTTGTTGAGAACAGTCTCCCCCCACCCACCCACCCACCCAATCATTCTGTCTACACGCCTCCCGCCCCCCCCCTTCCCAATTCTCTGCGGAACTCCTTCGTTTTCTGGTCGGTGACGTGTATGGACCTGGCCTGGTGGTCAGTGCGTGTGTACTTTTCACATTGTACACCTCATCGAGCGCTATCTTGACCTCCGTCCGTCGGCAGGTGACGTAACATACACCACCACCACAATTACCCCCGCCCCTAACCCCTCCCCCACCCTTCCCACCTTCAACTACTGCGGACAATGTCCATTTTCGTCCCTTCTCGCCGCGTCGTTTTTCTCGGACATTTGAAATAAAAAAGGTTTGGGCGCTGAGCGAATTTAGAAGGTAGGGCACCAATCGAAGGTCATATTGACACGTGTACTTAGAATGCAGACGTAAACAGATCCTGTGGAATATTTATTATTCATTAATATGAATTGAATCGGTTGAATTCATCATTTCTCACCAACAAAGTATATCTTACTTTACATGACACAGTTTATATATAGATCGATCGCAGTGGTTTGGATTTGCCAGTTTGGGCCGCTCATGCAGAGTCGGATTTGATAGCGGACGCAGTGGTTGCACACTTGTGACCTAGATTTATGAGAGGCCTCGCAAGGCCTGACTCTGAACCTCTAAGTTTGTTTTTTTACGGCCCTTTTAAACATCTGCATGTCTGTCTGTGTTATTG
>JAGDYQ010000082.1:1954073-2013287 GCA_021962125.1 Bulinus truncatus | reverse complement strand
CCCCCCGTTTTATGTCATTCATTTATTACATATTATGTCAGTAATGATCTTTGAGTCTTAAAATATAAGACATAAAAACTTATCTTGGAGATTAGAAAGTTGGCATTTCTAATTTTCTTAAATTTATTGTTACATGCTTACATTATTTAAAAAAATCATGTTAAGTTTATTAAAGTCAAAGATCTGCCTAATTTCTTTTTTTTCTTAGTTGTTGACAATTCATGGTCCATGACATGGTCATTTATTTCAAAATAAACATGCTGACCATTATTTTTTCTGGCTACACATCGTTGATTTCAAGACCACCACAAATATGTTCTATGACTATGCTTTATACACTTAAAAGTTTATCTTGCATCTTGTAATTGTAACACGCGTGCAAAGTTTTATATAACAAACAATCCTCCGGACAGTGATGTTATAGTGTCAGTTCTATCTACAACCGCATACTTTATTTGTGTGTAAACATGTTTTAATTAGATTGGTTTACACATATGATATGTAATGGACCGTTACTTTATTGGAAAGTTTTACTTCTGGCTTTACAACCCATAGCCAATCAAATGAGAGTTTTAGCCGAGTCGACATTTATTTAAAAGTGAATTTTCTATCACACACAATGCATGGATTAGAAGTCCTGTCCATGTCATGGTGATCTTCTGCCTCTTTTTGACCGTGCTGTATGTAGTAGTACAAGTGTTGTAATGATAATGAGAGCGCAGGCTACTTTGTATGTAGGTCAAAGATCCACCCCCCCCACTTTTTTTTTTCTCGACAACGCTTGACTGGGCTTCGGCGTACACAACACGCTTTTGACCAGAGGCATGTAAAGTTCACGCCGATATCTGTGTGCCTTCCTTTCTTTAGCCCCCTTTCGTGTGGATTTGAACAACACACCGTGTATACAGTGACCTAGAAAGCAACACACACGTTTCCCCAGCACATTTGGCTACGCCAGGCCCTCGCCACCATCCTCCTCCATTCATAGTACAATAGCTCGCAGTACTACTACGTAATATGACCGAGTAACTTCTGTGTGTTGTTGGTGAAAATGTGGACTGGATGATTCCCTGATAGTCACCGTACTGATGGTCACGTGAAGAATAGAGTTAGGCTCCATTGTCAAATCCTGTCCCCCCACCCTTGGTGAAAAAGCTGCCATGCCTTGCAGTAATATTTAACCACAATTTCGTTTGTGGACCACCTTCCCCTCAAATTTTGAATTCTTTTTTTTTTAAATTCTCAACTTTAATAATTCCCCAAATTAACAAAAAGCTTTAAAGTATTATCTTTTCACACATCAAATGTTCACTTTTCACACATCAAATGTTCACTTCTAATTACTGATTCTGCACTGTCACACATACACGTTCACACAATCTGTCACTGGCCTGTATATCTCCTTTGTCCAAGGCCATATAACATAAGATAACCATCGGTAAGATAAGAAATTATAAGATTTTAAGCTGTAACATATTCTTTGCTTTATTAAAGTCTATGTGTCATATTGACATTCTATTCTTCATCCTGAATGTATCTGTTGTAAAGCATTTACCTCAGATTATATAACTTTAGCAAAACAACAATGTTGGACATCTCTCGATATTTATCCCACCGTAAATAGATATGTTCGGGGAGGGGGGGTCGTGACGTCGTGAACTGTCGTAAATACGCCGGCAAAATGTAAGTACAAAGATAACAGCGACCCAATTCATCGTTATAAGAACATAACACTGGATAATTAAAACATAACCTTTTTTTTTGTTTGTTACAACTGGTGTTATGGTTTAACACACGAGACAAGAATCTGTCAAACATCGAGCACACGCCGATGGCATGGGAAGCATAAGAGGCGAAGACCTCACAAATAACAAAATGAACTGACAAAAAAAATAGAATAAGAACATTTCTAATTTTAATTTCACTATTTATTTAACAAAGATATTAAAAAAAACACATTTGGAACAGTACCGTTACATATTTACTATTGCCGGTTATAATTTCGAAACGAAAACGCTTTTTGTCATAAAAACAGTTGTTTGATTAGCGCGTTCTACTACTGCACGTATTGTTAACAGTACTTCTTGACATGATAAAAACAAACCGTACCGTTAAATTATAAACTAGAGAGAGAGAGACATCAATATATCTCAGTTGTTGAATCAGTGGTTGGGGGGGGGGGTGGGCACACATCGATATAGGCCCCACCTGTTGAAGTAGAAACAGCTGTTTAAGAGCATAAATAGAAGTTATCACTGAGAATAACCCTATATGTATATATGTGTGTGTGTATGTGTGTGTGTGTGTTTACAGTTAGGGCTGAGTTAATTTAAAAAAAAAGATGTTTACAACAATAAACCAAGTTGTGCACAGAGAGGTGTAAGAAATCGCAACCACTCCATAGTGTGATGGTGTACCACAACGAAACGATCTTTTGTTTTAGCGGCTTCCCCTCCGTACGAACCGTGTCTCTTACGTTACTTACCACTTCATCTTACATTACTTACCACGCACCTTACATGTCTATTACATAAATGTACATGCATCTTATATATTTTACATTATTTGCCATGTCTCGTACACTACCTACCATGTCTCTTACATTACTTACCATGCATCTTGTATGTCTCTTACATTACTTACCATGCATCTTGTATGTCTCTTGTATGTCTCTTACATTACTTACCATGCATCTTGTATGTCTCTTACATTATTTACCATGCCTCTTACATGTCTCTTACACTATCTACCATGTCTCTTAACTGCTTACCTTGTCTCTTACATGACTTACAGTTTATTAAACGTAAACAATTCATAGACTGCTGTTTCTTTTTATCACCATTATAAAAATGTAATTCCTGTAATGTATTAGTTTATACAAGACATCTGGTTGGAACTTATTTGGTTTTAACTGTTTTTTTTTGTTGTAATCGATAGCTTCATGTCCTCCACACAAGCCCCCCCCCTCCCCCCAGACCTTGTTTATTGTACCTAGTGTTAGGTAATCGTACTAAAAGTATTTAACAAATCAATAATAAATGCGTGGAATATACGTAATTAACGAACATTTGGGTAAATAATGAATAGAACATATGTACTAAGCTTTTCAGTAATAGGTGATAATTAAGTTACAACTTACATAGGTAAGTTACACTGTTGCATAGATAGACTGATATGAATGTTTTGGAACATTGTGTTCGCCATGTCGACTAACGTATTTACTGTATCACTTTTCATAAAAAAAATAAATAAAACGTAAAATAACAACATAAACATCTTCACGTCTTTGTGAGTCGATACATTGTGTAACATGAATGTTGGCAGACGATATATTGTAACATGAATGTTGGCAGACAATATATTGTAACATGAATGTTGGCAGACGATATATTGTAACATGAATGTTGGCAGACGATATATTGTAACATGAATGTTGGCAGACGATATATTGTAACATGAATGTTGGCAGACGATATATTGTAACATGAATGTTGGCAGACGATATATTGTAACATGAATTGTGGCATAACTGCGGCCATATTTTATTGATGAAAATATCCCTACATTATGATTGGACACCAGTTCATTCTTTACTTGTCGACGGTACTGTTTTCACTCCTCCGCCCGCCCTTTTCCAATATGTCGATATTAATTACTTTGATCGACAACACGATTTTTGTCAACACTGATAACACCGGGTCACATGCTTCAGACCTTGTAGAGAGTTATAAATAGGTTTTGTTGCATTCGTTAATCATTTGAATAGCTAATTAGGTCACGACTGCTTTTTTCTTAAGTTTCCGATCCGTCCAATGACAAAAGAGAATAACGGAAAGACAACATCAGCAAGACGATTATTAGACGGATTAGTTATAGTCAATGAATTGTGTGCCATACAGTACTCATTCTGTCTATGTAGCCCTACTTTAATCATTATGTCATTTGAGCCCTTCTCTACTCATTCTATGTAGCCATACTCTACTCATTCTATGTAGCCATACTCTACTCATTCTATGTAGCCATACTCTACTCATTCTATGTAGCCATACTCTACTCATTCTATGTAGCCATACTCTACTCATTCTATGTAGCCCTACTCAACTCATTCTATGTAGCCCTACTCAACTCATTCTATGTAGCCCTACTCAACTCATTCTATGTAGCCCTACTCAACTCATTCTATGTAGCCCTACTCAACTCATTCTACGTAGCCCTACTTAACTCATTCTACGTAGCCCTACTCTACTCATTCTATGTAGCCCTACCCTACTCCAGTGCAGATTTAGTGAAGTTGATATACTTAATATTCATTAGCTGTCAGTCCTGTCACTGTACCACCCTAACACTATGCACTAAGTCTTCATCACCACAGCAACAAATTAAATGCTGGAGAATACATTTGACCCTAAACTGCTACCTCAGGTAACACAACATTTCTGTGACCCAATGTTTTTTTTTTTTAATATATAGTTAAATCTGTTGCTGCTACAAACACAATGGGCACAAATCAGGAGTAGTAGGATTTGGGGGGGGTGAGTCCGTTTTGCAGGTGGACATTTTTAGTTGAAACCTCCCCCCCCTCCTCCTGTTGTATCCACCCTAGCAAAGCAATTGAACGAGATTCATTAATAAATAAACAAACCTGTTTGTCATACTATGTATTATTTCCTGCTGATCGTGAACTTCGTTATACAAACTCCCAGCATGCACTAGCGACCACCACAACATCTTGTCTTTCGGTCATTAAATCGAAATCATTAATTTATCAGTAAGACTTGCTCTGCCACCACCACCACCCCCGCCACCACCTCTACCCCCCTTTCTTCCCCCTTGTTCCTAGCTTGGCATGTCAGGCCCATTGTTCAGTGTGACAGATTAAACAAATCGATCACCAGCCAACAATATCCTGTCGTACTGTGTTGATTATGAAGTGTGTTCGTCCTGGTCTTTTGTTGTGTGTTTTGTTTTTCCCCTAACCACGTCATTGGTTCAAGTATTTAGAAATACAGAAATAAAAAAAAAAACAACAACATGTTTTCGTAACGTGTTTTATTTTATTATTTGTTTAATCCAATAAACAGCAAATCGCCATTAAACACTTAATGATTATATGATCTTTACAGCCTCGACAGACATGATTTGGTTTGTATGCCATTCGTCTGAAAGGTTTTTTTTTTTCTCTACACGGACCACCGGGGTCAGGTGAAGTAGTAGCGTGCATCTGATTTTTTGTAGCCACGGTTTATTGTATGGGAAATATGTGTGACCGGTACTTGGCACCAACCGGCTAGCAGTCGAGCGCTCTATCACTTTGCCACCCCTACGTGCCCGTGTATTCATTTAGAATAAACTAAAGCAGTTTTCATTGAATGTTTTTTTTAATTACCCCCCTCCCCTCCTTTTCCCCACTTTCCTGAGATGAGTAAGAACAAAATCAACAAGTATCATTTATATACACTTGTTAAAAGCCTTCACTTCCACTGGTCTAATATTCGATGCGATATAAAACCAGGGCTGGGGTGTCGGCATAAATTTCGGCCGTCGCAGACTCCGCACACACCCTCCCCCCCCCCCTCGGGCCTCAGCTCTGGTTAAGACCGTTTTAAAAGTGCATAGTTAATAAAGCGTGAATGAAAATATGAGACTTAATTCAGGGGGGGAGGGGCGATTACTTTCCCCAACGTGGCTTTCCATCCAATTAACGAATAGTTAACGTCATGGCGCGGTAGCGTATTTGTTTGCACGTGGGGACGGTATGATTAAAAGGAGGGAGGGGCTGGTGTAGGTGTGTGTGTGGGGTGGGGGGGGAGAGGTGTTTGAAGTCAGACAAGGTACTTTTAAAGTTTGTGTGTGTGTGACATCTTCACAGTTTATCAATATCGGATTTGTCGCGTGTATTATTTACTCACTGTCTCTTTCTTTCTACTCTCTCTCTCTCACACACACACACTCACAACTTAGGAGACAAAGGCTGATGAGTTTGTGCGTGTGTGTGTGTCGCGCGGATATGGGTACGGGTCGAGGCGACACGGCGAAACAAAAAGAAAATGGCGGATTAAATATGAAAACTTTAGGATATTTGTGTGTGAGTATATGTGTGTGTGTGAGTGAGTGTGTCATGTTGAAGGTAGGTTGCAGTTAATAATAATAATAATAATAATAATAAAAAAAGCAAACAAAGTGTTTGGGGGGGAGTGGAGATGGGTGGCGGGAGGGAAGGGGGAGTTGAGAGGCACGTGCTGAGTTAGCCTTTGCGTTATGGCGTGCCCCACCCTTTCCTCCATCCCCACCCCCGCCTCTAAATATCCTGAATGTGAACCATTTATGGTGTTATTCTAACTGGCGCATGCCTGATTCCTTTGTTTCAATGATCAATACTGTCAGTCACCCAGTGTGTGTGTTTGTGTCGACACCAGAATAAATTATTTTGTCAATTTATGTGATAGATTTTTTTACATTTATTGTTTTTTATAGGCCCATTTTTCCATTTATAATTACTTTAGCTTTACATTATAAAATACGTTAGCTGTTTGTTTATAATTACTTTAGCTTTACATTATAAAATACGTTAGCTGTATGTTTATAATTACTTTAGCTTTATATTATAAAATACGTTAGCTGCATGTTTATAATTACTTTAGTTTTACATTATAAAATACGTTAGCTGTATGTTTATAAGTACATTAGCTATGTGAAACATTTGTCGTAGAAAAAGTTTTTTTTTTTTATTGTTTAATTTATTTTAAATGGTTTTCGTCTTATATGCAAGGGTCACTTAGTGCACCGATTCAATATTTACATGTAATTGATGACGGCTACAAACTTTTTTTTCAATGTTATTTTACCATGAGGTAATTTATTGAGAATGAGCAAACAACTTATAGTCACAAACTACACACAATAATAAAAACTAAAATCACCTTTTCACTTATTTTTTACTGTGGGATAGGTACGGGAGCGCGAGAAACCAGGGGGAAATAACACATGAAAAATTTCCAGGCAGTCATGGCTTTGTTATTCTTTCCCCTGATGCGCAATTAAAACAAAGTACTTGGTATCAAATTAAGGATTGGGGAAAGGAGGGGGGGGGCGAAGGATTGCTGGCTCAAACAGTTATATATATATATATTAGCGACTTCCACTTGTTAATCTGTGTTATACACTACACATATCTAACTGGCTAATCCCCATGCTTGTGACATTTTAGATCTGGGACACATTCTGCCGTGAAAGACTTGTCACACACCCCTTCCCCCCACCCATGTTAGTAAACTTGAACATAAAAAAAAGAAAATCGATGTTCCCTCCCTCCTCCCCCCACCCCCCCACCCCGCTACAGGTCTTGTGGAAATTATTATTTAAATAAGTCGAGATGACTTTCTCAAGGTCACGAGGTTGCGGGGCGGGTGGTGGTTGAAACCGTTCTTGTCGCCTTCGTGGTGTATTCCCCCCCCACCCCCGCGGGCCACCCCGCCCCCGTCTTTTCAAGAATCATACATAATTGCTGGTTTTACCCCCCCCCCCCCGGTCCTCTCCTCTTATTCTAAGAGCTTATCCCACGCCCTCTCCAGCCCCCATCCCCATTAGTATACAATAGTATGACGCGTCTGGTTTCTTTCTTTCATGGGGGGGGGGGATGATGACTTGAAAGTGTAAAACACTTTTATGATGGTATGCTGGTGAGTATGAAGTCAAATGATGACATGGATGACTCAACACTACTGGGACATCCCGCTGTTATTGAGTCTTCTGTTGATCGCCCCCCCCCACCCCACCCCCCCTCCTCCCATCTTTCTATTCCAGGTATATCTCTTGTCTGAAGATTCATCTGTTAATTACATCCTTTGTGTGTCCATAGTCATTACTTTCTTTGTCTTTTTGTTAATTGTTTCTTCTTTCATCTTCTCCATTTTTTTTTGTTCAAACTTTCTCAAATAATTTGTTTTCATTAGTTGGCGGCGTATCTGTTAGAAATTCCTTATTGTGGGAATGGAAGTGGAAGTGAAAGAAAGTAAAAAAAGTCAACCAAAAAATGATGCTTTGGATTTTTGCTTTATTTTTTTCTTCTATTTTTTTCTCTCTCTTTTTTTTTGCTCAACTCCTCTCATTGACTTTGTGTGACGTGTTGATACAAAATGTCATCACATCGACACCGCTGAGTAGCTAAAAAAAAACGGTCACTGATGTTCCGTGAAGTAAAACCCCTCTACTGGTTACCAGTATCGGACATTAACTGACCCCTGTGTCTTTTTACCGTTGTCCGTCGTGTATTGTTGTTATATTGAATTCAACAGATTTTTCTATGGACACAACGTCTTCCCCTTCTCCTCCCCCCCCCCCCAAAATGGACAATCACTACATGTGAGCCAGCCACCAACTCCACATCTCACCCCCACCCCTCTTTCTATGGCGACATCCTCTCTACAAACATTTTGCAATCTTGTCTAAGTTGGTCAATTGTTTAAAATAACTACTGTGTACTTAAATATATTTTTTTTCTTCCAATTTTACCGGCTGACGATCCAAGTTGTGTCGTGTCTGCACGTTTGTGTGTATGTGTGTGTGTCCACTCTTACCTGTATGTGTGTGTGTGTGCGCGCGCGCGATCGCATAGAGTGTTATGGTCTCGGTCAACAAATGGACACTGTTTACCTTGGGTGGGATTTGTTGAACTCATTGTCCGAAATAGCCAGAGTGTCCGTTATTGTCAACCGTGTCACGTGTACGGTTTTATTTTTTTATTCCTTGTCTTGTCAGCGAAACATCTCTTCAATATATTGACCATAATCTCTTTCTCGCTCTCACTCTCACTGCCCCCTCCCCCTGTTATTATTGTTTCTGTCTGCAGCTCATCACTTATTCCCGTCTCTCCTATATTTATTAACACGGTGGGGGGGGGAGGTCAATGTGACATTGACTGAGGAGCCACCCGTTATATTCATTGTTATAATTTAACGGTTATTTATTTCACGTCTTGTATCACCTGTTATCATGATTCAAGTCGCCTGTTTTATTTTGATATGTTGATTCATTTTGCTGTCGTGTTGAACTCAAAAGTTCCAGTTAACCAATCTGTCTGGACTTAACAACCACACATGTACAGTCTGTCGTATCGCCTGCCGTGATGGACGCCGGACTCTGGTACTGTGCGATAGTCCAACCCCCCGACACCTGACAGTCTACTATGTGATAGTCCAACCCCCAACATACCACATGTTCGTCCTGTAATTAAATTACCGTGATAACAATACAACAGTGGAAGTTTGGGGAGAGGGGGTTGCTGTAGGTAATACTTATAGAGGGTCTTCACGCACTAGTTATGGAACCATGGATTTATGACGTCACTCACGTTGAAGGTCCATGCTGTGTGGTGGTATTGGTCTCTCTGTGGTCTCTACCCGACTTGAGCTTCAAGCAGTAGCGACAAAGCTCCCATCAGCGATATCACACCTCGTCATATATTATGGGGACAGGGTTGGACTCCAGCTCCCTCACACCCCCCCCCCCCTCCAACCTTCCCCATGTCCTCACTGACCCGATTAGATATGACTTGAATCTGCTCGCTCCGAATGGCAGCTGACATCTGACCCTGCCAAACTGCACTTAAACCTCTATTACAACTTTGTACTATTGTTTACCACGGCTGAAGTCATGTTGTATATAACCTCTCCTGGGTTAGGTCTCTGGAGTCGCGTATCAGACATGGTATCCTGTTGATGACGTATTCAATTACATTAGATGCATACCGTATAATTTTATGTGACCCACCACCGACTTCCGTATTTATTTATTATTTTCATGAAATCAAGGTAAACAAAGTTGTTGATGTAGTTAATAAGGTAAGTCTTGCTTGTGGAAGCATCCTCTGTCCTTGTACCATTCAAAGCCATGAGTTAGTTATAAGTCACTTATGTACCGGTAAAACGAAACACAAAATATCGTTCTTCTCTGTAAGTTACTATTGGTGGTTACTTTTGAATCTTTTGTCTCTCGAACAATCTTTATCATTGTGTAGTGTGTGTGTGTGTGGTGGGGTTGTAAAAGGTAAACATTCAAAGGTGATAAGAAGAAATTTTTCATCGGCACCCCATATGCCCCTCTCTCCCCCCCCCCCCCGTGTAATGTACTAAATGCCTGCAACGTTTTGCTATCTGTAGTTGTAGGCTTGACTTTTGAAACAACAACTTGACATGCCCACTGACTTAAACTGAAGAAATGAAAAGAGCGGGGAAGTATCTAAATAATTATAATAATATATGTCTCTCCCCCCCACCCCCAATAATGTATCTGCCCAATCATTTATTATTTCGTGATATACATTTTCTTCTTAATGAATACCATTTGAAGAGCTCAGAATTGAATAACGTCATTTGTCTCATCTCTTAATCTCTGTACATTTATTTTTAAGGCGTATTATTATTGTCTTTGCCTTTATGGAATCAGACAATCAACGTGCGCAATGGTCGAAATGGAACTTTAAAGTTTTTTTTGACTCCCATTTAGAGAAACTGAACTAAACGGAGGTATTGGATTCGTCTGTTTTAAAATATCGATCTTGGAAATGTTGTATTCGACTCCGCCCACTGGGTGAAATCGAGAAACATGAAAAGATGAAAGATAAAAAAAAAGGGGGAAGGAGGGGGAAATCAATGATGAGGTTGATTTTCAAAATAAAAAGTGTGTTTAGGTGGTAAGGTGTGTGGAAAAAAGTTTGAACTAGACGGAGAGTTGCAGTGTGCGTTGGTGATAAAGGGAAAGGTGCGAATGGAAATTCCCTCAAGTTTATGTTAAGCAGCTACAGATGTGTGCGTCACAGACTATAAGGTTTCGCCGTCTCACGTGGTACGCACCGTAATTTATGCATGAATGGTCGGCGCAGAATGTTCAACTACAGAATGTCCGCACAAAATATTTTTACTCTGACGAATCGGGCGTAGAAGTGCGACCACTGTTGCGTCTCCCCTTCCTTCACTTCTAAATCAGAGGGTGTGGTAGGGGTAGTCATCCGATTTGTGAATACACCCCCCCCACACACACTCACACACCCCTTTCTACGAAGTCAGTTTACACGGACGGTTGCCTCTAGTTTAGTCTCTACTATACCAATTAAAAAAAATATCAAAACCATTACACAGTACGTTACACTGCGACGTTTTAACAGGGGCTTGAACAGATCATGTAGGTCACTCACCTCTGGCCGGTGGTCATCAAACAAATGTCCGTCAGTATATAAAAACTGTAGTATGTGATGATGATACATATACAACCTGTACGTACAGTGATACATATGCAACCTGTACGTACAGTGATACATATACAACCTGTACGTACAGCGATACATATGCAACCTGTACGTACAATGATACATATGCAACCTGTACGTACAGTGATACATATACAACCTGTACGTACAGTAATACATATACAACCTGTACGTACAGTAATACATATACAACCTGTACGTACAGTGATACATATACAACCTGTACATACAATGCTACATATACAATCTGTACACACAATGAATTATCCAATTTACACAAAAGCTCCGTAGTCTAAAACCGTATGCATTTTTTTTAAAGTATCAATAAGAGTTTTGACTTTTTGAATGTACACAGAGATCAATTGTCAAATATCTATGTTTATATATTCAATTGGTTATCCTGCCAGATAACTCACTCCCACCCCCCCCCTCCGGTCTGCATAACTGTTCTCAAACTTTCTCCCCTTGTGACACGTTGTAAGTCGAATGTAGCGAAAACCGTTACACGGCTTTCAGTAGCCGGGGCTGGTTGTTTGTTTAGCCCCGGAAATGTTTATTTCTCTTCTTTGAACTAATAGTAAACAATTCCTCGCTCTCCCCCTCCCCCCACACACATTCTCGAAACATTCCCTGCCCTAATTTCCTCCCGTGTCTATGACTAGTGTAGCAGCAAGGCTTCTAGTCTCTGCTCCCCTCCCCCCACCACCCACCCACCACCACAACCACCCCCGTGATAAACGTGTCAACACTGTTGTAACGCCAAAAAATCCAACCACCCACTTTAAAAACTTGTAGAATCTTGTCGATAACACTTCCTTTGTAAGTTGTTCATTGATGACGTTTAATCTAATACGCCCCCACACTGAGGCGCCCTCTTTCCTGTAATACAGTGAGTTATCCCCGCCCCCTCCCGCCACCCCCTCCCTCCACCTCTGTCATCATTGACACTTATCACCCTATCCACGTTTATTAGTAATGCTACACTCGTCATCATCATCGTCATTTCGTTTATTGTTTTTGTTTGTTTATTTCTTTCTTTTCACACATGTAATGGAAAATAAAAACATGACGTCAGCACATAAACTGCCAACCGATTCGCCATGCATCACCTCCCCCCTCCCCTTCCCGTGATCTCCCCCTCCCCCTCCCCAATTAGTCTAATTACAGTTGATCTTGAGTGTGTAAAGTGATGTGAAAGTGTTGAGACATCATCGACTCTATGTGAGACGGCACAGTGTGACCTGTGGGGGGGGGGGGGGATATGTTCCAGTCAGGTCCACGGCAACGAGACAGTCTGAAAGGTCTCCATTGTTCGATTGTTTTGTAACTGAGCTGTGGTAACTTGTATTGTTTATTTTCGCTGATTGTTGTTTCCATTACCAGTGTGATTGATTTTTATATTTTTTTAAAGGTGGAAAAGATATTAAGTATATAAAACTATATTGAAAATATTTCAAAGTTGAATTTTTTGTATACTTGTGTTTAAAGATCATGTATGGCCCCTATGTAAAAGATCATGCATGGCCACTGTTTAAAAGATCATACATGGCACCCTATTTAACAGATCATGTATGGCCCCTATTTAAAAGATCATACATGGCACCCTATTTAAAAGATCATACATGGCACCCTGTTTAAACGATCATGTATGGCCCCTGTTTAAACGATCATACATGCCCCCCCCCTATTTAAAAGATCATATATGGTCCCTATCCAATAAATACATACATTTAAAATATTTACGTCCAACTTAGTTATTACTTCAACTCAATTTTTTTTTTCGTGGCTTCAATTTTGCCTGTTTTCATCTTTCATTTCCTTCAAAACTTTGGCCAGATTTCTCTCCACCTTCTTCACCCGTATCTTTACCTTCACTGCCTCATTTTAGAATTACATTTAATTAGCTCAGTTTGTTTACTTTTGCGCAACCCGCCAGCTTCTTTCTTTCTTTTCCTTTTCTTTTCAGATTATTATTTTTATTTTTTTTTTGTAGAGTGTGCTCACGTCTGGGAATTACCGCCTATTTTTCTACATTTTTTTTTTCAAATTTGCACACCTCTTTTAAAAAAACATCCCCTCGCCTAGGCCTCGTTTGATTCTGTCAGCGCCTCTCTATCACTGCCCGCCTCGTGTCAATATCTCGTATAAGGACATCATTAGTGAAGTTGAACGGTGAGGCTTCAGTGGAAGTTTACGAGTCGAACCTGTGGGCCTCGGTATTTGTTGCTTTTTTTTTAAAAAAAAATCAGGATGTGTAGCTACTGATATCTCAAGTGATCCAATTCATTTCTCCAGACACTCGTCTCACACACACACAGTGAGAATTTAATTTTTATAATATAATTTATTCGCCAAAATTCTGGTACAATTAAAAAAGAAAATCCCCCAAATCCCCCTACCCCCTAATCGTCTTGTCATTTCACTCCATCTACTAAGTTATGGCTAACCCTTTATCTTTTGTTCCAGTTCTATAGTTCATTTTTTTTACTCAAGATGTCTCTCTCTTCGTTGAATCATTCCTTCTGTCACAGTACTTAAAGCCAGTCTGTAAACAGTTAACGACTTGATTGGTTTTGGTGTTAACCCTTCCAGTACCACTCAAGAGCAGCAATGGGCGATTTACGGCCCGCGGGCCACATTTGGCCGCCGGACTATTTCATCCGGGTCGCCACATGTTTCAGAGTAAATTAACAGGACTCACGTTTTTCTTTTTAAATGATCCCAACTCAAAAGTGCATCAGTCTATATGTAGTTGTGAGAGAGTTGGGTGAAGTGACCTAGATGTGTCTGATTAAATGGACCACGAAACACAGTAACAGTGAGATACACACAAGGGATGAAATAAAGCTTGATATTTAAAATGTGTCCTTTCACTCGCCCGACACTATCAGAGCAGAGGCAAAAAACGTGAGCTGTAACAAATCATGGCAGGATATAAATAGGTGGGGGCGTGAGCTGTACACGAGCCGCCATTAAAAAAAAAAAGAGAGATAGACTAGAGGTCAAAAAGTGAACATCGTGGTGACAGTAGTTGTTAAATTGGCGGAGTGAGTTGCTGCTTTGTATTATTCCGAATTATTTATGTTTACAAAGCGCTCGCTACAGTAGTAGATAGGTTTGAACTGATTGGGTATTGTGAGTGTTTTGTGGTGTCAATTGATACTTACTTTCAAACACTTAAGCACTAAGATCTGTCTGTGCGTGTCTGTCTGTCCATGTATATATCGTGTCTGTGTCTGTCTATGTATATATCGTGTCTGTGTCTGTCTATGTATATATCGTGTCTGTGTCTGTCTATGTATATATCGTGTCTGTGTCTGTCTATGTATATATCGTGTCTGTGTCTGTCTATGTATATATCGTGTCTGTGTCTGTCTATGTATATATCGTGTCTGTGTCTGTCTATGTATATATCGTGTCTGTGTCTGTCTATGTATATATCGTGTCTGTGTCTGTCTATGTATATATCGTGTCTGTGTCTGTCTATGTATATATCGTGTCTGTGTCTGTCTATGTATATATCGTGTCTGTGTCTGTCTATGTATATATCGTGTCTGTGTCTGTCTATGTATATATCGTGTCTGTGTCTGTCTATGTATATATCGTGTCTGTGTCTGTCTATGTATATATCGTGTCTGTGTCTGTCTATGTATATATCGTGTCTGTGTCTGTCTATGTATATATCGTGTCTGTGTCTGTCTATGTATATATCGTGTCTGTGTCTGTCTATGTATATATCGTGTCTGTGTCTGTCTATGTATATATCGTGTCTGTGTCTGTCTATGTATATATCGTGTCTGTGTCTGTCTATGTATATATCGTGTCTGTGTCTGTCTATGTATATATCGTGTCTGTGTCTGTCTATGTATATATCGTGTCTGTGTCTGTCTATGTATATATCGTGTCTGTGTCTGTCTATGTATATATCGTGTCTGTGTCTGTCTATGTATATATCGTGTCTGTGTCTGTCTATGTATATATCGTGTCTGTGTCTGTCTATGTATATATCGTGTCTGTGTCTGTCTATGTATATATCGTGTCTGTGTCTGTCTATGTATATATCGTGTGTCCGTGAGCCAATGCCCACTTATCCCCCCACCCCACCCCCCTATTGCTTGACAAGCACCGTAATGATCCAGCTGATCAGAATCACGTGACAGAAGCTCCAGTGCCGCTTGGTGATGATTGATTTCTTCCTTTCTTCTCCCCTTCCCTCCCATTCTCTTTCAAACCCCCCACCCCCGCCCCTCCCTTTTTTTCCCAACAGTTCCACCCTCGCCTAACCCTCACGCCTTGTAATGAAATGTGTTTTCCTATTACCATGGCAATACAATATTGACTTAATTATCGGATTGTTTTTTACTCTTTTTATTTCTCTCTTTCTCTCTCTCTCTCTTTCTCTCCCCCCCCTCTCTCTCTCCCTCTATTCTCTCCCTCTCTCTCTCTTTTACTCTCTTGTGGTGTCTGTGTATCTATATTTGGTTTTGTTTTTTGTGAAAAGGATTTTGACATTTTGCTTGGAAGGGTTGAACGAACAGGATTTAATGTTAGTTCCGTCTCATCCCCCCCCCCCCCGACCCCCAGTGTCGATTTACCGAAAAATTGTGATTGCCATATTTGCACTGCTTATCCGAGCTTCCCCCCCCCCCTTTTTTTTTTCTCTAAATTTATTCCCCCAATAAACCATCACCTCCAGCACCCAGTTAGTCATTTTATTTAAGCGTGATCTGGTCAGTCCACGCTTGCAGCGGTGGTCAGCACTTTTATTGTGTCACCCCCATCCCACCCACCCACGAATCTGGTATCAGCGCCCCATCTTAACACCAGGCCACGAGATAAACAAGTAAACAAGCAAACAAAAAGTAAACAAGTATGTCAGACAGTGGGTGTTGGTTATTATTTGGACCGCACATTAGTCTGTTCGGTTGTTTGTTCAGCGCGCATTCCAACGTGTTTTACAATGCGGGCGTTTATCATGTTTTTTGTGTGGTAGTTTAACAAATCATCAAGTCAGCATCACACATTGTGTTAAATATACACAAGACTTGTAATATTTCATCAATATTTCAACACAATTTTTGTGTACAATTTTATTGCCCTCACTTCTCATAATAGTTTTCAAAATTGTTTTATTTCTCGTAATTTGATTATTATAATTGTCGTTTATTTTGTAAGCCATTTTTCCCCGCATGTATTTAAATATTCAGTTCTACCTATGGAGTTACCTATTGGACTGGACTTAAATTTTTTTTTTATTATCTCATAGAAAGCGCCACTTCCCGATATACTTTGAATACTTTTGGCCAACGTAATAAAGTTCAATTACCTCACCCCACCCCAACTCTCGTGATATTTCCATCCTCAGTGTTTTTTTTATATCTTCCGTTATCTTTATTATTATTATTATTATTATTATGATTCTGACAAAATTAAGTTGTTCTGACTCGGAATGAAACTGAGCGGCGTTGTTGTATTGGTTGTATCTGGATGTCGCAAGGTGGCAGCTCAACTCTCCAACACCACCACCACCACCACCACCACCAGTGCATCTTGGGTCGCGACAGTCCTGCTGTCTATCGATCGGCTGTGAACTGTCTGCACAATGTTGGGGGGGGGGGTGGGGATTAGATTGGGGCACGGGGGCTGGCTGGGTGGCTGGGTGGGTGTCAAGGAAAATAAGAGAGAGGGGAGGGGGTGGGTCGCGGTGGTGGAGAGAAACAATGACGTTGATGCATTAGTTCAGTGTGGGCGGTGGGGTAGGGCGGGGGATGGTAGGGCTCCCCCTGCGGTGTTTTATAACGGTTTCCCTGTGTGAAATCTATCTGCCGGACCAAGTTTAACGTTTTGTTGAAAAATATTTTTTTTTGTTTGGAAATATTGCGTAGAATATAGGGCAGCGGGTCACAGACTTTGATTAACAACCCCCCCCCCCACCATTATCTCTGGTGTTTTATTTTCTGATCTGATCAATATATTTATCAATCAGTATATAAAGAATGCCTTGTATTAAAAAATCGTCAACTCAAAGACATTTTTTTTGTTGGTGTAATCAAACTTCAGCTGTAGTATGTTTGCCCATGATCGAGAGAGAGAAAAGGAGATTGGGGGTGGTGAGGGTTTAGGGAGAGAGAGAGAAGATTGTTGGCCATCTAGTTACCAATTGATTCAGACGACATGACGTCATCCTGAACGCGGTTGTCCCTCAGAGCGGTGGTCCCAGTCTTCTGGCATCTGTTGATTCCACGCACTGCGATTGGAGGTGGAGGGGGGGGTTGGAGGGTGTTTCTTAAGATATGATGACGTCAACTGATTTAAACCCATCCCCCGCCCTTCCCCTTGCGTTGAAAAAAACAAACTAAACAAAACATAAGAGTTGTTGTTCTTTAATTATGACTGCTGACTAGATAGGTTTGTCTCCCTTTCTTCTATTTTTAGAGAAATGACATCCACAACTCTCCCCCCCCCCCACGTGCCTTAATGTTAAAACGCAATTTTATATTTGATTCATTGTTTATTTATTATTTAAGTCAGATACTTGAAAGTTTTTTTTATTATTATGAAATAGATAATCAGTAGTGGCCTGATGCCACGATACGTCTACTCGATACGTCTACTCGATTACCATCTAAGTTGTAGTCGTCAGCCGACTGGATCCAGGTCCACCTGTGTATTGTTGGTTGTCTATTGATTGCTGGCCCGTCAGCATCTTCATTGCCAGCTTCATTGATTTTTTTAGTCCCACCCCCACCCCCTCCCCACCCTCACCACCGGGATAAGAGATAACAGCAGCGTCACTGATGTTGACTTTCTGATTAACTGGTTGTAGGGAAGGGGGGGGGGGCTACCTGGAGCATCGTTAGACCCGGGGGGGGGGCATTCTTGTTTTCACGGCGTTACACGCAGTATTGGGGGCGGGGGGGCATCACTGTACGGTTAACCTGCTCACGTTTCTGGCTTCAAGTTGACCCACAACTGTAAGGATTGTTTAATTAATGGGTTGAATGATCCGATACTGTATAATATTATCATTATTATTATTTTTAATAATAATAATAATATTCACCAGCTGAAATATACCAGCAGCGTCTATTCTTCACGACATGGTTCACATGACGTCATCATGTCCACTCTGCATTACGTTTGACGCAATGTGTTTAATGAGAAATGTTGACTTCGTTTTTTGGTAATACACCCCCCCCCCCCCGGGAGGGTCTGTCGCACACTTCAGATCGCCATATATAAACATATATATTCACACTGTCTGCCAATACTTACATCACAGTATTCAGTTCATATCAAAATCATTATATTCCCTATCCGTCCCCACCCCCTCCTCCCACCTGACACACCTACTTCATCGCCATCAACACACCCCCCCACGCATCACCACCAGCCCCCCCTCCCCCCAAGTCCGTGCAATGATGAAACATTTCCAGCTGTTACAGGCCTCTAGCTCCTCATTAATGCAGTATACATGCCTATATGTATAACCGACCCCCGGGAGGGGGTATGGCGGGGAGGAGGGAGCTAATCTCTAGCTAGGGCGCTAGTAACAGGGGCTGTGGTAGGAGGTCAATGCAATGTCAAAAATTAACATCACGCGATAAAGAATGACAGTGGTCATAAATAAAACGTTTTACATGTAGAATTTGAAGGGGGACCCCCTCCTCTCCCCCCCCCCCCGGATGGGCAACGTAAGTAATGTCAACACTAACACAACTTTATCAAGAATGACACTGATCATAAATAAAAACTTAAAAAAATGTTTTATTGACCATTTCCCCTGGGGGGGGGGGGAATCATGGCATTAGTCTTCATTATTTTATTCTTTATTTTTTTTTATTCTGCTTTCAAAATCCAGATTTGTAGGACCTGCCATTGATTTTCGGATCATTTTAATAATATTTGTGGCAACTGTCTCCCTGCTTCTCCTCTACCCGTTCACTCCCCACCTCATACTTCCCGCAAACTAAAGCTGAAGATCATAAACAAACAGGTTTTTGTTTTGTTTTGTTTTGTTTTAAAGTACGAGAGTCTCAAGGTTGCCTTTCAGTCTGTGTGTGTGTGTCTTAAAGTCTGGTGTGTCTTAAAGTCTGATGTGTCTTAAAGTCTGGTGTGTTTTAAAGTCTGGTGTGTCTTAAAGTCTTATGGGTCTAGCTAGAGGATCTTTTTGATTTATTCCGTTTTTTTATTTTTTAAATTTAATTTGACAGCATACTCATAAGTTTTAAAGAAACAAAACAAAACAACTACAGTGCTAGACAGATCAGGTCTTTGATTGGTTGCCACCGTTTTTTCTTGTCCATTGATTGGATGATGAGAATGTACTCTTAGTGGTGAGGATGGTGGCAAAATGTAACGGGCTAGTTCACTGTGGACTAGAAGGACTAAACTAGTTGACAGTTTGAGGTGATTACTACCCCCTCCATCAGTCAGTATGTACACTATGGGAATGGACCATGAAATTAATGAAATTATGGTTTTGTCTGGATGGTCAGTTTATTTTTACTGTTCTTTTTTTTTTTCTTTCCTGACCTTAATATTTCTTTAATTTCTTTTTAAGAATATAATGGTAATATAAAAAAAAGCATTATAAAAGTGCAAAGCAGCAACGACTCCATGGAGTAAATCAAAAGTGTTTCTGTGTCTTTGTAAAGAGAATAGAATTGTATTGATTGTCCACCGCCATACAATGGAGCTCTTGGGATTTTTTTATTCAAACTGCTGTAATTTTTATTAAACGTAATTGAACTGATAGTCAAAGTGTAATCATGTTTTGGAGCTTTAAAAAACTATAAATGGTTGATTGTCCTTTAAATGAATACAATTGGGCTCATCATAAGGACCATGCAGTTGGGGTGACTCCATGTGTTATTAAACCAGATTTGCTTCCAATTCAAGTACATAACCTCTACATAAATTAACTGGGACACCTTACTTAGCATGCATCCACCCTTTTCGCCCTGAGAATTGCTCTACAAATACTTTGCATCATGAAGATCTATGTAGTGTGTTGTTTCTTCTTTTTTCTCTCTCTCTCCCTCCCTCCCAGCAACTTCTTCAGAGGTGGTGGTCCCTACATCACATGATTGAAAAGAAATGTTTTTTTTCTTTTTTAAAATGTGTAAATCAAGATGTCTGAGTAGCCTGGGATAAGGCATTTGTCACTCCGCCCATTTCACATATCTAACCCAGCCCTGTTTTAATTGGATATCATTTATTGGTTAATTCTTTTTGCTATTTTTGCTCTTTACTCTTCAAAACAACTTAAAAACCTTTTTTTTTTAATTAAATAACACTGAACTCAACTATCCATCTGCGTTCTAATGGAATACTGCCTGTACAGTGCAAAACCTTTGCATAGAGATAGACTATAGTTTTTAAAACTTTGAGGTTATCATCAATTGGTTGAATAATTTCCCCTAGTTTTGCTTTCAGACAAATCCAATATTTTCATGATTTTTAAATACAATTTAGTATGCAATATGTTGTAATAATACACACACACACACACAAAAAGTAACAACATACATTTGAAAGTAATTACGTATTATTGAGACTCAACATCTCTTATTTAAAACCACTGAAACTATTTATAACTGTAGATTTACTAACCACATCAAATTAAGCAGCAGGAAAGAAAGCATTATTATTTTAACAGGAAACAGAATTTTTTTACTTTTGATCTAAGGCAGACGTGAGGGTGGAAAATATTTATTTTAGATCATTTGTTGTCATATAATTTGTTGATGTTTTAATTAAAAATAATTTATGCACGATGACCTTTAAATTACTTACCTACTTTTTTTTGTCTTTCCCAGTGGAGACCCCAATTCAGGATGGGGAGGTTCAAGCCAAGGCCAGACGCAGCTCAATGTGGTTACTACGATATTCCCAGTGCACACAACGCAGAGTGGGCCATTTACACACAGCACCCAGGGTTTCGCCAACACGACAATGACTGGTGCGACAGGCCACGTCCAGCAATCCCAGGGTTATCCACCCATGAATAAGCCTGGATACAACCCACAGCCCATGACCCCATACAAGTGAGTGCCTGTAAAATGTAACATTCACCGAGTGCCTGTAAAATGTAACATTCACCGAGTGCCTGTAAAATGTAACATTCACCGAGTGCCTGTAAAATGTAACATTCACCGAGTGCCTGTAAAATGTAACATTCACCGAGTGCCTGTAAAATGTAACATTCACCGAGTGCCTGTAAAATGTAACATTCACCGAGTGCCTGTAAAATGTAACATTCACGGAGTCCCTGTAAAATGTAACATTCACGGAGTGCCTGTAAAATGTAACATTCACCGAGTGCCTGTAAAATGTAACATTCACCGAGTGCCTGTAAAATGTAACATTCACCGAGTGCCTGTAAAATGTAACATTCACCAGCTTATTACTCTAAGAAATATCTCATTTGTTGGTCAAAGTGATATTTTAAAAGAATATTTTATTTTTTTGTTTATTTTTCAGTGGCTACCCTCCAACACCCAATACACCTGGCTCTAACCAACCCCCCATGCCAGGGTCAGCACCCACCGACTACACAGCCCCTCCAGGGGCCCTGTCTGCCGCTGCGTATGTAGCAGCTGCTGCCACTGCCACAGCTACTGCCACAGCGACTGCCGTGGCCATCCAGGAGCAGCAGAACCAGCAACAAATGAACATCAACATGCATATGAACATGAACAACCAGTACGGTCCAGGCATGCAGGTAGTTAAAGATAAAATCATTCTCAGCCTCATGGATAAGTTCTCCAAACAAGCGGCTAGAAATTCAACCATAATTTAGTGGCAGATTTCAATTTTTTTTTTTTTAACAGTGATTTAAAAAAAATTTCATTTCTGTGTTCATTAGAAATATGTTCTTGATTATTTTTGCGTCTTATTATTTTAATATGTTGAGCAACATTTGTGTTTCTTCTTGGCATTGCTAAACTGCATTAATAAACTCCATGAGTACAAGAGCCATAAAATAATTTTTTTATTGTAAAAATAAATAAACCCCAGAAAGTTGTTTTCAAACTCAATTATACCTAGATTTTGGCCTATTTTGTCACCTTGCTAGAGAAACACATTTGATTGGCTGTTTTGTAATGTTAAGTGTTTTTTTTTTTTTCTAAACCAATTTACTGCAGTATTAAAAATTTTAGCTTCTTCTAAAATCTCAAATTCAGATGCCTCCCAGCCAGCATCAGTACGGTGCCCAGTACCCACCTGGCATGGCTGGCCAAAGGCATTCAGGACCAATGCCTATGGGCGGTGGGCCATGTCCGGGTGGCCCTGGGCCAGTGAAACCAACCATGGGCCCTTACCACAGAAGGGCAGCTCCTTACCATCCCTACATCATGAAGAGACAACCCATGTATCAAAATGGGGCCCAAATGGAGGTATTTAAATTTTATTTCAATTACCTCTTTATTTGTGTGTGTGTGTGTGTTTAATTATGTGGAGAAAATAGTATAAAAAGTCAATTAAAATTTGAATTTTTTTTTTCACAGCAATTCATTCCAGGCGCACCAGGTCCCCACGGGCCCTACATGGGCCCTCATCAACAGTATGCAGGAAAACCTGGTTACCCTCCTAGCCAACAGCCCCTGCCCTCCCCAACCTATGGGATGCCGCAGGCCATGGGAGGTATGCGACCCAACGGTCCATCACCATACCCTAATGGTCAGCATCCATACATGGCACCCACCCAGTATGGACATCCTCAAAGGCCAAGCGGCCCAGCACCCAACTACAATCAGTACCCTGGGCAAACGGTAGGTATCTTATCAAATGTTTTTAATGGACATAGTCACTGCAGATCATCTTTTAATCAAAACAGTCCTAGAAGAGTTTATCTGAACATTTTTTTAAACTGTTTTCTTTTTTTTCTCCCTCCACAGCCCAACAGTTTTCCTCACTCACCTATACCAGGTAATCCAACCCCGCCCATCACTCCTGGGTCAGTGTCGGGTTATCCTGGTGAAATGAAACCCAGCTACCCACCAGATGTCAAACCAATGGTCAAACAAAGTATGAAACCTAATAACACATTGTTTGTTTTTTTTTATATTTCTGTTTAAGATGCAAAATGATTTCAAGACAAATGAGCATTTAATATTCCTTTTAGATGAAGAGGAATTATCATTATGTTATGGCATTAGATCTACAATACTTATAGATACAGTTTTATATAACAATGTACAATGAAGAAACAAATTAAGAGCCCTCTGCCGGCACTTGCCAATATACACAGGACCTGTTGTAAAAACTTTCATGACCTTTTTTTTTTTAATTCCATTCATAGATCCATCTATTGTCCTATTTGCTTTTTATTTTAAACATGAATAAAATATCTTTTTAAACAATTTAAAGAAAATAATTCTTACAATTCCATCTTCTCTAAAAATATGTTTCTCTCTGAATTGTCAATTTTGTTCTCCGTGTTTTAGTTTTTGTTTTTAATCTCTTTTTTTTTATTTTCTCTTTTTCATCTTCTTTGTATGTGTACAATACGATTAAGTCACTTGCAGGCTAAAGGCACAGGGCTCTTAATGTATTCATATATTTACCTTGAACTTGAATTGCCACAACCTCTTTGATTTAGACTTTTTTCCTTTCAATAATTTTTATCTAGGCACAGATGAGCTGAGGTTAACATTCCCTGTACGAGATGGAGTTGTCTTACCTCCATTTCGACTTGAACACAATCTGGCCGTCAGCAACCATGTGTTTCAGCTGAGAGATACAGTTTACAACACATTGATGTTTAGGTCAGTGTTGACTTTATTTTATGAATCTGTGTACAGTGAACTCTTTTCTTTTCAACCATCTTTGACATCCTTGATACGTACATGTTAAAAGTGTTCCTCACATATGTTAAAATAAAAAATTTTTTTTCTTACATAGGTCAGACCTGGAGCTGCAACTGAAATGCTTCCACCATGAAGACCGCCAGATGAGCACCAACTGGCCAGCGTCAGTTACCGTCAGCGTGAATGCCACGCCCCTGAACATAGAAAGAGGGGATAGCAAAACAACACATAAACCACTGTACCTCAAAGACGTCTGCCAGGCAGGTCGCAACACCATCCAGATAACAGTCACTGCCTGCTGCTGCGTACGTTTTACTTACAATTATTTTAAAATTTTTTTATCTGTATTATTTTATGCTCAATTTTGAACATGTTATTATTTAGCTAAAATTGAATCAATTTAACCTATCACATGTTCCAAAGGGCTAATATAACTACTTTTTCAAACTATTACAGTCTCACTTGTTCGTCCTCCAACTAGTCCATCGTCCTAGCATACGTTCAGTTTTGCAGGGCTTGTTGCGTAAACGCTTGTTACCTGCTGAACATTGTATCACTAAAAGTAAGCACAAAATATTTTCAACATTTTTCAGTGCTAAAAAGAAAAACACATTAAAATGTGCATAAGCTCATTCATATCATTTATTTTTTCCAGTCAAAAGAAATTTCTCAAATGTTCCTCCAAATAATGCAGTCAATGGAGAAGATGGAGTTGAGCAAACAGCTATAAAAGTTCCATTAAAATGTCCTATCACGTGTCGAAGGATAACATTACCTGCACGAGGACATGACTGCAAGCACATTCAGGTTTGTTTATTTCATTTCCATAAGAGTGGTTTAAATTAGAATTTTATATATATATATACTGTATATATATATATATATATATACATGTATATATATATATATACAGTACATTATATGTGGATAGTGGATCATTGAAATGAGTGTATTGATGATTCATTGTTTTTGTATTTCAGTGTTTTGATTTAGAATCTTACCTTCAATTGAATTGTGACAAGGGCTCATGGAAATGTCCTGTATGCAAGTAAGTTGTTTTATTTTAACTGCTTATTTAAAAAAAAATCAAATATATCATTGAGTTGTGAAAGGATTATTTATTCTTGGATGATGATGATGAACTATTTAAAATTATGAATAAAATCTCTAATGGGCATAATACTAAATGATTATTGCCTGCATAATGAACATATTAAAATAAGTGTTAATAATTTGTATTTACTTTTCAACCATTAACAGCAAGTCAGCGCTTTTAGAAGGTTTGGAAATAGATCAGTACATTTGGGGCATTTTGACCAATATGACTAATCTCCAGTTTGAGGAAGTGACCATCAACCAAACAGCCAGTTGGAAACCTGTCCCAATAAAATCTATAGTGAAGGAAGAGGACAGTGGTAAGTTTACTGTGTGCATAAGTTACGTAACATAGACACAGGTTAGATTCAAGTAAGATGTTGTTGTTTTTTTTAAATGATGTTGTGATATCAACGTATATTTTTGTTTCAGGTAATCCAGATTCTTGTCAAAACAACTGGATGAAGGCAATGTCACCGTCAAGTATGCAGTTGCCCACTATGACATCCTGGGATGCTGGACCTCAGGCTTCCCCGTACAACCTCCCACCACCTACAACACCAGGTAGGTCATTTTATTCTTTTCAACCTAAACATATTTTATGCTTTGTTTATATGTCGACCAGTAAAACTAGACTTTTCAGCATTGCTGCTGGTGTTGACATTTTTTTTTTTATTTTTCCAGGTGACCCAATGGGACAAAGCCTGCGGCATCCAGACCCCTCAAGGCCTCCCAGCAACAATCACATGACTCCCCGCCCTTCATCACAACCTCACCCACAAAATGGCAGCCTCAGCAACCTCTCTCACCCTTCTCCAAGCAGCAGCAGTGGTAACAACAACAATAACACATCCTCCAGCAATACCCCAACTAACTGCAACAGCAACGGAATGTCCAACAGCAACAGCATCAACAGTTCATTGCCAGACTGTCATTCATTAAGTGACTTAAACTTTGACCCAACGGCAATCATTAATGGGGACACAAGTGCCGCTCAGGGTTTGGAGGTAAGCTGTTATATTATTAATTTTACATCAGTATGGTTAAACTTGATCATGAATAGTTATTTCATGCCCAATCATTCAATACAACTTTTTTCCATTAATAATCTGGGATTCCTCAACAATTAGAAAACAAAATAAATTTTTTCCCAAGTATGTAAAGTTATGATACTCTTTTATTGTGTACATATAACACAAAATCTTGGCCTATGATGATATCATAATTCTTAAGTAGTAATTGTAGTAGTAGTTCATAGGTGGCATTTTTTATCAGCTTTCAGCAGACTGTTTAATATAAGTAACATTGTTCATAGACTAAAGTTCATTGTCATAATAATTGTAATATATGTTACAAATTGTTCATAGACTAAAGTTTATTGTCATAATGATTGCTATGCTCATTTGTTGCATTCAAAAAATTGATTTTTTTTAAAAGCAGGTATAGATTTTTAGTTATTGTCTATCAATTTAAAGTGTTAGCTGTTGTTTTTCTTTTTGGAGAATACTCACATTAAAACTTCAAGTCTGTAAGTTAATGGCCTTTATTTATTTTTTTACATTTCAGTTGTTAGCAGACAACCTCAGTGACATGGAACTTTTGACTGCTTACCTCGGACCTTCTGACTCCACCGGAGATAATGGACAAAACTCTTCAAGTACAGGGGATGACTTGCTGGCCCTGTTTGAGAACTAGCCTCTGGTCATTTTTACATTTTAAACTATGTAACTTTTTTTCTGCACTGCTGTCACTTCCTGGTCAAACTGGCCTGTCAGTCACTTGACCAGCCAAATGGGAAAAACAAAATGATGGCTCCATGAAGCAGACAGTTTGAACCAGATGTGTTGGACCTCTGTCTCCATTGAAATACTTGTCTCTGAAGCGTAATTTGTTTTTTATGTCCTTGAGGTTTATATTCATTCGATGGATAGAGACCCGGGCAATCCAACAAATGCTGAAAAAATCCAAAGGGGCTGTAGAATGTCTGACAAATAGTTGTCAGCAACGCTATTACAGGTGACGTCAGTGATACCAAAACAGGTGATACAGTTCCCTCTTTGTTCTTCATATGTGTACAGAAGTGAACTGTCATTAATCTGAAGTTAACATTGTAAAAAGTGCCTGTTTCAGGAAAAAAAAAAACTAACACACTTCTGAATATGTCACTTTGTGATCCAGCATTTCTTTAAACCAAAAGATTTTTCAAGTATCCATGGATTTTTGCACATGTGGGATTTTAAAATTTTAAAGACATCAGTCGTAAAGCATCTGAGTTGTGATTTTATTCAAACAAAAAAAAAATTGTGAGATTTGTGCTAAAGACTTGACAATGTCTCCATTATTTCTCATTTTAATCAAACACATTTCTTCATAACTGTTCACATATTCATACATCTTCCTGTTCAAAAACTTTTTGACACTGCGATCAAAAATATACCAAAATAAAGCAGACTGGTGATATCACAGATGTGTGGTTACCAAATCGTCTTCTTCAAGATCCATTCATATCAACACGTATATCCAGCTGACTAATGTTTCCTTGCCGACAAGTTTCACAGTGGATTTCACTCACTGTAAATATCAGGAGCAAAAAAATAAAGCAAGCATTTAGTATTTGGTTAAATAAATGCTGCTTTAAAAAGACTCACACTTGGATTAAATGCTTTTATTCATTCGGTATACAATGTTTTTTTTTTTTAAACTTTTTCCGCATTCAAGTTATTTAAAAAAAATTAAGACAACTGGTTAAAGGAAAAAAATTGCTGCTTTTCTTGCATACGACTCATAATTTTTATAATACTGAGAATAAAAATCCACTATCTTCATTATGGATGGACCGGTTGAGCAGTAGCTGGGACAGTTTTGTGACATTTTAGCTAACATAATGGATGTACGTGACCTCATTCTTTGGTACAAGTGTTTTGTTCTTACTGGTACAACTTGTTGGATGTACTATCAGTAGAATTTTAAATGGATTTAGAAATAAGAAAAAATTCTGTGCACATGTAATTTTTTTTTTTTTTTGTGTGGAAAATCTTATCAATTATCTACAGTATGGCAATGGAGATTACACAGATCCACACTGAAAATTCGATAAATGTTTAAGATGGTAGCATTGCTTTATTTATTACATTTTATATTTAAAATAGATGGTTTGAATAAAACGTTTGGAGGAAAAATTTGTATACATATACAGATATATATTTATATAACCAAAAAAATATTTTTAAATATTTGTCAATGAATGATTTTTAAATAATAAAATGTGCAGGATCAAATATTTTTAATACTAATGATATCGATGTTAAAGGAATGCTCCAATCATTTTTTTTATCTTGATCAATTTGAAGTTTTTTCAATTGCACAGACCATATATTGATGCATAGAACATCAAGCAAACATTTTTAAATTTATTGTCCATTTATTTAGAAAAAAGATTGCTAATAATAAAACTAAGCATTTGGCATAGTTGCAATCAAGATTTTTATAGGATAGGCTTTTTTAGATTTTATATGTACATTGAAAAAAAATTTAGTTGTTTAAAAATCAGTAAATGGTATCTAAACATTTTGACTAATAATGAAATGTATCTCAGGGAATTTGAAGACATTTTTCAGGTCTGGAATCATTAGAATATGTCATGTAATTGAGGTTGTTTTTATTTTGATGTTGTCTTCAACAGAAACGTCTGATACCAGATCTGTTCCATTATGAATCTTTTTTTTTTAGTAAATCATGCAAAATCTTTTGCTGTTAAATTTTCGCACTGGCATGAAGTTTTAAAAAAATCAGAACTTGTGATTTCTTCTCCATCAAAAGTGTCATGCCATCATCTTTTCCTTTTTTAAAAATTGTTTGGAGATAAAACCAAACATAATTGTTGCAAAAAAAAAATAGTTGAGATGCTAACACATTTTGGAAATGATTTAATCATTTTCTTTTTTTTTTTTCGCTAATTTTCTGACTAAGGAAAAAAAAAAACACTTTAAAAAAATTTCTGAATTACATAACATTTGATGGGATTTGTAGATCCCAAGGCAGCAAATGATCCAATCACAATTTCATCATCCATTATCATAATCATTTTTCACTACCAATTTCATGGAAATTCCTGAGTACAGTGACAAAGATTTTTGTGGAAAACTTTTGAAGTTATCATATCAGAAGTCCTCACATGACATCATATGCTCTCAGTTGTTCTAATTTATTTGGAATACTTTAATCATTGAAATAATTGTGGCTCTTTAAGTGGCCAACCAGGCAACCAAATTGTTTCATTGTATTATTATTTTTTTTGTTGTAAAAAGTTATTCTGTAATTACTTTTAATATGATATAAATATATATATATATATACATATAAACAAAACTATCTGTGAATGAATGTCACTGTACAGGATATTATCAATGTTTTAATTTTTTTTCTTCTATTTGTTGTCAAACTAGCAAATTAAATAGCAATATTTGTTGTTCTGTTTCTTGCATCTATTGTTTGAGATAACATTACAAGATAATTTGAAGTGGAGACTATGGACAATCTTTCAACGGCTCTGGTTCTTTTTAGTGTAATATATTCAGTAAAAGCCATTTGTTTTTAATATATATTTTTAATTGTAATAATTTTAAAATTTAATCTTAATATTTTCTTACACATAATTAGAAAAAGACTTATATATGGTTTTTAAGAAGGTTTTCTTTTTTTTAATAATTGATTTGAGAACCAATAAGATCCTACAATATTAGAATGACTATCATCTGAGAGAACAAAACGCAGAATGCTATTGAAATTGTTTGTCATGCCATGGGGCAGAATTTATTATGCAGATTCAATTTTTTTGTTGACGATGGGAAGTTGATTTTTCTCTGACTTCACAAAAATATTTACTTTTAGGCAACTTTCATTGGCTGTTTAATATTTTAAAAACAAATGTTTATTTTTTTAGAGCAAAAGTTTCACAGTAATATTTATTATTAGAATGGAACTTCTTTTTTTACTCCTGCAAAAATTGATCCATAACCAATGGATTGCAATATCTTGTGCAGTCTTCAGTACATGTTGCCAACTTCATATTTGTTGCAAATATTGCAAAAAAATTGTTGCATTTCTAAATTGCTTTAGTGATTCATGTTGAATATAATTGTTTTTAACTTAACAACATGGACATAACATTAAGAAGATAATAAATTTAAATCCAACTAACTTTTTTTTTTCATTTCTATGTAATACTATTGTCTTTCCTCATCATTATGTTTTTGTTGTAACTCCTTGGGAGTTTTTTTCTGACCTGATTCTCTTCAATAAATATATATATTAATTTATTACCACTTTTTGTTTTTTTTCTTTTAAATATGTCAGACAGTTTCTGTAAATGAACAATCACAACTTTCTTCTGGTAAAAATAAATTGTACAACTGTAAATTATGCAATATTATAAAATCGATAAAATATGAAGGAAAAACCTTGTTCAAAATTAGTTGCTAGCAGGAAATTATAATTATAAATTGTTTGGTACTTTTTGATATAAATTATTTTTTTAACATCTAAATTAAAAGCCATTATTTTATTGAAAAAAAGACAGAGTAAATTGGATTAGTCTCTTCAGTATGCATAATCCAACTCTGTGTGGAGAAACCTAGTAAAATCTTTGTGGTAATTAATTTTTCATGTACATTCTGTTTGTCAAAAAGTTTTCAATCTCCTACAACCTATTTTGTAGCTATTAAATTTAGATCTCTATATATATTTTTTTAGAATAAGTACAATTTTAAAAAATGAGATTTCACTTTTACCTTGTATAGCTTTTTTTTTTTTAAAATTAACTAATCATATTTGTTGGGAACAAAATATATGAATACAAGCTTAAACCACATTGAAATTGGTTTTGTCATTTGATTGTCATGTGAATTATGTCAGGCAGTTAAAATGTAAGTGTAATATTTCTTTATCCTCTCCCCCAATTTACTAGTACTCAGTGAAATGCGATCTGCCAGATGTGCACAAATTTCTACACTGCACTGGTTGGCTGATTTGACATAAAAGACTGTTTATTTCCTGCATGTTTATGTTACATCACTGAGAGCTCACAGAGTGTAAACAAAAGTAGATTTTTTTTTAATGATTGATTACAATATTAAAATTAAGTGTATTTTAATCTATCAATTTCCATAATTTGTTTTTATTTTTTAAAATGTGTATTATTTTTGCTAATTTATTGTATAGAAATATTCGGAGGATAATAAACTGATTACATTTTTTCTCACTGTATTCATCTTTTGTTTCATGAGTCAAATTATGAACATGGTGACTTTCTTTTTTAAATCAATTTTGTTGGTTTTATTTGATGACTTTGTACAGAAGTATGAACATTTTCTTTTTTAAATAATTCTGCTCTAATTATGTGTAAGAAAATATTAAGATTAAATTTTATTACAATTAAAAATATATATTAAAAAGCAAATAACACTGAATATATTACACTAAAAAGAAACCAGAATTTAGTCTCCACTTCAAATTATCTTGTAATGTTGTCTCAAGCAATAGATGCAAGAAACAGAACTATTACTATTTAGCTTGCTTGGATTTGATTTAGGCAAATAGAAAAAAAAATTAAAACATTTAATAATCATCAGTGACATTCATTCACAATAATTTTGTTTATATCTTATATATATATATATTTATATCATATTAAAAGTAATTACAAACACAACAAAAAATAATAATACAATGAAACAATTTGGTTCCTTACAATTTAAAATACTTAAAAGCAATTATTTCAATGATTAAAATATTCCAAATAAATTAGAACAACTGAAAATTATGATGTCATGTGAGGACTTCTATATGATAACTTCAAAAGTTTTCCACAAAAATCTTTGTCACTAAAACTCAGGAATTTCATTAGGTAGTGAAAAATGATTATGATAATGGATGATGAAATTGTGATTGGATCATTTGCTGCCTTGGTCTACAAATCCCATCAAATGTTATACAATTCAGAATTTTTTAAAGTGTTTTTTTTTCATAGTCAGAAATTAGCGAAAAAAAAAAGAAAATAAAAATTAAATTAGCATCTCAACTATTTTTGCAACAATTATGTTTGGTTTTATCTCCAAACAATTTTTAAAAGGAGAAGATGATAATGACACTTTTGATGGAGAAGAAAATCACAAGTTCTGATTTTTAAAACTTCATGCCAGTGCGAAAAAATTTTGCATATTTACAAAAAGATTCATATGGAATTCAGATCTGTTATCAGGCGCGTTTCTAACATCAAATAAAAACAACTATAATTACATGACATGATTCTAATGATTCCAGTGAAAAATGTGTATGGAAACCCTGAGCCACACATTATTAGTCAAATGTTGGATACCATTTTACTGATTTTTAAACAACTAAATTTTTTTCCATGAAATTTATCTATAAAAATGTTCTTTTTAACTTTATAAATGCTTTTGTTTTTATTATTAGCAATCTTTTTCTAAATGGACAATAATTTAAAATGTTTGCTATGTTCTATCTCAACTGTGCAATTGAAAAAACTTCAAATTGATCAAGATAAATGATTGGGCATTCCTTTAACATCGATATCATTAGTATTAAAATATTTGATCCTGCACATTTTATTATTTAAAAATCATTGACAAGAAAATATTTAAAAAAAATTTTTGGTTATATAAATATATATCTGTATATGTATACAAATTTTTCCTCCAAACGTTTTATTCAAACCAAATTTTAAATAACACAATAAAAATAAACAATGCTACCATCTTAAACATTTATCGAATTTTCAATGATGAATATAAGTAATCTCCATTATACATACTGTAGATAAATGATAAGATTTTCCACACAAAAAAAAATTAAATTATTACATGTTGAAATTTTTTTCTTATTTCTAAATCAATTCTACTGATAGTACATCCAACAAGTTGTACCAGAAAGACAAAACACTTGTACCAAAAATTGAATACTATGTTAGCTAAAATGTCACAAAACTGTCAGCACTACTCCACGTCCATCCATAATGAAGATAGTGGATTTTTATTCTCAGTATTATAAATTAAAGTATGCAAGCAATTTTTTCTTTAACCAGTTGTCAATTTTTAAATATGAATCTTGACTTTAAAAAAAAAAGCATTGTATACCGAATAATAAAAGCATTAATCCAAAAAGCAGCATTTATTTAATAAAATGCTTTTTATTTTGCTCTGATATTTACAGTAGTGAAATCCACTGTGAAACTAAGTCGAAAAACATTAGTCAGCTGGATATCGTGTTGATATGAATGGATCTTGAAGAGAACGATTTAAATAACCCTTACATCTGTGATATCACCAGTCTTTTTATTTTGGTATATTTTTGATAAAATGTGTCAAAAGTTTTTGAACAGGAAGATGTATGAATATGTGAACAGTTATGAAGAAATGTGTTTGATTAAAATGAAAATAATGGAGACATTGTCAAGGAATAATCTCACAATTTTTTGTTTGAATAAAATCCAACTCAGATGCTTTGCGACTGATGTCTTTAAAATTTTCCCACATGTGCGAAAAATCTTTGGTTTAAAAGAAAATGCTGGATCACAAAGTGATATTCAGAGTGTGTTAGTTTTTTTACAAACAGGCTTTTTTACAATGTTAACTTCAGATTAATGACAGTTCACTTCTGTACACATATGAAGAACAAAAGAGGGACTGTATCACCTGTTTTGTCACTGGCGTCACCAATAAGCGTTGCTGACAACTACTGTCAGACATTCTACAGCCCCTTTAGTTTTTTCAGCATTTGTTGGTTACCCAGGTCTCTATCCATCGAATGTATAAACCTCAGGACATAAAAAACAAATTACACTTCGAAGACAAAGTGTTTCAATGGAGACAGAGGTCCAACACATCTGGTTCAAACTGTTAAATAAGGCCATCATTTTGTTTTTCCCATTAACTGGTCAAGTGACTGACAGATTTTCCAGGAAGTAACGGTGCGAAAAAGTTACATAATTTAAAATAAAAATGACCAGAGGCTAGATTCTCAAACAGGGCCAAAAGTCATCCCTATACTGAAAGTTTTGTCCGATCCGATTGGAGTCAGAATAGGTACAGTCAAGTATGTCACTGAGGTATTTGCAAAATGAAAAAAAAAATAAATAAAGGCCATTAACTTACAGACTTGAAGTTTTAATGTGAGTATTCTCAAAGAAAAAACAACAACTAACACTTTATGATAGACAATAACTAAAAATCTATACCTGCTTTTAAAAAAATCAATTTTTTGAATGCAACAAATGAGCATAGTAATCATTATGACAATAAGCTTTAGTCTATGAACAATTTGTAACATATATTACAATTATTATGACAATGAACTTTAGTCTATGAACAATGTTACTTATATTAAACAGTCTGCTGAAAATAAAATGCCACCTATGAACTACTACTATTACTACTTAAATTATGATATCATCATAGGCCAAGACATATGTACACAATAAAAGAAGTATCACTTTATACTGGAAAAAATTTATTTTGTTTTCTAATTGTTGAGGAATCCCAGATTATTAATGGAAAAAAGTTGTATTGAATGATTGGGCATGAAATAACTATTCATGAATCAATTTAATACTGATGTAAAATTAATAATATAACAGCTTACTCAAACCTGTCGTACTTGTGTCATTGATTGCCGTTGGGTCAAAGTTTATCACTTAATGAATGACAGTCTGGCAATGAACTGTTGATGCTGTTGCTGTTGAACATTCCGTTGCTGTTAGTTAGTTGTATTGCTGGAGGATATGTTATTGTTGTTGTTACCACTGCTGCCTTGGAGAATGAAGAGGTTGCTGAGGCTGCCATTTTGTGGGTAATTGTGATGAAGAAGCGAGTCATATTGATTGCTGAAAGGACGCCTTGAGGATCAGATGCCGCAGCTTTATTCCCATTGGATCACCTGGAAAAATAAAAATGTCAACACCAGCAGCAATGCTAGTAGTTTTACTACAATTAAGACTATAAACAAAGCATAAAATATGTTTACAGGTTGTGATTACCTGGTGTTGTAGGTGGTGGGAAGGTAGCAGCCTGAGGTCCAGCATCCCAGAGATGTCATAATTGAACTGCACACTTAGCCTGACGACATTCATAGTTGTTTTGACAAGAATCTGGATTTACCTGAAATATACGTTGATCACAACATCATTTAAAAAAAACAACAACATCTTACTTGAATCTAACCTGTGTCATGTTACGTAACTTATGCACACAGTACCTCTGTCCTCTTCCTTCACTATAGATTTTGGGAGGTTTGAACTGGCTGTTTGGTTGATGGTCACTGTTAGTCAAATACTCCAAATCCCCAAATTTTGATCTATTTCCAAACCTTCTAAAAAGCTGACTTGCTGTTAATGGTTGAAAGTAAATACAAATTATTAACACTTATTTTAATATGTTCATTATGCAGGCAATATCATTTTAATTATTATGCCCATTAGAAAATTTTTTATTCATAATTTTAAATAGTTCATCATCATCATCATAAATAATCCTTTCACAACTCAATGATATATTTGTTTTTTTAAATAAGCAGTTAAAATAAAACAACTTACTTGCATACAGGATTTCCATGAGCCCTGTCACAATTCAATTGAAGGTAAGATTCTAAATCAAAACTGCTGAATACAAAAACAATGAATCATCAATACACTTCATTTCAATGATCCACTATCCATATAATGTACTGTATATATATATATACATGTATATATATATATATATATATACAGTATATATATATATAAAATTCTAATTTACCACTCTTATGAAATGAAATAAACAAACCAATTTAAGCTTACAGTCATTGCAGGTAATGTTATCCTTCGCACGTGATAGGACATTTTAATGGAACTTTTATAATGTTTGCTAACTCCATCTTCTCCATTGACTGCATTATTTGGAGGACATTTGAAATCTTTTTTTGGAAAAAATAAATGATATGAATGAGCTTATGCACATTTTAATGTGTTTTTTCTTTTTAGCACTGAAAAATGTTGAAAATATTTTGTGCTTACTTTTAGTGATACAATGTTCAGCAGGTAACAGCGTACGCAACAAGCCCTGCAAAACTGAGCGTATGCTAGGAGCGATGGACGGAGGACGAACAAGTAGACTGTAACAGTTTGAAAAAGTAGTTATATTAGCCCTTTGGAACATGTGATAGGGATTCAATTTTAACACAAATAATAACATGTTCAAATTGGCATAAAATAATACAGATAAAAAATTTTAAAATAATTTATGTAAGTAAAGCGTGCAGCGACGTGACTGTGCTGCTTTACAACGGAAACGTGCTTTTGAAGAAGAAGTACAGTGGTTTATGTGTTATCTCTTTCCTATGTTCAGAAACGTCATTCACTTGTAACTACCAGTTGGTGCTCATCTGGCGGTCTTTGTGGAAGCATTTTTTGCAGCTCCAGGTATATGTGAAAAAAAAGCAAAATGTAGCAACAATAATAAAGTGTGAAAGTGGTAAAAGAAAGAGTTCACTTTAATACAGATTCATAAAATATCAACACTGACCTAAACATCAATGTGTTGTAAACTGTATCTCTCAGCTGAAAGTTATGGCGACCAGATATGTTCAATCGAAATGGAGGTAAGACAACTACATCTCGTACAGAAAATGTTAACCTCAGCTCATCTTTAGATAAAAATTATTGAAAGGAAAAAAGTCTAAATCAAAGAGGTTGTGGCAATTCAAGTTCAAGGTAAATATATGAATACATTAAAATTTTAACTACAAGTGACTTAATCGTATTGTACACATACAAAGAAGATGAAAAAGTAAAAAAGAGATTAAAAACAAAAACTAAAACACGAGGAAAATTTGACAATTCAGAGAGAAACATATTTTTAGAGAAGATGGAATTGTAAGATTTATTTTCTTTAAATTGTTTAAAAAGATATTTTATTCATGTTTAAAATAAAAAACAAATAGGACAATAGATGGATCTATGAAATGGAATTAAAAAAAAGGTCATGAAAGTTTTACAACAGGTCCTGTGTATATTGGCAAGTGCGGCAGAGGGCTCTTAATTTGTTTCTTCATTGTACATTGTTATATAAAACTGTATCTATAAGTATTGTAGATAATGCCATAACATAATGATAATTCCTCTTCATCTAAAGGAATATTAAATGCTCATTTGTCTTGAAATCATTTTGCATCTTAAACAGAAATATAAAAAAACAAGCAATGTGTTATTAGGTTTCATACTTTGTTTGACCATTGGTTGACATCTGGTGGGTAGCTGGGTTTCATTTCACCAGGATAACCCGACACTGACTTAACCTATAGGTGAGTGAACCTGTTGGGCTGTGGAGAGGAGAAAAAAAGAAAACAGTTTAAAAAATGTTCAGATAAACTCTTCTAGGACTGTTTTGATTAAAAGATGATCTGCAGTGACTATGTCCATTAAAAGCATTTGATAAGATACCTACCGTTTGCCCAGGGTACTGATTGTAGTTGGGTGCTGGGCGCTAACCTTTGAGGATGTCCATACTGGGTGGGTGCCATGTATGGATGCTGACCATTAGGGTATGGTGATGGACCGTTGGGCCTCCCATGGCCTGCGGCATCCCATAGGTTGGGAGGGCAGGGGCTGTTGGCTAGGGAGGGTAACCAGGTTTTCCTGCATACTGTTGATGAGGGCCCATGTAGGGCCCGTGGGGACCTGTCTGGAATGAATTGCTGTGAAAAAAAAAATTCAAATTTTAATTGACTTTTTATACTATTTTCTCCACATAATTAAACACACACACACACATGGTAATTGAAATAAAATTTAAATACCTACCCCATTTTGATACATGGGTTGTCTCTTCATGATGTAGGGATGGTAAGGAGCTGCCCTTCTGTGGTGGGCCCATGGTTGATTTCACTGGCCCAGGGCCACCCGGACATGGCCCACCGCCCATAGGCATTGGTCCTGAATGCCTTTGGCCAGCCATGCCAGGTGGGTACTGAGCACCGTACTGATGCTGGCTGGGAGGCATCTGAATTTGAGATTTTAGAAGAAGCTAAAATTTTTAATACTGCAGTAAATTGGTTAGAAAAAAAAAAAACACTTAACATTACAAAACAGCCAATCAAATGTGTTTCTCTAGCAAGGTGACAAAATAGGCCAAAATCTAGGTATAATTGAGTTTGAAAACAACTTTCTGATTTATTTTTACAATAAAAAAATTATTTTATGGCTCTACTCATGGAGTTTATTAATGCAGTTTAGCAATGCCAGAAGAAACACAAATGTTGCTCAACATATTAAAATAATAAGCGCAAAAATAATCAACATATTTCTAATGAACACAGAAATGAAATTTTTTAAATCACTGTTAAAAAAAAAAAATTGAAATCTGCCACTAAATATGGTTGAATTTCTAGCCGCTTGTTTGGAGAACTTATCCATGAGGCTGAGAATGATTTTATCTTTAACTACCTGCATGCCTGGACCGTACTGGTTGTTCATGTTCATATGCATGTTGATGTTCATTTGTTGCTGGTTCTGCTGCTGGATGGCCACGGCGATCGCTGTGGCAGTAGCTGTGGCAGTGGCAGCAGCTGCTCTGCAGCGGCAGACAGGGCCCCTGGAGGGGCTGTGTAGTCGGTGGGTGCTGACCCTGGCATGGGGGTTGGTTAGAGCCAGGTGTATTGGGTGTTGGAGAGCCACTGAAAAATAAACAAAAAAATAAAATATTCTTTAAAATATCACTTTGACCAACAAATGAGATATTTCTTAGAGTAATAAGCTGGTGAATGTTATTTACAGGCTTTTTCGATAGTATTACATTTTACAGACGCTGAATGTTACATTTTACAGGCACTCGGTGAATGAGCACTCCGTGAAATTACATTTTACAGGGACTCCGTGAATGTTACATTTTACAGGCACTCGGTGAATGTTACATTTTACAGGCACTCGGTGAATGTTTTACAGGCACTCGGTGAATGTTACATTTACAGGCACTCGGTGAATGTTTTTTACAGGCACTCGGTGAATGTTACATTTTACAGGCACTGCGTGAATGTTACATTTGGCACTCGGTGAATGTTACATTTTACAGCACTCACTTGTATGGGGTCATGAAAACTGGAAGGCTTATTCATGGATAACCCTGGGATTGGGCGTCAGTGCACCAGTCATATCGTGTTGGCGAAACCTGGGTGCTGTGTAAATGGCCCACTCTGTTGTGTAGAATATCGTAGTAACCACATTGGCTGCGTCTCGGCCTTGGCAACCTCCATCCTGAAGAAGACCTCCCTGGAAAAACAAAAAATAGGTAAGTAATTTAAGGTCATCGTGCATAAATATTTTTAATTAAACATCAGCAACAAATTATATGACAACAAATGATCTAAAATAAATATTTTCCCGCCTCACGTCTGCCTTCAAAAAAAGTAAAAAATTTTCCTGTTAAAATAATAATGCTTTCTTTCCTGCTGCTTAATTTGATGTGGTTAGTAAATCTACAGTTATAAATTTAAATAAGAGATGTTGAGTAATAATCGTATTACTTTCAAATGTATGTTGTTACTTTTTGTGTGTGTGTGTGTATTATTACAACATATTGCATACTAAATTGTATTTAAAAATCATGAAAATATTGGATTTGAAAAGCAAAACTAGGGGAAATTATTCAACCAATTGATGATAACCTCAAAGTAAAAACTATAGTCTATCTCTATGCAAAGGTTTTGCACAAGCAGTATTCCATTAGAACGCAGATGGATAGTTGAGTTCAGTGTTATTTAATTAAAAAAGGTTTTAAGTTGAAAAGTAAAGAGCAAAAATAGCAAAAATTAACAATAAATGATATCCAATTAAAACAGGGCTGGGTTAGATATGTGAAATGGGCAGTTGACAAATGCCTTATCCCTCAGAAGACATCTTGATTTACACATTTTAAAAGGAAAAAAAAAAATTTCTTTTCAATCATGTGATGTGGACCAACCTCTGAAGAAGTTGCTGGGAGAGAGAGAGGAGGAGAGAGAAAAAGAACAACACACTATAGATCTTCATGATGCAAAGTATTTGTAGAGCCAATAATGGTGTGATGCGGTATCCCAGTTAATTATATGTAGAGTTATGTACTAATTGCAAATCTGTTTAATATTTGTACAACTGCAGGTCCTTATGATGAGCCCAATTGTATTCATTGGACAATCAACCATTTTAGCGTTTTAGCTCCAAAACATGATTACACTTTGACTATCAGTTCAATTACGTTTAATAAAAATTAACAGTTTGAATAAAAAAATCCCAAGGCTCATTGTATGGCGGTGGACAATACAATTCTATTCTCTTTACAAAGACACAGTTTGATTTACTCCATGTCGTTACTTTTATAATGCTTTTATGTTACCATTATATTCTTGAAATTAAAGAAATATTAAGGTCAGGAAAGAAAAAAAACAGTAAACTGACCATCCAGACAAAACCATAATTTCATTAATTTCATGGTCCATTCCCATAGTGTACATACTGACTGATGGAGGGTAATAAACTCAAACTGTCAACTAGTTCCTTCTAGTCCACAGTGAACTAGCCGTTACATTTTGCCACCATCTCACCACTAAGAGTACATTCTCATCATCCAATGGACAAGAAAAACGTGGCAGCAATCAAAGATTTGATCTGTCTAGCACTGTAGTTTGTTTTGTTTTGTTTCTTTAAAAACTATGAGTATCAGAATTAAATTTAAAAAAAAATAAAAAAAAGCGAATAAAGATCCTTTAGATTATAAGGCTTTAAGACACTGACACCAACTTTTAAGACACATCAGCAAAACACCTGGACAGCACACACAGATGAAAACGAACGCGGACTCTAAAACAACTTTTAAAACAAACAAAAAACAAAACAAAACCTGTTTGTTTATGATCCCGGCAATTTAGCGAAAGTGAGGTGAAATTGAAACGGTGGCGGAAAAACAGGGAGACAGTGCCACAATGCCCCCCCTGATGATCCGAAAATCAATGGCTTAGGTCCCTAGTTTTAAGCAGGAATAAAAAATAAAGAATAAAATATATGAACTAATTTCCCTCCCCAGGGGAAATGAGTCAATAAAACATTTTAAGTTTTAATTATAGATCAGTGTCATTCTTGATAAAGTTATTTGTTAACGTACCGTTACTTAACCACATGCCCGGGGGGGCCTTCCGAAATTCCATGAAAATTTTAATATAACTTTATATATAGTGATTAACAACGGCACTACAGATCCAGTCGGCTAACGGAATGGTAATACGATATGAACGTATCAGTAGACGTATCATGGCATCAGATTACTGTATTATCTATTTCATGGCTTTAACAAAAAAGTTTCAGTATCTGACTTAAATAATAAATAAACAATGAATCAATATACGCGAACATAAGGCACGTGAGGAGAGAGTGTGGCGACCGGCAGTCATAGTAAGAACAACTCTTATGTTTTGTTTATTTGTTTTTTCAACGCAAGCGAGGGAGTGGGTTTAAATCAGTTGACGTCATCATATCTTAGAAACACCCCTCAGCCCCCCCTCCACCTCAATCACGAGTGCGATATCAACGAGATGCCCGCCTCCGTTTGAACTGCGTTCAGGATGACGTCATGTCGTCTGAATCAATTGGCAAATATTAACAATCTTCTCTCTCTCCCTAAGCCGCCACCACCCCAATCTCTCATTTTCTCTCTCTCGATCATGGGCAATGATACAACAAAAAAAATATTTGAAGTTGACGATTTTTTTAATACAAGAGCATTCTTTATATACTGATTGATAAATATATTGATCAGATCGAAAAATAAAACACCAGAAGATAGAAGTTGTTATCGTCTGTGACCGCACTTCTCATTCACCTTTTTTTTGATATTCCAAACAAAAAATATTTTCAACAAAACAAATTTATTTAGATTAGGCACAGAAAACCGTTATAAAATACCACGAACCCTATTCCATCCCCGCCCTGCCCCACCGCCCACACTGAACTAATGCATCAACGTCATTGTTTCTCCACCGCGATTACCCCTCCCCCTCTCTCTTATTTTCCTTGACCCCAACCACCGCAATAGCCCCCGTGCCCCAATCTAATCCCCACCCCCAACATTGTGCAGACAGTTCACAGCCGATCGATAGACAGCAGGACTGTCGCGACCCAAGATGCTGGTGGTGGTGGTGGTGGTGGTGGTGTTGGAGAGTTGAGCTGCCACCTTGCGACATCCAGATACAACCAATACAACAACGCCGCTCAGTTTCATTCCAGTCAGAACAACTTAATTTTGTCAGAATCATAATAATAATAATAATAATAATAAAGATAACGGAAGATATAAAAAAAACACTGAGGATGGAAATATCACGAGAATTGGGGTGGGGTGAGGTAATTGAACTTTATGCGTTGGCCAAAAGTATTCAAAGTATATCGGGAAGTGGCGCTTTCTATGAGATAATAAAAAAAAAATTTAAGTCAGTCCAATAGGTAACTCCATAGGTAGAACTGAATATTTAAATACATGCGGGGAAAAATGGCTTACAAAATAAACGACAATTATAATAATCAAATTACGAGAAATAAAACAATTTTGAAAACTATTATGAAGTGAGGGCAATAAAATTGTACACAAAAATTGTGTTGAAATATTGATGAAATATTACAAGTCTTGTGTATATTTAACACAATGTGTGATGCTGACTTGATGATTTGTTAAACTACCACACAAAAAACATGATAAACGCCCGCATTGTAAAACACGTTGGAATGCGCGCTGAACAAACAACCGAACAGACTAATGTGCGGTCCAAATAATAACCAACACCCACTGTCTGACATACTTGTTTACTTTTTGTTTGCTTGTTTACTTGTTTATCTCGTGGCCTGGTGTTAAGATGGGGCGCTGATACCAGATTCGTGGGTGGAGTGGGATGGGAGTGACACAATAAAGATGCTGACCACCGCTGCAAGCGTGGACTGACCAGATCGCAGCAAATAAAATGACTAACTGGGTGCTGGAGGTATTGGGGAATAAATTTAGAGAAAAAAAAGGCTCGGATAAGCAGTGCAAATATGGCAATCACAATTTTTCGGTAAAATCGACACTGGGGGTCGGGGGGGGGACAGGCTAACATTAAATCCTGTTCGTTCAACCCTTCCAAATGTCAAATCCTTTTACAAAAAACAAACCAAATATAGATACACAGACACCAAAAGAGTAAAAGAGAGGAGAGAGAGAGGAGAGAGAGAGGAGAGAGAGAGAATAAAAAGGAAAAACGGTAGAAACGCATTTCATTACAAGGCGTGAGGGTTAGGGAGGGTGGCTGTTGGGAGAAAAAAGGGAGGCGCGGGGGTGGGGGGAGTTTGGAGGGAGGGAGAGAGGAAGAAATCAATCATCACCAGCGGCACTGGAGCTTGTCACGTGATTCTGATCAGCTGGATCATTACGATGCTTGTCAAGTAGGGGGACGCGATATATGGCTCACGACACACGATATATACATAGACAGACACAGACACGATATATACATAGACAGACACAGACACGATATATACGACAGACACGATCTACTATATACATAGACAGACACAGACACGATATATACATAGACAGACACAGACACGATATATACATAGACAGACGATATATATACATAGACAGACACAGACACGATATATATAGACAGACACAGAACACGATATATACATGAGATGAACCTACAGAACACGATATATAGACAAGTGCACAGACGATATATACATAGACAGACACAGACACGATATATGGAACAGACACAGACACGACTATATACATAGACAGACACAGACACGATATATACATAGACAGACACAGACACGATATATACATAGACGACACAGACACGATATATACCATAGACAGACACAGACGCGATATATACATAGATTGAACACAGACACGATATATACATAGACAGACACAGAACACGATATATACATAGACAGAACAGACACCATATAGACAGACGCAGACACGATATATACATAGACAGACACAGACACGATATATAGACAGACACAGACACGATATATCATAGACAGACACAGACACGATATATAAATGCGACAGACACAGACACGATATATACATAGACGAGACAGACACGATATATACATGACCACAGACACGATATATACATAGACAGACACAGACACGATATATCTCATAGACAGGCACAGACACGATATATACATGGACGACACAGACACGATATATACATGACAAGCACAGACACGATATATACATGGTGAGACTAGTACGCACAGAACAGATAACTAGTAGCTTAAAATTGTTTGAAAGTAAGTATCAATTGACACCACAAAACACTCACAATACCCAATCATTCAAACCTATCTACTACTGTAGCGAGCGCTTTGTAAAATAAATAATTCGGAATAATACAAAGCAGCAACTCACTCACCAATTTAACAACTACTGTCACCACGATGTTCACTTTTTGACCTCTAGTCTATCTCTCTTTTTTTAATGGCGGCTCGTGTACGCTCACGCCTACTATTTATATCCTGCCATGTTTGTTTAGCTCACGTTTTTTTGCCTCTGCTCTGATAGTGTCGGGCGAGTGAAAGGACGCATTTTAAATATCAGAGCTTTATTTCATCCCTTGTGTGTAGTCTCACTGTTACGTGTTTCGTGATTAAATCGAACACATCTGGGTCACTTCACCCAACTCTCTCACAACTACATATAGACTGATGCACTTTAGTTGGGATCATTTAAAAACGTGAGTCCTGTTGATTTACTCTGAAATGTGGCGACCCCATCCGGCTTGTGGCCAAGCCGTAAATCGCACTTGCTGCTCTTGGTGGTACTGGAAGGGGTTAACACCAAAACCAATCAAGTCGTTAACTGTTTACAGGCTGGCTTTAAATACTGTGACAGAAGGAATGATTCGAAGGGCGTGCAGTAAAAAAAAATGAACTAGAACAAAAGATAAAGGGTTAGCCATAACTTAGTAGATGGAGTGAAATGACAAGACAGGTAGGGGTAGGGGATTTGGGATTTTTAAAAAGCTTTTTAGTTAACAACACAAAGCGAAATTCATTATATTATAAAATATAATGTCATCTGGAGAAATGAATTGGATCACTTGAGATATCAGTAGCTACACATCCTGATTTTTTTAAAAAAAAGCAACAAATACCGAGGCCCACAGGTTCGACTCGTAAACTTCCACTGAGAGCGCTCGCCAACTTCACTAATGATGTCATATACGAGATATTGACGCGGATTGAGTGTGCAGGCAGAATCAAACGAGTAGGCGTTTTTTTTAAAAGAGGTGTGCAAATTTGAAAAAAAAATGTAGAAAAATAGGCGGTGAACCCAGACGTGAGCACACTCTACAAAAAACTAAATAATCTGAAAAGAAAAAGGAGAAAAGAAGCTGGCGGGTTGCGCAAAAGTAAACAAACTGAGCTAATTAAATGTAATTCTAAAATGAGGCAGTGAAGGTAAAGATACGGGTGAAGAAGGTGGAGAAAATCTGGCCAAAGTTTGAAGAAATGAAAGATGAAAACAGGCAAAATTGAAGCCACGAAAAAAATTGAGTTGAAGTAATAACTAAGTTGGACGTAAATATTTTAAATGTATGTATTTATTGGATAGGGACCATATATGATCTTTTAAATAGGGGGTATGTATGATCGTTTAAACAGGGGCCATACATGATCGTTTAAACAGGGTGCCATGTATGATCTTTTAAATAGGGTGCCATGTATGATCTTTTAAATAGGGGCCATACATGATCTGTTAAATAGGGTGCCATGTATGATCTTTTAAACAGTGGCCATGCATGATCTTTTACATAGGGTATACATGATCTTTAAACACAAGTATACAAACAACTTTGAAATATTTTCAATATAGTTTTATATACTTAATATCTTTTCCACCTTTAAAAAAATATAAAAATCAATCACACTGGTAATAAACAACAATCAGCGAAAATAAACAATACAAGTTACCACAGCTCAATTATCGAACAATGGAGATTTCAGACTGTCTCGTTTGTGGACAACTGGAACATATCCCCCCCACAGGTCACACTGTCGTCTCACATAGAGTCGATGATGTCTCAACACTTTCACATCACTTTACACACTCAAGATCAACTGTAATTAGACTAATTGGAGGAGGGAGATCACGGGAGGAGGTGATGCATGGCGAATCGGTTGGCAGTTTATGTGCTGACGTCATGTTTTTATTTTTTACATGTGAAAAGAAAGAAATAAACAAACAAAAACAATAAACGAAATGACGATGATGATGACAGTGTAGCATTACTAAGTGGATAGGGTGAAAGTGTCAATGATGACAGAGGTGACAGAGGTGGAGGGAGGGGGCGGGAATACTCATTACAGGAAGAGAGGCGCCTCAGTGTGGGGGCGTATTAGATTAAACGTCATCATGAACAACTTACAAAGGAAGTGTTATCGACAAGATTCTACAAGTTTTTAAAGTGGGTGGTTTTTTGGCGTTACAACAGTGTTGACGTTTATCACGGGGGTGGTTGTGGTGGTGGGTGGGTGGTGGGGGAGGGAGCAGAGACTAGAAGCCTTGCTGCTACACTAGTCATAGACACGGGAGGATGAACAGGGAATGTTTCGAGAATGTGTGTGGGGGAGAGGAGAGCGAGGAATTGTTTACTATTAGTTCAAAGAGAGATAAACATTTCGGGGCTAAACAAACAACCAGCCCCGGCTACTGAAGCCGTGTAACGGTTTTCGCTACATTCGACTTACAACGTGTCACAAGGGGAGAAAGTTTGAGAACAGTTATGCAGACCGGAGGGGGTGGGAGTGGTTATCTGGCAGGATAACCAATTGAATATATAAACATAGATATTTGACAATTGATCTCTGTGTACATTCAAAAAGTCAAAACTCTTATTGATAAAAAAATGCATACGGTTTTAGACTACGGAGCTTTTTGTAAATTGGATAATTCATTGTATTATTTTAGTAGCATATGTATGTACAGGTTGTATATGTATCATACGTACAGGTTGTATATATATTACTGTACGTACAGGTTGTATATGTATTACTTATTACAGGTTGTATATGTATCACTGTACGTACAGGTTGCATATGTATCATTGTACGTACAGGTTGCATATGTATCGCTGTTTATACAGGTTGTATATGTATCTGTACGTACAGGTTGCATATGTATCACTGTACATTACAGGTTGTATATGTATCATCATCACATACTACAGTTTTTATATACTGACGGACATTTGTTTGATGACCACCGGCCAGAGGTGAGTGACCTACATGATCTGTTCAAGCCCCTGTTAAAACGTCGCAGTGTAACGTACTGTGTAATGGTTTTGATATTTTTTTAATTGGTATAGTAAGACTAAACTAGAGGCAACCGTCCGTGTAAACTACTTCGTAGAAAGGGTGTGTGAGTGTTGTGTGGGGGGGGTGTATTCTAAATCGGATGACTATGATTTAGAGAAAGTGAAGGAAGGAGACGCAACAGTGGTCGCACTTCTACGCCCGATTCGTCAGAGTAAAAATATTTTGTGCGGACATTCTGTAGTTGAACATTCTGCGCCGACCATTCATGCATAAATTACGGTGCGTACCACGTGAGACGGCGAAACCTTATAGTCTGTGACGCACACATCTGTAGCTAACATAAACTTGAGGAAATTTCCATTCGCACCTTATCACCAACGCACGCAACTCTCCGTCTAGTTCAAACTTTCCACACTTACCACTAAACACACTTTTTATTTTGAAAATCAACCTCATCATTGATTTCCCCCTCCTTCCCCCTTTTTTTTTCTTTCATCTTTTCATGTTTCTCGATTTCACCCAGTGGGCGAGTCGAATACAACATTTCAAGATCGATATTTTAAAACAGACGAATCCAATACCTCCGTTTAGTTCAGTTTCTCTAAATGGGAGTCAAAAAAAACTTTAAAGTTCCATTTCGACCATTGCGCACGTTGATTGTCTGATTCCAAAAGGCAAAGACAATAATAATACGCCTTAAAAATAAATGTACAGAGATTAAGAGATGAGACAAATGACGTTATTCAATTCTGAGCTCTTCAAATGGTATTCATTAAGAAGAAAATGTATATCACGAAATAATAAATGATTGGGCAGAACATTATTGGGGGTGGGGGAGGAGACATATATTATTATAATTATTTAGATACTTCCCCGCTCTTTTCATTTCTTCAGTTTAAGTCAGTGGGCATGTCAAGTTGTTGTTTCAAAGTCAATACAAACTAGCAAAACGTTGCAGGCATTTAGTACATTACACGGGGGGGAGAGAAAGGGGCATATGGGGTGACGAAAAATTTCTTATCACCTTTGAATGTTTACCTTTTACAACCACACACACACTACACATGACTAAAGATTGTTCGAGAGACAAAAGTTCAAAAGTAACCACCAATAGCGGAAGAGATTTTGTGTTTCGTTTTACCGGTACATAAGTGACTTATAACTAACTCATGGCTTTGAATGGTACAAGGACAGAGGATGCTTCCACAAGCAAGACTTACCTTATTAACTACATCAACAACTTTGTTTACCTTGATTTCATGAAAATAATAAATAAATACGGAAGTCGGTGGTGGGTCACATAAAATTATACGGTATGCATCTAATGTAATTGAATACGTCATCAACAGGATACCATGTCTGATACGCGACTCCAAGACCTAACCCAGGAGAGGTTATATACAACATGACTTCAGCCGTGGTAAACAATAGTACAAAGTTGTAATAGAAGGTTTAAGTGCAGTTTAGTCCTTTCAGAGCGGCAAGTCATATCTAATCGGGTCAGTGAGGACATGGAAGAGGGAGGGAGCTGGAGTCCAACCCTGTCCCCATGATAGGATGTGATATGTGATACTGCTTGAAGCTCAAGTCGAGAGACCAATGCCACCACAGCATGGGCCTTCGCTCGTGCAGGAGATTTACCTCCTTCGTTATTACCTACAACCACCCTCTCTCCCCAAGCTTCCACTGTTTCATATATTTGTATCACATTCATTTCATTTTAGGGCGAACATCTTTATGTTGGGAGTTTGGACTATCACACTGTAGTAGACTTTAATCGTGTCGAAGGGAGTTGGACTATCGCAGAATACCAAAGCCCGGCGTCAGCTACACGGCAAGCGATACGACAGACCGTACACATGTGCGGTTGATGAGTCCAGACAAAAGGTCCCGGGCACTTTTACCGAGTTCGGCTTACGACATCAAAATGAATCAACTTTTTCAAACTCTCAAGCAAGCGGCGGCTTGAATCATGATATCGGTGATACAAGACGTGAAAAAAATAACCGTTAAATTATAACAATATGGAATATTCAACGGGTGGCTGCCTCGGGTGTCGGACAACGTGTCACATGACTTCCCCCCCAACTTACCGAGTTAATAAATATAGGAGAGGCAGAAGGAAGAATAGGCTTAGTGACCTTTAGACCGATAAAAATAACTAAGGGAGAGGGGGCAATGAGAGAGAGAGAGAGAGAGAGATAAAAAAAAAAAGAGAGAAGGTAGAGAGAGAGATTATGGTCAATATATTGGAGAGAGATGTTTCGCTGACAAGGGCTAAAAATAAATCCGAACACACGTGACACGAGTTGAAGAGCAATAACGGACACTCAAGTTATTTCGGACAATGGGTTCAACAAATCCCACCCAAGGTAAACAGTGTCAAAGAGGACCGAGACCTCTCACCTCTACGATCGCGAGCGCACACACACACACACATACAGGTAAGAGTGGACATTCACACACGCGCGCGCGCGCAGACACGACACTATCTGGATCGTCTGCCCGGTAAAATTGAAAAGAAAAAAAAATATTAAAGTACACCCTTTAGGAGTTTTTTAAACAATTGACCAACTTAGGTAAAGATTGCAAAATGTTTGGTGAGAAGATGTCGCCATAGAAAGAGGGGTGGGGTGAGATGTGGTGGGTGTGAGATGTGGTGGGGTGAGATGGGATGTGTGAGGGTGGGTGAGATGGGGTGGGGTGGGAGATGTGGTGGGTGTGAGATGTGTGGTGGGGTGAGATGTTACGGTGGGGTGTTGTGAGATGTGGTGGGGGTGAGATGGGATGGGTGTGGGGGTGAGATGGGATGGAATTGTGGGGTGAATGAGATGTGGATGGTGGTGGGGTGAGATGGGATGGTGTGGGGTGAGGATGTGGGTGGGGTGGAGATGGTGGTGGGGTGAGATGGGATGGTGTGTGGGGGGAGGAGATGGGATGTGATGGTGTGGGGTGGATCTGGTGGGGGTGTGAGGTGATGGGATGGTGTGGGGGTGAGATGTGGCCCTGGGGTGAGATGTGAGTGGGTGAGATGGGATGGTGGTGGGGGTGAGATGTGGGTGGGGGGTGAAGGTATGTGGTAAGTGGGTGAGATGGGATGGTGTGGGGGTGAGATGTGGGCTGGAGGTGAGATGTGGTGGGGGTGGGAATAGTGCCCTGGAGTGAGATGTGGTGGGTGGGAGGGGAAATGGGATGGTGTGGGGGTGAGATGTGGTCTTGGGGGGCAAGATGTGGCCTGGGTGAGATGTGGTGGGTGAGATGGGATGCAGTGTGGGGGTGAGATGTGGTGGGGGTGAGATGGGGTGAGATGGGCCTGGGTGAGATGTGGCCTGGGTGAGATGTGGTGGGTGAGGATGGGATGGTGTAAGTGAGATGTGGTGGGGTGAGATGTGGTGTTGGTGGCTGGCTCACATGTAGTGAGTGTCCATTTGTTTTTTGTGAGGGGGAAGGGAAGAGGTTGTGTCCATAGAAAAATCTGTTTAACTCAACATAACACAATACATGATTTAGACAATCGGCAAAAAGACACGGGGGTCAGTTAATGTCTGTAACTGGTAACCAGTAGAGAGGGGTTTTACTTAACGGAACATCTGAAACCTTTTTTTTTAGCTACACAGCGGTGTCGATGGGATAACATTTTGTATCAACACGTCACACAAAGTCAATGAGAGGAGTTGAGCAAAAAAAAAAAGAGAGAAAAATAGAAGAAAAAAATAAAGCAAAAATCCTAAGCATCAATTTTTGGTTTTTTTTTTTTTTACTTTCTTTCACTTCCACTTCCATTCCCACAATAAGGAATTCTCTAACAGATACGCCGCCAACTAATGAAAACAAATTATTTGAGAAAGTTTGAACAAAAAAATGGAGAAGATGAAAGAAGAAACAATTAACAAAAGACAAAGAAAGTAATGACTATGAACACACAAAAGATGATGTAATTAACAGATGAATCTTCAGACAGAGATATATCTGGAATAGAAAGATGGGAGGAGGGGTGGGAGGGGGCGATCAACAGAAGACTCCAATAACAGAGGGATGTCCCAGTAGTGTTGAGTCATCCATGTCATCATCGGACCTCATACTCACCAGCATACCATCATAAAAGTGTTTTACACTTTCAAGTCATCATCCCCCTCCCTCTCCCCCTCCAATGAAAGAAAGAAACCAGACGCGTCATACTATTGTATACTAATGGGGATGTGGGGCTGGAGAAGGTGGGATAAGCTCTTCAGAATAAGAGGAGAGGACCTGGGGGGGGGATAAAACCAGTAACCATGTATGATTCTCGGAAAGATGGCAGAGGGGTGGCCCGCGGGGTTGGGGGAATACACCACGAAGGCGATGTGGTGTAAACGGCTTTCCAACCACCACCCGCCCTGCAACCTCGTGACCTTGAGAGTCATCTCGACTTTTTTAAATAGGCGGTGGGGGGGGGCACGATCTCTTTCTTTTTTTTCTGTTAAAGTGTACTAACATGGGGAGGGGGGTTATGTGAGAAATCTTTCACGGCAGAAAGTGTCCCAGAACAAAATCTCACAAGCATGGGGATTAGCCAGTTAAGATATGTGTAGTGTATAACACAGAACAAGTGGAAGTCGCTAATATATAATATATATATATATATATATATATATATATAATATATATATATATAATATATATATGTATGATATATATATATATATATATATATATCATATATAATAATATTCATTTCCAGTGTGCGTTAAATCGAAAGTAAAAAATTAATACAACAGTATTCCAGTTTAAAATACAATCATGAAACCAAAAATAACCTATCCTACCGATCAAGCCTAAGGGGATATAACTTCTATGCAAAGGTTTTCCAGGGTACAGCCAGTATATATATATATATATATATATATATATATATATATATATATATATATATATATATATATATATATATATATAACTGTTTCAGCCAGTCAATCCTTCGCCGCCGCCCTCCCCCTTTCCCCAATCCTTAATTTGATACCAAGTACTTTGTTTTAATTGCGCATCAGGGGAAAGAATAACAAAGCCATGACTGCCTGGAAATTTTTCATGTGTTATTTCCCCCTGGTTTCTCGCGCTCCCGTACCTATCCAGTGCCCGCTGACCTATCCCACAGTAAAATAAGTGAAAATGTGATTTTAGTTTTTATTGTGTGTAGTTTGTGACTAGAAGTTGTTTGCTCATTCTCAATAAATTACCTCATGGTAAAATAGCATTGAAAAAAAAGTTTGTTGCCGTTATCAATTACATGTAGATATTGAATCGGTGCACTAAGTGACCCTTGCATGCAAGACGAAAACCATTTAAAATAAATTAAACAATTAAAATTTTTTTTTTCTACGACAAATGTTTCACATAGCTAATGTACTTATAAACATACAGCTAACGTATTTTATAATGTAAAGCTAAAGTAATTATAAACATACAGCTAACGTATTTTATAATATAAAGCTGAAGTAATTATAAACATACAGCTAACGTATTTTATAATGTAAAGCTAAAGTAATTATAAATGGAAAAATGGGCCTATAAAAAAACATTAAATGAAAAAAATCTATCACATAAATTGACAAAATAATTTATTCTGGTGTTGACACAAACACACACACACTGGGTGACTGACAGTATTGATCATTAAAACAAAGGAATCAGACATACGCCAGTTAGAATAACACCATAAATGGTTCACATTCAGGATATTTAGAGGCGGGGGTGGGGATGGAGGAAAGGGTGGGGCACGCCATAACGCCAAGGCTAACTCAGCACGTGCCTCTCAACTCCCCCTTCCCTCCCGCCACCCATCTCCACTCCCCCCCCCCAAACACTTTGCTTTTTTTTATTATTATTATTATTAACTGCAACCTACCTTCAACATAACACACTCACTCACACACACACATATATACTCACACACAAACATCGTAAAGTTTTCATATTTAATCCGCCATTTTCTTTTTGTTTCGCCGTGTCGCCTCGACCCGTACCCATATCCGCGCGACACACACACACGCACAAACTCATCAGCCTTTGTCTCCTAAGTTGTGAGTGTGTGTGTGTGTGAGAGAGAGAGAGAGAGAGAGAGAGAGAGAGAGAGAGAGAGAGAGAGAGTAGAAAGAAAGAGACAGTGAGTAAATAATACACGCGACAAATCCGATATTGATAAACTGTGAAGATGTCACACACACACAAACTTTAAAAGTACCTTGTCTGACTTCAAACACCCTCTCCCCCACCCCACACACACCTACACCAGCCCCTCCCTCCTTTTAATCATACCGCCCCCACGTGCAAACAAATACGCTACCGAGCCATGACGTTAACTATTCGTTAATTGGATGGAAAGCCACGTTGGGGAAAGTAATCGCTCCCGCCCCCCCCCCTTGAATTAAGTCTCATATTTTCATTCACGCTTTATTAACTATGCACTTTTAAAACGGTCTTAACTGGGGCTGAGGCCCGGACGGGTGTGTGGGGGGGAGGGGGGGTGCGGAGTATGCGACGGTCGAAATTTATGCCGACACCCCAGCCCTGGTTTTATAACGCATCAAATATTAGAACTGTGGAAGTGAAGGTTTTTAAACAAGTGTATATAAATGATACTTGTTGATTTTTGTTCTTACTCATCTCAGGAAAGTGGGGAAAAGGGGGGTGGGTAATTAAAAAATAACATTCAATGAAAACTGCTTTAGTTTATTTTAAATGAATACATGGGGCACGTGGGGGTGGCAAAGTGGTAGAGCGCTCGACTGCTAGCCGGTTGGTGCCAAGTACCGGCCACACATATTTCCCATACAATAAACCGTGGCTACAAAAAATCAGATGCACGCTACTACTTCACCTGACCCCGGTGGTCCGTGTAGAGAGAAAAAAAAAAAACCTTTCAGACGAATGGCATGCAAACCAAATCATGTCTGTCGAGGCTGTAAAGATCATTTAATCATTAAAGTGTTTAATGGCGATTTGCTGTTAATTGGATTAAACAAATAAAATAAAACACGTTACGAAAACATGTTGTTGTTTATTTTTTATTTCTGTATTTCTAATACATGAACCAATGACGTGGTTAGGGAAAAACAACAAAACAAAAGACCAGGACGAACACACTTCATAATCAACACAGTACGACAGGGTACTGGCTGGTGATCGATTTGTTTAATCTGCCACACTGAACAATGGGCCTGACATGCCAAGCTAGGAACAAGGGGGAAGAAAGGGGGTAGGGGTGTGGGTGGTGGTGGCAGAGCAAGTCTTACTGATAAATTAATGATTTCGATTTAATGACCGAAAGACAAGATGTTGTGGTGGTCGCTAGTGCATGCTGGGAGTTTGTATGACGAAGTTCACGATCAGCAAGGAAATAATACATAGTATGATAAAACAGGCTTGGTGTTTATTTATTAACGAATCTCGTTCAATTGCTTTGCTAAGGTGGATACAACCAAGGGGGGGGAGGTTTCAACTAAAAATGTCCACCTGCAATACGGACCACCCCCCAAAAAAAATCCTACTACTACTGATTTGTGTCCATTGTGTTTGTAGCAGCAACAGATTTTATTATATATACAAAAACAACAACATTGGGATCACCGAAATGTTGTGCTACCTGAGGTAGCAGTTAAGGGTCAAATGTATTCTCTCCAGCATTTAATTTGTTGCTGTGGTGATGAAGACTTAGTGCATAGTGTTTGGGACTGTGACAGGACTGACAGCTATTGAAACTTAAGTATATCAACTTCAATACAGCTGCACTGGAGTAGAGTAGGGCTACATAGACAGTATGAGTAGAGTAGGGCTACATGGAATGAGTTGAGTAGGGCTATATAGAATCAGTTGAGTAGGACTACATATAATGATAAGAGTAGAGCTTTTTTTTTTTTTTTTTTTTTTTTTTTTTTTTTTTTTTTTTTTTTTTTTTTTTTTTTTTTTTTTTTTTTTTTTTTTTTTTTTTTTTTTTTTTTTTTTTTTTTTTTTTTTTTTTTTTTTTTTTTTTTTTTTTTTTTTTTTTTTTTTTTTTTTTTTTTTTTTTTTTTTTTCCCCCCCCCCCCCCCCCCCTACATAGAATGAGTAGAGAAGGGCTCAAATGACATAATTATTAAAGTAGGACTACATAGACAGAATGAGTAGTGAATGGCACACAATTCATTTACTATAACTAATCCATCTGATAATCGTCTTGCTGATGTCTTTCCGTTACTTTCTTTTGTCACTGGACGGATCGGAAACTTAAGAAAAAAGCAGTCGTGACTTAATTAGCTATTCAAATGATTAACGAATGCAACAAAACCTATTCATAGCTCTACACAAGGTCTGAAGCATGTGACCCGGTGTTATCAGTGTTGACAAAAATCGTGTTGTCGATCAACATAATTAATATCGACGTATTGGAAAAGGGCGGGCGGAGGAGTGAAAACAGTACCGTCGACAAGTGAAGAATGAACTGGTGTCCAATCATAATGTAGGGATATTTTCATCAATAAAATATGGCCGCAGTTATGCCACCATTCATGTTACAATATATATCGTCTGTCAACATAGCTGTTACAATATATTGTCTGCCAACATTCATGCTACAATATGTCGTCTGCCAACATTCATGTTACAATATATCGTCTGCCAACATTCATGTAACAATATATCGTCTGCCAACATTCATGTTACAATATATCGTCTGCCAACATTCATGTTACAATATATCGTCTGCCAACATTCATGTTACAATATATTGTCTGCCAACATTCATGTTACAATATATCGTCTGCCAACATTCATGTTAGCCATATAGTATCGACTCACAAAGACGTGAAGATGTTTATGTTGTTATTTTACGCTTTATTTATTTTTTTTTAATGAAAAGTGATACAGTATATACGTTAGTCGACATGGCGAACACAATGTTCCAAAACATTCATATCAGTCAATCTATGCAACAGTGTAACTTACCTATGTAAGTTTAACTTAATTATCACCCCTATTACTGAAAAGCTTAGTACACGTGTTCTATTCATTATTTACCCAAATGTTCGTTAATTACGTATATTTCACGCATTTATTATTGATTATGTTAAATACTTTTAGTACGGTTACCTAACACTAGGTACAATAAACAAGGCCTGGGGGGGGCGCTAAAGTGAGGACATGAAGCTATCGATTTCAACAAAAAAAAAACAGTTAAAACCAAATAAGTTCCAACCAGATGTCTTGTATAAACTAATACATTACAGAAATTACATTTTTATAATGGTGATAAAAAGAAACAGAAGTCTATGTATTGTTTACGTTGAATAAACTGTAAGTCATGTAAGGAGACAATGTAAGTAGTTAAGAGACATGGTAGGTGGTGTAAGAGACATGTAAGAGGCATGGTAAATAAGGTAAGAGACATACAAGATGCATGTTAAGTAATGTAAGAGACATGGCAAATAATGTAAGAGATATAAGATGCATGTACAACAGGTGGGGCCTATATCGATGTGTGCTATATCGATAAGATGCATGTACATTTATGTAAGAGACATGTAAGGTGCGTGGTAAGTAATGTAAGATGCAGTGGTAAGTAACGTAAGAGACACGGTTATCGTACGGAGGGGAAGCAGCTAAACTGAAGACAAACGATCGTTTCGTTGTGGTACACCATCACACTATGGAGTGGTTGCGATTTCTTACACCTCTCTGTGTACAACTTGGTTTGTTGTTGTAAACATCTTTTTTTTTTAATTAATTCAGCCCTAACTGTAAACACACACACATATATATATATATATATATATATATACATTTAGAGTCATTCTCAGTGATAACTTATATTTATGCTCTTAAACAGCTGTTTCTACTTCAACAGGTGGGGCCTATATCGATGTGTGCCCCCCTCCCTCCTCCCCTCCCCCCAAATCACTGGTTCAACAAATGAGATATATTGATCTCTCTCTCTCTCTCTCTCTCTAGTTTATAATTTAACGGTACGGTTTTTTTTTTCATGTCAAGAAGTTAAGTTAACAATAAAGTCGCAGTAATTGTGGAATGCAACAAACAACAACTGTTTTTTAATGACAAAATGCGTTTTCGAAATTATAACCGGCAATAGTAAATATGTAACGGTAATGTTCCAAATGTGTTTTTTTTTTAATATCTTTGTAAAATAAATAGTGAAATTAAAATTAGAAATGTTCTTCATTCTTTTTTTTTTTGGTCAGTTCATTTTGTTGTTTGTGAGGTCTTCGCCTCTTATGCTTCCCATGCCATCGGCGGGTGCTCGATGTTTACAGATTCTTGTCTCGTGTGTTAAACAACCATAACACCAGTTGTAACAAAAAAAAAAAGGTTATGTTTTAATTATCCAGTGTTGTGTTCCTATAACGATGAATTAGGTCGCTGTTATCTTTGTACTTACATTTTTCCGGCGTATTTACGACAGTTGACGACGTCACGACCCCCCCCCCCAACATATCTATTTACGGTGGGATAAATATTGAGGGATGTCCAACAGTGTTGTTTTGCTAAAGTTATATAATCTGAGGTAAATGCTTTACAACAGATACATTCAGGATGAAGAATAGAATGTCGATATGACACAGACTTTAAAGCAAAGAATATGTTACAGCTTGAAATCTTATAATTTCTTATCTTACCGGCGATGTTTATTTTGTTATGTTATATAGCCTTAGACAAAGGAGATATACAGGCCAGTGACAGATTGTGTGATCGTGTATGTGTGACAGTGCAGAATCAGTAATTAGAACTGAACATTTGATGTGTGAAAAGTGAACATTTGATGTGTGAAAAGATAATACTTTAAAGTTTTTTGTTAATTTGGGGAATTATTAAAGTTGAGAATTTAAAAAAAAGAACTCAAAATTTGAGGGGAAGGTGGTCTACAAACGAAATTGTGGTAAAATATTACTGTAAGGCATGGCAGCTTTTGACAATGGAGCCTAACTCTATTCTTCACGTGACCATCAGTACGGTGACCATTAGTACGGTGACCATCACGGAGTCATCCAGTCCACATTCTCACCAACACACAGAAATTACTCGGTCATATTACGTAGTACTGCGAGCTATTGTACTATGAATGGAGGAGGATGGTGGCGAGGGCCTGGCGTAGCCAAATGTGCGGGGAAAACGTGTGTGTGTTGCTTTCTAGGTCACTGTATACACGGTGTGTTGTTCAAATCGTGTGTGTGTGTGGAAAGGGGCTAAAGAAAGGAAGGCACACAGATATCGGCGTGAACTTTACATGCCTCTGGTCAAAAGCGTGTTGTGTACGCCGCAGCCCAGTCAAGCGTTGTTGGATCGAGAAAAGGGGGGGGGGGGATCTTTGACCTACATACAAGGGACTGCGCTCTCATTATCATTACAACACTTGTACTACATACAGCACGATCAAAAAGAGGCAGAAGATCACCATGACATGGACAGGACTTAATCCATGCGTTGTGTGTGATAGAAAATTCACTTTTAAATAAATGTCGACTCGGCTAAAACTCTCATTGGCTGGCAGTTGTAAGCAGAAGTAAACTTTCCAATAATGTAACGGTCCATTACATATCATAAGTGTAAACAAATCTAATTAAAACATGTTTACACAAATAAAGTATGCGGTTGTAGATAGAACTGACACTATAACATTA
>JAGDYQ010000082.1:1835408-1953573 GCA_021962125.1 Bulinus truncatus | reverse complement strand
ACAACAACAGGGGTCATTGCACAACAACAGGGGTCTGTATGTAAGTGCAGAGTATTTGAAGTAATTTTTACTTCCGTTTTGCCTGCCATTTCTAATAATTTACATAATCATAACCAACCAAGGACAGTAAAATTCTTTAAACAATATAGAGTATTTTGTTATCATACCAGGTATACCAGTTAATTTTATTAGTTTATATTTTACTTTATAAACAAAAACAAATGTAATACTTTTGACACCAAGAGTTTATGAAACACAAAAAAAAAAATATGAAAAACTTTTTTTTAAAAATTGGCCTTTTCGAAAATGTACTTTCAAATCTAAGAAATTGTGGGGTTGATGCCCTTTGATGGATCGCAAGCTGGTTTGAAGTGGGTCTCCAAAATTAATAACAACTTAATTACAAATTAATTTTTGCTCTTCTACATTTTTTTTTTTCATTTTTTTTTCTTTCTTTCTTAAAAGTGGGTCGGGTGGCCGAAGATATTTCTTCGTAGGTCACAAATCGCAAAGGTTTGACAGCCACTGACTCAAATCATTCAAATATTTATAGAGATTATTTGGACTTTATAAAATCTTGAGCTCCAGATTACATCTCTTGTGTCTATAAGATGACAAAATTATAATAGGAAAAATGTCTGGACTTAATACGTCTTCCATTTCTATTCATTGATTAAATGAAGCTGGTTCCAACTCTATTCATTTATTAAAACTAAACATCACATACTGTAAGTAATCTATCATTCTACTACATTCATAGAAATCTGTAGTGGCATTTGTTTCTACAATTAATCTGTTGTGGGCATTTGTTTGTACAATTAATCTGTTGTGGGCATTTGTTTGTACAATTTATCTGTAGTGGACATTTGTTTGTACAATTAATCTGTTGTGGGCATTTGTTTGTACAATTAATCTGTGGTGCACATTTGTTTGTACAATTAATCTGTAGTGGACATTTGTTTGTACAATTAATCTGTTGTGGGCATTTGTTTGTACAATTAATCTGTTGTGGACATTTGTTTGTACAATTTATCTGTTGTGGGCATTTGTTTGTACAATTAATCTGTAGTGGACATTTGTTTGTACAATTAATCTGTTGTGGGCATTTGTTTGTACAATTAATCTGTGGTGGACATTTGTTTGTACAATTAATCTGTAGTGGACATTTGTTTGTACAATTTATCTGTTGTGGACATTTGTTTGTACAATTAATCTTTTGTGGAAAGGTGTTTGAGTAACCTTTTCTTTATTCTTTTAATGTTCACAATGTCTCTTCTTTTTTTTTTCTACTGATTATACAGAGTAAGAAACTGAGTTCAAAGGTTTTAAAGTTATTTTTTGTATCAACTTAAAAGAATCATCTAATGAGAATGTCTTTAATAAAATCATCCAATGAGAATGTCTTTAATAAAATCATCCAATCAGAATGTCTTTAATAAAATCATTCAGAATAACTCTGAGGTTATTTGATATTTGAGCTGTTAATATAAATGAAAAAATATGGTCATTTTTAATTCTAATTATTGTTCAATTTTGTTCTGTTGTTGTTGTTTTTTTTTAAAAATAAGATTCCATTTATTGGATACTTTATAAAGAGAAAACCATTGGCCGCTGAGCTGTACATAAATGTGTGGTCAGTCTATTGGCCTGTGTCCTCTTTCTCCCCTTCCCCCACAGATTATATACAATTGTGTGTTGCAAATGATCATTGAAAAGAAAGCTTTGTTGTTGTTGTTGTCTTTTTTTTTAACTTATTCATTTTTGAATCAGTTCCGAATTCATGACAGTCGGATTGTTTTTATTGTTCACAGAGCAGTTACAGGAAAGAGCAGCAGAGAGCAATGTTCTGAGTCACCTGAATGGATGCATTTGTGCTCACCTTGATGACAGTGACCTGACAAACATGGCATTACTAACTATAGGCAGTATTATTGAATCAGGTGGTGGAAATATTTCTTGAACTTTGCAATCTCCTGTACTGGGTTTTTTTTTGCATCTGTTTGTTACGCTTGCATTAAAGTTGACGTGATCTTTTGTTTTTGAGATGTAATTTACCGAAGTTTGTCACGGAGGTTACTGTCGTCTTTTACAAGACAATGACTTCTGTTTTTTTCTTCTTTTTTTTAGTAAAACCTACATATTGTAGAATGTATTTTTTAAGTTGGAAAATAAATTCCCTGCATGAATCATACAACCATTCTTATAACAGAATATACCATACAGCGTGTTTTTAAAAAAAAAAAAAATTAATGAATACTCACAACCAGTAATATATTTCAGTACATATGAATGACTGTTATGTTTATTATTATTATGTTTGTTTTTTTTTCTTTCCAACAAAATAAAAATAACAAATAACATATTACTGATAAAAACTGTAACTTACATAAAATGCAGGTTGACTCAGGTGTGAATGCTATCAGTTATTTGTGTTTGTTGTGTTCATCTGTAAGTTGACTCGGGTGTGAATGTTGTCAGTTATTTGTGTTTGTTGTGTTCATCTGTAAGTTGACTCGGGTGTGAATGTTGTCAGTTATTTGTGTTTGTTGTGTTCATCTGTAAGTTGACTCGGGTGTGAATGCTCTCAGTTATTTGTGTTAGTTGTGTTCATCTGTAAGTTGACTCGGGTGTTTTCCCATAGAGTGAAGTACTAACTGACAGTTTTGTCTTGTATTTCCTAGACACTGGGAAAGAAGCCGCCATTAAATCTGGTCTTCTCAACACATTTAAAAAACTTCTTGACCAGGATGGAGGTGACCACTTGAAGGAAGTTTTAGTTGAATTGCTGACCAGTCTGATGGAGTCAGGTAAAGCATCTTTCTTGCATCTGTTTGCTAATGTTCTCAAAATTTGAAAGAAAAAAAAATTAGTAGTGTTTAGTTTTTTACGTTTTGAAATATTTACAGTAATTTCTTTCCCGCTTATTCATCATAGAGTTATCAAACTTTTTAAACTGTCTATTGTTTGACAGTAACTAAAGAAATTGTTGATCAATTTAACTCATTGTTATCCATTTTTTTTTCTTTGTGTTAAAGAACCTGCCAAGGATATAGCAGCAGACAACGGTCTATGTATGTCACTGGTCAGTATCGTGAACTCTGATGCCTACAGCTCTGATCTCATCAAAATGGCTTCAGATGTCCTGGTATCTGTACTAGTTGGAGGTGAGTCACTATTTACTTACAGTATGCTCTTGACTAGCTGCTAAATGCAGTGTCACTTTTTACGAATAGTTAATCAAGACAGTGTCACTCCTGCTGAACAAACATCTCATTCAACAAATGTTTTGCACAGCAAACGCTTCAGGGACTGCTTTATGTCTTGCTGAGCAGAAACGTCTCACACTATCAACTGTACATTCCACGTGAATAATTAAATTATATATTTTGAAAATGGCTGAAATCTGGCAGATGATCCAATGTTGATTCTCCACATGAGTGTCATATTTGTGTTCAAAGAGTTTCAGTGTTTTTTATCTTTCTGATGGTTATAATATTAGTTTCACTTGTTGCAGGACGGCTGTGTCTTCTTGATGCAGGACAGCTGTGTCTTCTTGTTGCAGGACAGCTGTGTCTTATAGTTGCAGGACAGCTGTGTCTTATAGTTGCAGGACAGCTGTGTCTTATAGTTTCAGGACAGCTGTGTCTTCTTGTTGCAGGACAGCTGTGTCTTCTTGTTGCAGGACAGCTGTGTCTTCTTGTTGCAGGACAGCTGTGTCTTCTTGTTGCAGGACAGCTGTGTCTTCTAGTTGTAGGACAACTGTGTCTTGTCTTTTAGTTACAGGACAACTGTGGATTCTTGCTGCAGGACAGCTGTGTCACTGTGAAGTCCAAGCTGGATCAAAGATTGAGACTTGTGAGTGTGGTATGTACCTACCTATCCCACTTCAGTGTCACCTGATTATAACCTGTCAAGGCCTGTCATTCTCAGCTTTGGTGAGTTACTAACCAATGGGTGTGCAGTGTTTTTTCCTTATCATTAGTGGTGTGCTAACACTTCATTTTTTTCTTTAGTAATTGTCTCAATTTCTATTGGTGGGGGACTCAGAACAGATTTCATCAATTCCTGTAGAATTCTTAGAGAAATAGGGTTTTGTAGGAGGAGCCCTCAACTGGAAAGGATGGAATTTATTTTGCTGGGTACCACTGCACCAAGTTATTTGTTAGTATTATTACCTACCTCATGAAATGTTGTACTACATTTTTAGCTGGCTACTTGTTTAGGGTTTACAAATACATTTTAGCAATCATGGTTTAAAAACAACAACAATAAATGGTTGTTTTTTTGCAGATCAAAGTATGGAGAAGTTGTACATGTCAGGAGATGGAACTTTGCTTGCCCAGTCTGTGGAGTGGTTGTCGTCAGATAAAGACACACTGAAAACTTTAGGCACGTTGGCCATTGGAAACTTTGCCAGAAGAGGTGATTGGAATGTTTCGTTATTTACACTTATTGTTGTTTTGGTAGTGAATATCTTGGGCTGATGGGAAAAGAAAATTATGTTAATCTGTTCTACTGCAGACTTTAAAGCTTTCATATTTAATGTCAGTCAAGTAGACCTTGTCAGTCAAGTAGACCTTGTCAGTCAAGTAGACCAGTGTCAGTCAAGTAGACCAGTGTCAGTCAAGTAGACCTTGTCAGTGTCAGTCAAGTAGACCAGTGTCAGTCAAGTAGACCAGTGTCAGTCAAGTAGACCTTGTCAGTCAAGTAGACCAGTGTCAGTCAAGTAGACCAGTGTCAGTCAAGTAGACCCATGTCAGTACAGACCCATGTCAGTCAAGTAGACCAGTGTCAGTATAGAGATTGCACAGGCTTCTAGTCATGAGGGGTGCCACTTCTCATGTACCCTTCTGGTGCCTCCATAGTCATGTAAGCCTTGGCTATGGTAGACAGAGTTGTCTTAATGCATGGACCCAGAGCTAATGATCCATTTATATTTCATTCTTTTGTCACCCATGCAGTTTTACTCAGAGGCGCCAACACAGTTTTTATTGTTTGAAATGAACAATGCAGTCTGACATGTGCAGTTTTTTTTTAAAGAAAAGGAGCATATTAAAAAGAAATGTGATTATATGTGTCAGAGAAGATCAATTTAACAAATTTTGGTTTGTCATATATCTGCAGTAATGGCAACTGTGATAAATAAATACAAAAAATTTAAAAAGGTAGTTTTATAAAAAAAAAAGATAATATGAAAAACTCACAAACAGGGTTAAAATATTTGCATGGTAAAAACATTGGATGGTGAAATCATTGGATGGTGAGCTGTTATTGTTAAACTAGTCATTGAATCAAATCTAATTTTTTTCTGTTTTAATGTCAACTGTGGAATCACTGACTTGTTTAATGTTAACTGTGGAATCACTGACTTGTTTAATGTCAACTGTGGACTCACTGACTTGTTTAATTTTAACTGTGGACTCACTGACTTGTTTAATGTTAACTGTGGACTCACTGACTTGTTTAATGTCAACTGTGGACTCACTGATTTGTTAAATGTCAACTGTGGACTCACTGACTTGTTTAATGTCAACTGTGGACTCACTGACTTGTTTAATGTCAACTGTGGACTCACTGACTTGTTTAATGTCAACTGTGGACTCACTGACTTGTTTAATGTTAACTGTGGACTCACTGACTTGTTTAATGTTAACTGTGGACTCACTGACTTGTTTAATGTTAACTGTGGACTCACTGACTTGTTTGCTCACCTAATGGTTTCTTTTTTTCATTTGATCATCCATTTTTTCACTCATTCATCCATTTGTTTGTTAATTCATTCCTTAAATTCTTCTTCTTCCATCAGATGCATACTGCCAGCATCTTGTTGAGAAAGGTGTTGTAGAGAAACTCATCAGTATTCTCAAGACCACCATCACATCAGAGTGTATGTTTATGTTGCATCATGCCGTTCTGAGTTCATTGAGGAATTTGGCCATACCGGGTGAGTGAGGAATGCACGACACATTGCTAACTAGTTACCTGTAGAGTCTTGGTGCTAAACATTCCCACAACCACTTATTTAAGTAGATTCGCTGTTTCCTTTCATTTCCGGCAGTTTCACATTTTCACTATTTCATTTTTTTGTAGTATTTTTCAAATTTCATGGTACTAGTTCTTCCTTTATGATGCAGTGGCAAATAAACCCAAACTTTTGGATGCTGGTGTTCTAGAAAGTTGTCTGAGCCTCATCCACACGGATGTTATGGCCGTCACATTCAAATTGTTGGGAGTGTTGCGCATGTTGATAGAAGGTCAAGGTGAGTGTATAAATATTCTCATCTGGTTTGTTTCATTCGATTTTTTTTTACGAAAACTAGAGAAAGTTATTTTTTTGTGTTTTTAATGACGTAAATTCTTTGACAACTAGGAATTAAGTTACTGGTTAAAAAGAAAAAAAGTTTATTTTACAGAGGTGCGAATAATTTATTTTAAGCTGACTGCACACATTCATATTTTTAAAAAAAAAACTTTTTTATTCATTTTTTGTAAATTTTGTGTGATACTTCTAGATTGGACCAGCTCATGTTTTAACAAAACTAAAAATATTGACCTGACATTATGCAAGTTGTAGCTGTGGCTGATTTAGACCAAATATTGACCATAGCCACTGATCAAAGAACGATTGCATTACCGAACATAATAAAAATATCGGATTCAAACTGTCTCATTGAAACTTATGTCATTTAACCAGAGGCTGCTGCTGTAAAACTGGGTCAAGACCACGCTTTTTTGGATCGCCTGAGTGAATGGTGTGGTGTTGAGTCTCACGCTGGTGTTAAAGGTATTTGTCCTTTAGTTTATACAATCAAAATTACTAATTCCACTTAATCCATTCCTGAAAATCAGTCAAATTTCAAAGAAGTTTTTTTCCTATATAAAATGGATATATAAATTCCTGGATCTCCAAAAATAATTTCTGCAGAAAACACTTTCACCTTAAAGGCGAATGTAGATAATAAAAAAGAAAGCAATAAGGAAGGAATGAAATTTAAAAAGTTACAAGAAAAATTACACGAGATGCTTTTACTTCAATGAGAGAAATCTTATGTGGTGTAAGATTGAATGATAGCTAGGGAAAATTACTCAATAAATTTGAAGAAAAAAAAAACTTCGTGGTGTTCTGAATTCCCTAAAGTTTTATAGTTTGGGGCTAAATTTTACAAATAAAAATATTTTTCAGACTTTAGTTTTGGGGTGCTTGGTTAGGACTCTACAAAATAATTATTGTATTCTTACACATTTTTTTAAAACCCACTACCAAAAAAAAAAAAGATTAACACAGAGTAAAGCTTTTATTTAACTTCACTTTTAGACCTGATCTCATTTAGTGAGAACACTTAGATATGGCATCCATGTAAATCCTACATGATAGTTACACTATTTTGTTAATTTTGAGTCCATAAATTAAAATCTTGCAGGGCTACGGAGCTCATTACTTTTTAGTACTGTTCATAATGGGGAAGTAGACAGATAGAGATTACAGCACCAACCTGCAAATTAATGAAGCTACTTTTAGTCATAAGTCATAAGTTTGTAAAAAACAATATAGCAATTAATTTAGTAGACTATCTTCCATTGGATTTCCAGCTTGAATACTGATACTTGACTTAATGTATCTTTACATTTATTGATAAATAGCAACTTAATAAATGGATAATCTAATGATCTAGTATAATCTAGATGGGTATCTGCTCTTAAATTTTGTTAGTGATGATAATTGAAAGGCATTGAAATATTTCTATGGCTGAGGATTTTTAATGAAGCTTATTTTAAAAGAATGTATGTACGTATTTTTTTTCCCAACTTAACCTGACAATTCAACAAAATCTTTTGTCTGTTGAAAATCAGTTGAAGTAAACCAAAGTCTTGAACAAGTTTGAATGGTATAATAATGCATGTACAATTTTGGTTCTTAATCCAGGGGAGGCTACTCGTGTAATGGCATCACTTGTGAAAAACAGCAGGTCGGCAGCGGTTATCCAGAATCTTATCCGAGCTGATGGAGTTGTCCACCTTGTATCAATGGCTATGTCTGAGCATCTGGTCATGCAGAATGAGGCCATAATGGCCTTGACCATTATATGCAGCACCGCTTTGGGTAAAAAATTAGCTTTGCATACTGTCATGTTCACAGAAGTTTATTTTACCTGGGTGATATGGTGTCGTCTTGGTTTTGAGCCTGATCTGCATGGGTCAGGTTACAGGTTCAAATTAACAGAAAGTCAGTCCACTTGTAGTGCCTGCTAAGCCAATGCACACCCAACTCTGGTGGGGGATGGTAATAGGGAAATCATTAAAACTGCCCCCGTTATTGGATTACCTAACTTTCCCCATCATTAAACAGGGATCTAAATAAATAATGCTCCTGACATTAACAAATGGGCCTCAGTGATATTGTGACATGTATGTGTATAAAATATTTCTAAACGATAGTGTGGTATCAATGTAAGGCAGTATATCACACTTCACCCATCAGTATTTAGCAGAATGTTTTTTTTTTGAAACATAATTTGCCTTTTTTTTTTTATAACTAAGGTTTTTAATTGACTTCAAAATATACCATAGAAAAATGAATCCATTTTTTTCTTCAATATTTTTGTATGTATTTTCTTATATTAGTAGCTACTACATTTACTATTGTACAAAATATTTAAAGAAAACCAAAAAAAAAAAAAAAAAAACACTTTTAAAGTTTTCCGAATGCTGCGAATTGAATCCGTATATTTTCTGTTAAGTAGTTGCTCCAAAGATTAAAAAAACATTTGACAATTTTCATAGAAATTTAGTTTGGGGGATTATTATTGTAAAATATCTCATACAGAGATTTGCATGAAATAAAAATCACAACATTTTGATAATATTTTATTTTATGGTTTAGGTTATTGTCACTGTTCACAGGTGAAGCTTCCATTCCTTTGAAAGAGGCTGATCTGACAGAAACAGTAATAACACTGCTGAATGATGACAAATTGCCTGCTGAGATGATGTGTAATATATTTAGTCTTCTTCAAGCCATTTCCACTTCGGGTAAACTTTCAGTGTTGTATTTCATGTTTTTTTTTTTTGGTGTAGTTAAAACTCAGAATTTGTTATAATTTCTCGTGTGAATTGGAGGATGGTCTGAAAATGTTCAGAAATAAAAATCTTTATAAGCATAAAAAAAACTTTCCATTTTTTTTAATGGGCTGCAATAATAAATCTAATTTGTGATGGAAAAGAAATTTTTTTTTAATTAAAATGGTTTTTTTGGTTGTTAATTTACTTTTTCTGTTTTTTTTGTTGTTTTTTTTTGAAGTCTGAAGTTAAAACAATTGAACAGATATACTAATAAAAAAAAATTGTTTATAAAGTTAACATAATTTATTTTCATTAAGCTAGTTTAATTTTTTTTTTGTTAATGAACAAATGAAGTTTCCGTCTGTTTCTGTTTAGAGATCGATATGTAATAAGTTATACCCATCCCCACCACCCTCCTGTGTTGTCACACGTAGTGAAGTCCTTGTTGTGTTTTAAAAAAAATATTGATTGCGGCATTATTTCACTGGCTTCTTATCTGAGTCATATCATCTCGATCTGAACATCATCAGCTGTGCTTGTCCATAAAAGATATTTAAAAAAAAAAAAAAGAATCATTTAGGATTGGTATAGATGACACCGAAAACCTCTGTTGGATGTTTAATGTAAAAAAAAAAATATTTTCTGTACAGCTAGACTTATTCCCCTTGCTAAGCAAATGTTTTGTCTTGGTATATGTACCTATTGTGAATCACTTAACTAAACTTATTAAATGAAAAATTGTTGCTAGCACACATGTTTAGTTATTAATGTTGATATTTTTTAAACCACCATTGATATTTTGATAAAGCTCTGCTTTTTATTTTAGTCATGAATGGTCAATAATGTGAATTTAGCCACGCACAACAAAAAATATATGATCACTCCGTTGACTAATGCCTAACCCCCCCGTACTTTCAGCCTCCTCGTCTGTGCCTACATCCTGTGCTCTGCTCGCCTGCACTGGTCTCGTGTCTGACGTCCGCAGTAGGCTCCCTTTCTTTTTTCCTACTCTCCCCTCTCTTATCTTCGGACTGAGACTTCATGGGCCAAACGGTAAATCTATTCACACAGTTTGCTTCTATTCAGTGTCGCAGCTCTGTGATCAAAATTATTTTTCAGAGCGTCTTTTAAACATTTTTTTTTTTAATCATGAAGAATGGCAGAAAAAAATAAATCTAAAACATTAAAGAAATCCACGTCTGATTCTGAGCAGACAGAATAAAAATAAATTTACTTTCTTTTTTTTTTTGTTACCCTTGAAGTCTTTAACTAATTATTTTGTTCCGCTTCTTATTTTGCTGCTACTTTTTTTTTTTTTTGCTGAGTGTTTCTCAACCAAAGACACTTTTACTGTCCTGAAAAATGAATCAAATGTTCAATTTAAAAAAAAAAAAAAATTTTTAAGAACAGAGTGGTTTGATTTTTTAATTGCGGAGTTATTTTAGCAATTTCCATGTTTTCATTGCGCTCTGGAATTCCAAAAGATTTGCCAACCATATTTTTAAAGTAGGTATAGAATTTTTTTTTAAAAAGTGAAAGTTTTGTTGAGAATCACTTCTGTAATGTCAGTTTGGTGCTCACTTCTGTATTTCTTCTGCAAATCTCATTCTAGTTGGCACTGAGCTTTTGATGTTGATTTTTTTTTTTTTTTACCCTATACATGTACAATGTTTATGTTTATGAAGTTTAATGACTTGAATTGTGATTTAAACTTGACTGGTGTACCATTTGAAGTTATAGATGCCATTAAAATGATTTTGAAAAAATAGCAACCAGTTTTATTTTTCAGTTGAAATCATGTTTATTTCAGTATTTCACCTTTACACCTCAACTAGATTCACTTGCAATAAGAGTTATTTCCCTTATATCATAATGCATTAAATCACAGTAGGCTGTACATCTTGGCTCAATGCAAAAATTGACAATCCCACCTGCGTTCATACTAAAATAATTACCCAGATAAAAAGCAAAACTGTTATTTTTGTCTCATTCATCTTTGACCTTTATCCCCCCCCCCCCCCCCAATATTTATCACCACACAGTAAAATAAGTTTAAATATGAATAATTTTTGTTTTTCTGAATACGGGGTACAGTTGTATGATTTAGCAGCGGTTTTTCTTTGACAGTACTGTTTGAAGTTTATCTTCAAATGTGCAAGTTAATTTTTTTATTAAACATTCCTATTCTAAGAAACTTGTATATAGGTCTGGATAAAGTAGGATTTAGGAAAATATCAATGATAACATTTTTTTAGGAAGATTTTTTCTTTTTTTGATGGTGTCATTGAGGTAGAAAAGGTTAAAGGTTAATGTAAATCTGGTCTATCTGTCTCGTTGATTTTTTTCTGCTAGACTTTCTGACACATTATGCCACAGTCTACTGTGTATTGATTGTTTTTCTTTTCGAGGTTTAAATTTAATTTTTAGATTAAAATTCTGTATCATTGAAAATAAAAGTTTCATAAAGAGATTGTATTAAAAGTGAATCTTGTTCAGTTTGATCATTATAGCTTGAAAATTTCTTATTTTATAGTTTAACATAGTTGGCAGGTTCAGATAGAAAATTCAAATTATTGACATTGAAAGAATGTGTAGCTGTCTTTTTTAAGCAAATAAAAGAGAAAAAAAATAATGTATTCAATGGCATGTTGATGTCATTTCAATAAATTTGTTGTATTATTATATTTGAGCACATATTGTTGATTTGCTTGCTCAGCAACTGCTTAAACATATGATTTAATAAGTCCCCACCACTGCTTGTCCAGGCTTAAGTGAGTCAAATCAATACTTCAACTCTATTGGTTGAAGCTGTCAAACATTTAAAGTTTCACAATTACACACCTAAGCTCACACTCAGCTGTGCCAAAACGTACATCACATTCAGGCTTATACATGCTTCAAACATTCAACTTTGTCCATTATTTATCACTTCTCTCTTTTCTTAATTTTTTGTTTATGACATACTCAGCGCCCAATAGCATTGACCTGAATACATCTCCAGATGGCCAGGTGTCACAAATGTTTGCTTTCTATGTATGTCTTTGTTGTTGGGCTTTTTTTTTTTAAATATTTTTATTGTTGTTTTTATTTTTTATTTTTAACCTCTGTCCATAGTATAATTATGTTGTGGACTCACTTTGAACTCGCTTGGTATAGGTTTATTTTATTGGTGGCAATAGTTGTTATGTTATTGTTTGAAGATGTAATAAAAGTCTGTTCACCTTCTCTTTTTATCAGCCCAAAATAAATTTCTAAAAAAATTTCATTCAAATTAATCATTCAACACTATATGAAAATAATATACATTTACTCTTAGACACTGTGTCAGATTTTCTGTAATTAATTTTGTTCATTTACTAAAAAAAAAATGAAATATTCTTCTTGCTATGACAAGTTATTTGTTAGCTATGTAAAAAAAAAACAACAGTGACATAATAACTTATTGGCAGTCATTGATGATATTAAGGTTTTATTTCAGCCCAACTTTGAATTCGTAATAATTATTTATAGTCACCATTAAGTGATCAGTAAAATTATTTTGGTGGCTGCAACTGATCATGAATTTCATTTTATCTTCAGGTACTCTGAAAGATGAAATTTTAACATCCAACATTGTCGACCTGGTCAGGTCACTTGGAGAAAATCATTTGGACGACAGAGTGAAGGATGCAGCGAAATCAACCGTGCATTTACTGGAGCACTCGATGTCTTGCAGCTAGACCTAATGAATTTTTAACTGTAAAATATCTGTTGAATAACACCCAACCACGTTCGAGGAACTTCTAACTGCTAACTACAAAGGCCTGGTGATGCATTCCACCCTGTAACTTTGATTCATGTGTATATTTATATTTTTAATTCTCCTCTTTGTGGCTTCATGTTTGTTTACCAGCTGGCTGGGACTCTTTAATTTTTTTTTTTTCATCTTTTTGTTTGGCGTCAAACATTTTTATAGAATTATGTTTTCAATTCCTTGTGTCATTCTATACAGAAATCAAAAGGATACAAATATTTTAAACAGGTAATTTTACTGATCTAAGGGAACAAGTACTGGAGACACAAAATATTAATTGTATGTCTTTTTTTTTAATATTTCTATCCAAAAACTGTTTTTAGTATTTGTCTAATTTAGTTCTTTTTTAATTTGTCTTAACTTTAAGATTGCCATGTTTGTTGATGTTCGTTCGCTCTTTCTATGCTCAGTAACTTATTGTAGTAGTTTGTAGCTGGCTTTTCCATTGTTAAAAAAGTTCACTTACATTTGAACAAAGTAAATAAATATTTTAAAAAATATTGTTTCAAGTAGTTTTTTAAGTATAATTGTTGTTGTTTTATATTTGTCCACATTTAGCATGTAGCAAGTTTAAGATTGCCTGGTTAACATTTTTTGCCTAAGTAAATAATTTGAAAAATACCTGTATAACAAATAACTGTGTAACATGATTTGTATTTTTTTTAAAGATAGTTTTTATAACATAGAAGTGCAATAAATGTTAAACTTTTGCTACTTTGTTAACAATAAATGTTAAACTTTTGCTTAAAGGCTGTAAAATATAAAATGTCTTACCTCTAGATTTTTGCTGGTATGATATGTTTGTCATTTTTTTTTATATGTACATACTTTTAATTATGTATTGAACCTTTGAACTGCTTGTATTTTATGCATTTGTGTACTTTTTGTTTTATTCATTTATTTTGAAAAACCTGTTAAAAATTTTTTATGTGTTCATGCCTTGTTTTTGTTTTATGTGCTGGAATGTTATTTGTGCATTAAAATTTTTCTGCCCAATATGGGTTTGATTTCGGCTCAATATTTTGAGTTAAAAGTGTACATTTATTTTTTTTTAACATTAAATTACGAAACTGATAAGTCAAACTCCTTTGTGAAACATTTGAATATTTGTCTAGATTTATTGTCTTAAGATGATCACATAGAAATGGGACTTCCAACACTAGCCCACTGCAGACCCAGTGCTGAACAGCAGAATAAACTGCTTGCAATAACAGACGCAAACCCCAAAAAAAATATATATAATGAAACAAGAAAATGTACATAAAAAAAAAACATTATGAAACAAAATAAGTGTCATGTTAACATCAGAGGAAAAGAAAACAAAAAAAATCTCACATAAAGATGAACAAATCTTACATGTAGCATTGTGGATCCATCCCATTAAAACTGGCACAAAACCTCAAAAAACAATAGGCGTTATCAATAAGTTAATTAAGCTAAAAATAGTTTTGAAATGATAATCTGATGCCAGAGTTGAATACATTTTTAAAAAATTTTCCGATAATTATATTTTATCTAAGATATAACTTTTTTTTTATTCATGCTAAAAATTAACTCAAAGGGTTGAAAATATTCACACTAAAAAATTTGGTTTCAGTAAGATTATAGAATAAAATCCAAAATCAAATTTTGTTTTAAATTGGTCAGTTCTTTTATTTTTGGATTAAAACTGTATTCCCTAGATATTTTTAAAAAGTAAATTAACTAATAAATGCTTTCTTTTCCATATCTATTATAAATTGTTTGTTATAGAAAAACACTTGCCTATGAAATTCTTTGACAATGTAATGAGTGACTTTGGATTTCATATCAGAAATGTAGGGGAGTGAGCTCCCCTATTATTGATGAGAAATTGGGTGTCCTATGAGAGGAATGAATTCAGAAATGTTTTAAAAATATACCCCACTTTTTAGTAAACAGCATTTTTATTTATATGATATGAATCGATTTAGAAGGAATGTGCTTGGGCCCAAAGAACACCCTAATTTTCATTCTGTTTATGATGCCATTATGGCCAAAGCATAACACAATCTTTACAAAAGTAATTTAAAACTGATGTTTGAAAGAAAAATATTGTAAAAATAAAAAAACAGTTTGTGTGGCAAAAAGGACTGTGTTTATGAAATAATTCAAATTTGCTCCTAAAAGGTGTAAATATCTTTGTGAAACATTTCTGAATCTATCCCACATAATACATGTAGATGGGTTTCCAAACATTATTGAAATTTTTTTCTAAGTACCATTCGATACTAAAATATGTTTCATCATTTAAAAAAATGAATTCCATAAGTTTTGAACCAGAAAATGTGAAAGCAACCAATTATTTTAACACAGCAGTTTATATAGCCTTAAGTCTTTAATTTTACAGCAGGAAGAATTGATAACATCCACTCTTGCTTTTTGTTTTGATCTAAGAACTAAAAATTACTCTGGGATAAAAATAAAAAGGGGAAATATTATACAAAACAAAATTGAATTTGATGGAAGAAGCAATTGATATATAAACAGATACACGAGGAAATGAAATGTTTCTTTGGCTGTAGATCAGAATCGTACATTCAAACACTTAAGCTAATACATGCATACGAGCGGAAAATAAAGCTTTTTTTTCAGGCAGGGAGGTCTACAGGGTACGGGGGATGAATGATTCAATTTAGTTTCAAATAAATTAAAGAAATACATTACCATGTTACGAGTGCAGGTGTGTTGGTTTTTCCTAAACCTACCCCCAACACTGCAAAACTCATAAATTTAAAAAAAAAAAAATGTTCATACATTCTGTACAAAGTCATCAAATAAAACCAACAAAATATTATTTAAAAAAGAAAGTCACCATGTTCATAATTTAGATCATGAAACAAAAGATAAATACAGTGAGAAAAAATGTAATCAGTTTATTAACCTGAATATTTCTATACAATAAATTAACAAAAATAATACAATTTTAAAAAATAAAAACAAATTAAGGAAGTTTGATGATTTGTACACTTAATTTTAATATTGTAATCAATCATAAAAAAAATCTACTTTTGTTTTATTCTATGAGCTCTCTGTGATGAACATAAACATGCAGGAAATAAACAGTCTTTTAAGTCAATCACAACCAGTGCAGTGTAGAAATTTGTGCACATCTGGCAAATTGAATTTCAATTAGTTAGTAAATTTGGGGGAGAGGATAAAGAAATATTACATTATTTTAAATATCAAATGACAAAACAATTTCTGTAGTTTAAGTTTTATTCATATATTTTGTTCCCAACAAATATGATTAGTAAATTTTAAAAAAAAGAATACAAGGTAAGTAAATTTCATTTTTTAAAATTGTACTTATCTAAAAAAATATATATAGAGATCTAAATTTAATAGCTACAAAAATGGGTTGTAGGAGATTGAAAACTCTTTGACAAACAGAATGTACATGAAAAATTAATTACCACAAAGATTTTACTAGGTTTCTCCACAAAGAGTTGGATTATGCATACTGAAGAGAATAATCCAATTTACTCTGTCTTTTTTCAATAAAATGATAGCTTTTAATTTAGATGTTAAAAAAATAATTTATATCAAAAAGTACCAATTTATACTTTTAATTTCCTGCTAGCAACTAATTTTGAACAAGGTTTTCATTCATATTTTATCGATTTTATAATATTGCATAATTTACAGTTGTACAATTTATTTTTAGCAGAAGAAAGTTGTGATGGTTCATTTACAGAAACTGTCTGACATATTTAAAAGAAAAAAACAAAAAGTGGTAATAAATTAATATATATATATTTATTGAAGAGAATCAGGTCAGAAAAAAACTCCCAAGGAGTTACAACAAAAACATAATGATGAGGAAAGACAATAGTATTACATAGAAATGAAAAAAAAAAAGTTAATTGGATTTAAATTTATTATCTTCTTAATGTTATGTCCATGTTGTTAAGTTAAAAACAATTATATTCAACATGAATCACTAAAGCAATTTAGAAATGCAACAATTTTTTGCAATATTTGCAACAAATATGAAGTTGGCAACATGTACTGAAGACTGCACAAGATATTGCAATCCATTGGTAATGGATCAATTTTTGCAGGAGTAAAAAAGAAGTTCCATTCTAATAATAAATATTACTGTGAAACTTTTGCTCTAAAAAAAATAAACATTTGTTTTTAAAATATTAAACAGCGAATGAAAGTTGCCTAAAAGTGAATATTTTTGTGAAGTCAGAGAAAAATCAACTTCCCATCGTCAACAAAAAAATTGAACCTGCATAATAAATTCTGCCCCATGGCAATGACAAACAATTTCAATAGCATTCTGCGTTTTGTTCTCTCAGATGATAGTCATTCTAATATTGTAGGATCTTATTGGTTTTCAAATCAATTATTAAAAAAAGAAAACCTTCTTAAAAAACGTATATAAATCTTTTTTTAATTATTTGTAAGAAAATATTAAGATTAAATTTTAAAATTATTACAATTAAAAATATATATTAAAAACAAATGGCTTTTACTGAATATATTACACTAAAAAGAACCAGAGCCGTTGAAAGATTGTCCATAGTCTCCACTTCAAATTATCTTGTAATGTTATCTCAAACAATAGATGCAAGAAACAGAACAACAAATATTGCTATTTAATTTGCTAGTTTGACAACAAATAGAAGAAAAAAAATTAAAACATTGATAATATCCTGTACAGTGACATTCATTCACAGATAGTTTTGTTTATATGTATATATATATATATATTTATATCATATTAAAAGTAATTACAGAATAACTTTTTACAACAAAAAATAATAATACAATGAAACAATTTGGTTGCCTGGTTGGCCACTTAAAGAGCCACAATTATTTCAATGATTAAAGTATTCCAAATAAATTAGAACAACTGAGAGCATATGATGTCATGTGAGGACTTCTGATATGATAACTTCAAAAGTTTTCCACAAAAATCTTTGTCACTGTACTCAGGAATTTCCATGAAATTGGTTGTGAAAAATGATTATGATAATGGATGATGAAATTGTGATTGGATCATTTGCTGCCTTGGGATCTACAAATCCCATCAAATGTTATGTAATTCAGAAATTTTTTTAAAGTTTTTTTTTCCTTAGTCAGAAAATGAACGAAAAAAAAAAAGAAAATGATTAAATTATTTCCATAATGTGTTAGCATCTCAACTATTTTTTTTTTTTACAACAATTATGTTTGGTTTTATCTCCAAACAATTTTTAAAAAAAGGAAATGATGATGGCATGACACTTTTGATGGAGAAGAAATCACAAGTTCTGATTTTTTTTAAAACTTCATGCCAGTGCGAAAATTAAACAGCAAAAGATTTTGCACGATTTACTAAAAAAAGATTCATAATGGAACAGATCTGGTATCAGACGTTTCTGTTGAAGACAACATCAAAATAAAAACAACCTCAATTACATGACATATTCTAATGATTCCAGACCTGAAAAATGTCTTCAAATTCCCTGAGATACATTTCATTATTAGTCAAAATGTTTAGATACCATTTACTGATTTTTAAACAATTAAATTTTTTTTCAATGTACAGATAAAATCTAAAAAAGCCTATAAAAATCTTGATTGCAACTATGCTAAATGCTTAGTTTTATTATTAGCAATCTTTTTTCTAAATAAATGGACCAATAAATTAAAAAATGTTTGCTTGATGTTCTATGCATCAATAAATGGTCTGTGCAATTGAAAAAACTTCAAATTGATCAAGATAAAAAAAATGATTGGAGCTTTCCTTTAACATCGATATCATTAGTATTAAAAATATTTGATCCTGCACATTTTATTATTTAAAAATCATTCATTGACAAATATTTAAAAATATTTTTTGGTTATATAATTATATATCTGTATATGTATACAAATTTTTCCTCCAAACATTTTATTCAAACCATCTATTTTAAATATAAAATTTAATAAATAAAGCAATGCTACCATCTTAAACATTTATCGAATTTTCAGTGTGGATCTGTGTAATCTCCATTGCCATACTGTAGATAATTGATAAGATTTTCTACACAAAAAAAAAAAAAAAATTACATGTGCACAGAATTTTTTCTTATTTCTAAATCCATTAAAAATTCTACTGATAGTACATCCAATAAGTTGTACCAGTAAGAACAAAACACTTGTACCAAAGAATGAGGTCACGTACATCCATTATGTTAGCTAAATGTCACAAAACTGTCCCAGCTACTGCTCAACCAGTCCATCCATAATGAAGATAGTGGATTTTTATTCTCAGCATTACAAAAATTATGAGTCATATGCAAGAGAAGCAGCAATTTTTTTCCCTTTAACCAGTTGTCTTAATTTTTTTTAAATAACTTGAATGCGGAAAAAGTAAAAAAAAAAAAAACAGATTGTATACCGAATGAATAAAAGCATTTAATCCAAGTGTGAGTCTTTTTAAAGCAGCATTTATTTAACCAAATACTAAATGCTTGCTTTATTTTTTTGCTCCTGATATTTACAGTGAGTGAAATCCACTGTGAAACTTGTCGGCAAGGAAACATTAGTCAGCTGGATAAACGTGTTGATATGAATGGATCTTGAAGAAGACGATTTGGTAACCACACATCTGTGATATCACCAGTCTGCTTTATTTTGGTATATTTTTGATCGCAGTGTCAAAAAGTTTTTGAACAGGAAGATGTATGAATATGTGAACAGTTATGAAGAAATGTGTTTGATTAAAATGAGAAATAATGGAGACATTGTCAAGCCTTTAGCACAAATCTCACAATTTTTTTTTTGTTTGAATAAAATCACAACTCAGATGCCTTATGACTGATGTCTTTAAAATTTTAAAATCCCATATGTGCAAAAATCCATGGATACTGGAAAAATCTTTAGGTTTAAAGAAATGCTGGATGACAAAGTGACATATTCAGAAGTCTGTTAGTTTTTTTTTCTCCTGAAACAGGCACTTTTTAAAATGTTAACTTCAGATTAATGACAGTTCACTTCTGTACACATATGAAGAACAAAGAGGGAACTGTATCACCTGTTTTAGTATCACTGACGTCACCTGTAATAGCGTTGCTGACAACTATTTGTCAGACATTCTACAGCCCCTTTGGATTTTTTCAGCATTTGTTGGATTGCCCGAGTCTCTATCCATCGAATGAATATAAACCTCAAGGACATAAAAAACAAATTACGCTTCAGAGACAAGTATTTCAATGGAGACAGAGGTCCAACACATCCGGTTCAAACTGTCTGCTTCATGGAGCCATCATTTTGTTTTTCCCGTTTGGTTGGTCAAGTGACTGACAGGCCAGTTTGACCAGGAAGTGACAGCAGTGCAGAAAAAAAGTTACATAGTTTAAAATGTAAAAATGACCAGAGGCTAGTTCTCAAACAGGGCCAACAAGTCATCCCCTGTACTTGAAGAGTTTTGTCCATTATCTCCGGTGGAGTCAGAAGGTCCGAGGTAAGCGGTCAAAAGTTCCATGTCACTGAGGTTGTCTGCTAACAACTGAAATGTATAAAATAAATAAAGGCCATTAACTTACAGGCTTGAAGTTTTAGTGTGCGTATTCTCCAAAAAGAAAAACAACAGCTAACACTTTAAACTGATAGACAATAACTAAAAATCTATACCTGCTTTTAAAAAAATCAATTTTTTGAATGCAACAAATGAGCATAGCAATCATTATGACAATAAACTTTAGTCTATGAACAATTTGTAACATATATTACAATCATTATGACAATAAACTTTAGTCTATGAACAATTTGTAACATATATTACAATTATTATGACAATGAACTTTAGTCTATGAACAATTTTTAACATATATTACAATTATTATGACAGTGAACTTTAGTCTATGAACAATTTTTAACATATATTACAATTATTATGACAATGAACTTTAGTCTATGAACAATTTGTTACTTATATTAAACAGCCTGCTGAAAGCTGATAAAAAATGCCAACTATGAACTACTACTACAATTACTACTTAAGAATTATGATATCATGATAGGTCAAGATTTTGTGTTATATGTACACAATAAAAGAGTATCATAACTTTACATACTTGGGAAAAAATGTATTTTGTTTTCTAATTGTTGAGGAATCCCAGATTATTAATGAGAAAAAAGTTGTATTGAATGATTGGGCATGAAATAATTATTCATGATCAGGTTTAACCATACTGATGTAAAATTAATAATATAACAGCTTACCTCCAAACCCTGAGCGGCACTTGTGTCCCCATTAATGATTGCCGTTGGGTCAAAGTTTAAGTCACTTAATGAATGACAGTCTGGCAATGAACTGTTGATGCTGTTGCTGTTGGACATTCCGTTGCTGTTGCAGTTAGTTGGGGTATTGCTGGAGGATGTGTTATTGTTGTTGTTACCACTGCTGCTGCTTGGAGAAGGGTGAGAGAGGTTGCTGAGGCTGCCATTTTGTGGGTGAGGTTGTGATGAAGGGCGGGGAGTCATGTGATTGTTGCTGGGAGGCCTTGAGGGGTCTGGATGCCGCAGGCTTTGTCCCATTGGGTCACCTGGAAAAATTTTTTAAAAAATGTCAACACCAGCAGCAATGCTGAAAAGTCTAGTTTTACTGGTCGACATATAAACAAAGCATAAAATATGTTTAGGTTGAAAAGAATAAAATGACCTACCTGGTGTTGTAGGTGGTGGGAGGTTGTACGGGGAAGCCTGAGGTCCAGCATCCCAGGATGTCATAGTGGGCAACTGCATACTTGACGGTGACATAGCCTTCATCCAGTTGTTTTGACAAGAATCTGGATTACCTGAAACAAAAAATGTACGTTGATATCACAACATCATTTAAAAAAAAAAAAAGAACATATTACTTGAATCTAATCTGTGTCTATGTTACGTAACTTATGCACACAGTAAACTTACCACTGTCCTCTTCCTTCACTATAGATTTTATTGGGACAGGTTTCCAACTGGCTGTTTGGTTGATGGTCACTTCCTCAAACTGGAGATTAGTCATATTGGTCAAAATGCCCCAAATGTACTGATCTATTTCCAAACCTTCTAAAAGCGCTGACTTGCTGTTAATGGTTGAAAAGTAGATACAAATTATTAACACTTATTTTAATATGTTCATTATACAGGCAATAATCATTTAGTATTATGCCCATTAGAGATTTTATTCATAATTGTCCATCATCATCATCCAAGAATAAATAATCCTTTCACAACTCAATGATATATTTGATTTTTTTTAAATAAGCAGTTAAAATAAAACAACTTACTTGCATACAGGACATTTCCATGAGCCCTTGTCACAATTCAATTGAAGGTAAGATTCTAAATCAAAACACTGAAATACAAAAACAATGAATCATCAATACACTCATTTCAATGATCCACTATCCACATATAATGTACTGTATATATATATATATAAATTATAATTTAAACCACTCTTATGGAAATGAAATGAACAAACCTGAATGTGCTTGCAGTCATGTCCTCGAGCAGGTAATGTTATCCTTCGACACGTGATAGGACATTTTAATGGAACTTTTATAGCTGTTTGCTCCACTCCATCTTCTCCATTGACTGCATTATTTGGAGGAACATTTGAGAAATTTCTTTTGACTGGAAAAAATAAATAATATGAATGAGCTTATGCACATTTTAATGTGTTTTTTTTTAGCACTGAAAAATGTTGAAAATATTTTGTGCTTACTTTTAGTGATACAATGTTCAGCAGGTAACAAGCGTTTACGTAACAAGCCCTGCAAAACTGAACGTATGCTAGGACGATGGACTAGTTGGAGGACGAACAAGTGAGACTGTAATAGTTTGAAAAAGTAGTTATATTAGCCCTTTGGAACATCTGATAGGTTAAATTGATTCAATTTTAGCTAAATAATAACATGTTCAAAATTGAGCATAAAATAATAAAGATAAAAAATTGTTTAAATAATTTTAAGTAAAACTTACGCAGCAGCAGGCAGTGACTGTTATCTGGATGGTGTTGCGACCTGCCTGGCAGACATCTTTGAGGTACAGTGGTTTATGTGTTGTTTTGCTATCCCCTCTTTCTATGTTCAGGGGCGTGGCATTCACGCTGACGGTAACTGACGCTGGCCAGTTGGTGCTCATTTGGCGGTCTTCATGGTGGAAGCATTTCAGTTGCAGCTCCAGGTCTGACCTATGTAAGAAAAAAATTTTTTTATTTAAACATATGTGAAGAACACTTTAAACATGTACGTATCAAGGATGTCAACGATGGTTAAAAAGAAGAGTTCACTGTACACAGATTCATAAAATAAAGTCAACACTGACCTAAACATCAATGTGTTGTAAACTGTATCTCTCAGCTGAAACACATGGTTGCTGACGGCCAGATTGTGTTCAAGTCGAAATGGAGGTAAGACAACTCCATCTCGTACAGGGAATGTTAACCTCAGCTCATCTGTGCCTAGATAAAAATTATTGAAAGGAAAAAAGTCTAATCAAAGAGGTTGTGGCAATTCAAGTTCAAGGTAAATATATGAATTAAGAATAAGAGCCTTCAGCTTGCAAGTGACTTAATCCTATTGGACACATACAAAGGAGATGAAAAAGAGAAAATAATAAAAACAGATTAAAAACAAAAACTAAATAAACATGGACAACAAATTGACAATTCAGAGAGAAACATTATTTTTAGAGAAGTTGGAATTGTAAGAATTATTTCCTTTAAAATATTAAAAAGATATTTCATTCATGCTTAAAATAAAAAGCAGAATAGGACAATAGATGGATCTATAAATGGAATAAAAAAAAAAGGGCATGAAAGTTTAAACAACAGGTCCTGTGTATATTGGCAAGTGCAGGCAGAGGGCTCTTAATTTGTTTCTTCATTGTACATTGTTATATAAAATTGTATTGTAGATCTAATGCCATAACATAATAATTCCTCTTCATCTAAAGCAATATTAAATGTTCATTTGTCTTGAAATCATTTTGCATCTTAAATAGAAATATTAAAAAAAAAACAAATGTGTTATTAGGTTTCATACTTTGTTTGACCATTGGTTTGACATCTGGTGGGTAGCTGGGTTTCATTTCACCAGGATAACCCGACACTGACCCAGGAGTGATGGGTGGGGTGGGATTACCTGGTATAGGTGAGTGAGGAAAACTGTTGGGCTGTGGAGGGAGAAAAAAAAAAAACAGTTTTAAAAAAATGTTCAGATAAACTCTTCTAGGACTGAACTAAAAGCTGTTTTGATTAATAGATGATCTGCAGTGACTATGTCCATTAAAACATTTGATAAGATACCTACCGTTTGCCCAGGGTACTGATTGTAGTTGGGTGCTGGGCCGCTTGGCCTTTGAGGATGTCCATACTGGGTGGGTGCCATGTATGGATGCTGACCATTAGGGTATGGTGATGGACCATTGGGTCGCATACCTCCCATGGCCTGCGGCATCCCATAGGTTGGGGAGGGCAGGGGCTGTTGGCTAGGAGGGTAACCAGGTTTTCCTGCATACTGTTGATGAGGGCCCATGTAGGGCCCGTGGGGACCTGGTGCGCCTGGAATGAATTGCTGTGAAAAAAAATTTCAAATTTTAATTGACTTTTTATACTATTTTCTCCACATAGTTAAACACACACACACACAGAATTAAAGACGTAATTGAAATAAAATTTAAATACCTCCATTTGGGCCCCATTTTGATACATGGGTTGTCTCTTCATGATGTAGGGATGATAAGGAGCTGCCCTTCTGTGGTAAGGGCCCATGGTTGGTTTCATTGGCCCAGGGCCACCTGGACATGGCCCACCGCCCATAGGCATTGGTCCTGAATGCCTTTGGCCAGCCATGCCAGGTGGGTACTGGGCGCCATACTGATGCTGGCTGGGAGGCATCTGAATTTGAGATTGTAGAAGAAGCTAAAATTTTTAATACTGCAGTAGATTGGTTTAGAAAAAAAAAAAACTAAACATTACAAAACAGCCAATCAAATGTGTTTCTCTAGCAAAATAGGCCAAAAAGCTAGGCATAATTAGTTTGAAAACAACTTTCTGGTGTTTATTTATTTTTACAATAAAAAAATTATTTTATGGCTTTTTGTACTCATGGCGTTTATTATAATACAGCTTAGCAATGTCAAGAAGAAACACAAATGTTGCTCAAAATATTAAAATAATAAGACACAAAAATGATTTAATAAGACGCAAAAATGATTTAATAAGACGCAAAAATAGTTTAATAAGATGGAAAAATAATTAAGAACATATTTCTAATGAACACAGAAATGAAATTTTTTCTAAATCACTATTTAAAAAAAGTGGAATCTGGTTGAATTTCTAGCCGCTCGTTTGGAACTTATCCATGAGGCTGAGAATGATCTTATCTTTAACTACCTGCATGCCTGGACCGTACTGGTTGTTCATGTTCATATGCATGTTGATGTTCATTTGTTGCTGGTTCTGCTGCTCCTGGATGGCCACGGCAGTCGCTGTGGCAGTAGCTGTGGCAGTGGCAGCAGCTGCTACATACGCAGCAGCAGACAGGGCCCCTGGAGGGGCTGTGTAGTCGGTGGGTGCTGACCCTGGCATGGGGGGTTGGTTAGAGCCAGGTGTATTGGGTGTTGGAGGGTAGCCACTGAAAAATAAACAAAAAAATAAAATATTCTTTTAATTTATCACTTTGACCAACAAATGAGATATTTCTTAGAGTAATAAGCTGGTGAATGTTACATTTTACAGGCACTCGGTGAATGTTACATTTTACAGGCACTCAGTGAATGTTACATTTTACAGGCACTCACTTGTATGGGGTCATGGGCTGTGGGTTGTATCCAGGCTTATTCATGGGTGGATAACCCTGGGATTGCTGGACATGGCCTGTCGCACCAGTCATTGTCGTGTTGGCGAAACCCTGGGTGCTGTGTGTAAATGGCCCACTCTGCGTTGTGTGCACTGGGAATATCGTAGTAACCACATTGAGCTGCGTCTGGCCTTGGCTTGAACCTCCCCATCCTGAATTGGGGTCTCCACTGGGAAAGACAAAAAAAAGTAGGTAAGTAATTTAAAGGTCATCGTGCATAAATTATTTTTAATTAAAACATCAGCAAATTATAAGACAACAAATGATCTAAAATAAATATTTTCCACCCTCACGTCTGCCTTAGATCAAAAGTAAAAAAAAGTCTGTTTCCTGTTAAAATAATAATGCTTTCTTTCCTGCTGCTTAATTTGATGTGGTTAGTAAATCTAGTTATAAATAGTTTCAGTGGTTTTAAATAAGAGATGTAGAGTCTCAATATTACATAATTCCTTTCAAATGTATGTTGTTACTTGTGTGTGTGTGTGTATTATTACAACATATTGCATACTAAATTGTATTTAAAAAAATCATGAAAATATTGGATTTGTCTGAAAGCAAAACTAGGGGAAATTATTCAACCAAATGATGATAACCTTAAAGTTTTAAAAAACTATAGTGTATCTCTATGTAAAGGTTTTGCACAGTACAGGCGGTATTCAATTAGAACGCAGATGGATAGTTCAGTGTTATTTAATTAAAAAAAAGGTTTTTAAGTTGTTCTGAAGAGCAAAGAGCAAAAATAGCAAATAGAATTAACCAATAAATGATATCCAATTAAAACAGGGCTGGGTTAGATATATGTGAAATGGGCGGAGTGACAAATGCCTTATCCCAGGCTACTCAGACATCTTGATTTACACATTTTAAAAAAGGAAAAAAAAAAATTTCTTTTCAATCATGTGATGTAGGGGCCACTACCTCTGAAGAAGTTGCTGGGTAGAGAGAGAGAGAGAGAGAGAGAGAGAGAGAGAAAAGAAGAAACAACACACTACATACATCTTCATGATGCAAAGTATTTGTAGAGCAATTCTCAGGGCAAAAAGGGTGGATACATGCTAAGTAAGGTGTCCCAGTTAATTTATATAAAGGTTATGTACCTGAATTGGAAGCAAATCTGGTTTAATAACACATGAAGTCACCCCAACTGCATGGTCCTTATGATGAGCCCAATTGTATTCATTTAATGGACAATCAACCATTTATAGGTTTTTTAAAGCCCCAAGACATGATTACACTTTGACTATCAGTTCAATTAGTTAAATAAAAATTACAGCAGTTTGAATAAAAAAAAAATTCCCAGAGCTCCATTGTATGGCGGTGGACAATCAATACAATTCTATTCTCTTTACAAAGACACAGCAACACTTTGATTTACTCCATGGAGTAGTTGCTGCTTTGCACTTTTATAATGCTTTTTTTTAATATTACCATTATATTCTTAAAAAGAAATTAGAGAAATATTAAGGTCAGGAAAGAAAAAAGAAAGAACAGTAAAAATAAACTGACCATCCAGACAAAACTATAATTTCATTAATTTTGTGGTCCATTCCCATAGTGTACATACTGACTGATGGAGGGGGGAGTAATCACCTCAAACTGTCAACTAGTTTAGTCCTTCTAGTCCACAGTGAACTAACTAGCCGTTACATTTTCCTACCATCCTCACCACTAAGAGTACTCTCTCATCATCCAATCAATGGACAAGAAAAAACCGCTGCAACCAATCAAAGACCTGATCTGTCTAGCACTGTAGTAGTTTGTTTTGTTTGGTTAAAACTTATGAGTATGCTGTCAAATTAAATTAAAAAAATAAAAAAACGGAATAAATCAAAAAGATCTAGCTAAACCCATAAGACTTTAGACACACACACACAGACTGAAAGGCAACCTTGAGACTCTCGTACTTTAAAACAAAACAAGAACTTGTTTGTGTATGATCTTCAGCTTTAGTTTGTGGGAGTATGAGGTGGGGAATGAACGGATAGAGAAGCAGGGAGACAGTTGCAACCAATATTATTAAAATAATCCGAAAACCAATGGCAGGTCCTACAAATCTGGATTTTGAAAGCAGAATAAAAAAAAAAAAATAATGAAGACTAATGCCATGATCCCCCCCCCCAGGGGAAATGGTCAATAAAACATTTTTTTACGTTTTTATTTATGATCAGTGTCATTCTTGTAAAGTTGTGTTAGTGTTGACATTACTTACGTTGCCCATCCGGGGGGGGGAGGGGTCCCCTTCAAATTCAACGTAAAACGTTTTTATTTATGACCACTGTCATTCTTTATCGCGTGATGTTAATTTTTGACATTGCATTGACCTCCTACCACAGCCCCTGTTACTAGCGCCCTAGCTAGAGATCACCTCCCTCCTCCCCGCCATACCCCCCCCCCCGGGGTCAGTTATACATACAGACATGTATACTGCATTAATGAGGAGCTTGAGGCCTGTAACAGCTGGAAATGTTTCATCATTGCACGGACTTTTGGGGGGGGGGGGCTGCTGGTGGTGCTGCGTGGGGGTGGGGGTGTTGATGGCGATGAAGTAGGTGTGTCAGGTGGGAGGAGGGGGCGGGGACAGATAGGGAATATAATGATTTTGATATGAACTGAATTCTGTGATGTAAGTATTGGCAGATAGTGTGAATATATATGTTTATATATGGCAATTTGAAGTGTGCGACAGACCCGGGGGGTGGGTGTATTACCAAAAAAACGAAGTCAACATTTCTCATTGAACACATTGCGTCAAACATAATGCAGTGTGAACATGATGACGTCATGTGAATCATGTCGTGAAGAATAGACGCTGCTGATATATTTCAGCTGGTGAATATTATTAATAATAATAATAATGATAATATACACAGAATCGGATCATTCAATCCGTTAAACAATCCTTACAGTTGTGGGTCAACTTGAAGCCAGAAACGTGAGCAGGTCAACTGTACAGTGGTGCCCCCCCCCCCCCAATACTGCGTGTAACGCTGTGAAAAAAAGAATGTCCCCCGTCTAACGAAGCTCCAGGTAGCCCCCCCCCCCACACACACACATACCCCCCCCCACCCTCCAACCAGTTAATCAGAAAGTCAACATCAGTGACGATGCTGTTATCTCTTATCCCGGTGGTGGGGTGGGGGGGGGGGGAAGGAGGCTAACAAAAATCAATGAAGCTGGCAATGAAGATGCTGACGGGCCAGCAATCAATAGATCACCAACAATACACAGGTGGACTTGGATCCAGTCGACTGGACGACTACAACTTTGATGGTAATCGAGTAGACATATCGTGCATCAGGCGACTACTGATTATCTATTTAAAAAAAAAAACTTTCAAGTATCTGACTTAAATAATAAATAATAAACAATGAATCAAATATAAAGTTGCATTTTAACATTAAGGCACTGGGGGGGGGGGGTTTAAGAGTTGTGGATGTCAATTCTCTAAAAATAGAAGAAAGGGAGACAAACTTCTATGTTTTGTTTAGTTTTTTTTTTTTTTCAACGCAAGGGGAAGGGCGGGGGGGGGAGTAAATCAGTTGACGTCATCATATCTTAAGAAATACTCTCCAACCCTTCCCCCCCCCCCCACCTTCCACCTCCAATCGCAGTGCGTGGAATCAACAGATGCCAGAGACTGGGACCGCTCTGAGGGACAACCGCGTTCAGGATGACGTCATGTCGTCTGAATCAATTGGTAACTAGATGGCCAACAATCTTCTCTCCCTCTCCCTAACCCTCACCACCACCCCCAATCTCCTTTTTCTCTCTCGATCATGGGCAAACATACTACCGCTGAAGTTTTGATTACACCAAAAAAAAAATGTCTTTAGGGAGTTGACGATTTTTAATACATTCTTTATATATTGATTGATAAATATATTGATCAGATCAGAAAATAAAACAGCAGAGATGTACTTCAGTTATTATGCCCTGTAAGCGTCGGTCAGCGCCGTGTATGTTCCTGGTAATAGGCGTTAACTAACTGACCAGCACATATAAGGAGCGGAATGACCACCTCCCCTGCCCAATGGTCAACTCCGGAGACACCAGTTTCTCTATTTGTAAACTTCATGCATTGGGTCTCCAAGCTTCAAAGAAAAAAATAATAATACATAATGGTGGGGTGGGGGGGGCGTTAATCAAAGTCTAGGAACCGCTGCTCTATATTCTACGCAATATTTCGAAACAAAAAAAAATATTTTTCAACAAAACGTTAAACTTAGTCCGGGAGATGTAGATTTCACACAGGGAAACCGTTATAAAACACCGCAGGGGGAGCCCTACCATCCCGCCCTACCCCACCGCCCACACTGAACTAATGCATCAACGTCATTGTTTCTCTCCACCACCGCGACTCACCCCCTCCCTCCCCTCTCTTCTATTTTCCTTGACACCCACCCAGCCAGCCCTCGTGCCCCACCCCAATCTCCCCCCCCCCCAACATTGTGCAGACAGTTCACAGCCGATCGATGGACAGCAGGACTGTCGCGACCCAAGATGCACTGGTGGTGGTGGTGGTGTTGTTGGAGAGTTGAGCTGCCACCTTGCGACATCCAGATACAACCAATACAACAACGCCGCACAGTTTCATTTCGAGTCAGAACAACTTAATTTTGTCAGAATCATAATAATAATAATAATAATAATAATAATAATAAAGATAATAGAAGATAAAAAAAACAACGAGGGTGGAAATATCATGAGAGTTGGGTGGGGTGAGGTAATTAAACTCCATTACGTTGGTCAAAAGAATTCAAAGTATATCGGGAAGTGGCGCTTTCTATGAGATAATTAAAAAAAAAATATAAGTCCAGTCCAATAGGTAACTCCACAGGTAGAAATGAATATTTAAATACATGGGGGGTGGGGGGTGGGGAATGGCTTACAAAATAAACGACAATTATAATAATGAAATTACGAGAAATAAAACAATTTTTTGAAAACTATTATGAGAAGTGAGGGCAATAAAATTGTACACAATAAATGTGTTGAAATATTGATGAAATATTACAAGTTTTGTGTATATTTAACACGATGTGTGATGCTGACTTGATGATTTGTTAAACTCACGGGGTGTGTTGTTGTGTTGAGGAATTTTTTAAACCCACATGGGGTGTGGGGGGGAGTTTAAGTTTTTTTTAAACCTACATGATGTGTGATGCTGACTTGATTTGTTAAACTACACATGATGTGTGATGCTGACTTGATGACTTGTTACACTACCACACAAAAAACATGATAAATGCCCGCATTGTAAAACACGTTGGAATGCGCGCTGAACAAACAACCGAACAGACTAATGTGCGATACAAATAATAACCAACACCCACTGTCTGTCTGACATACTTGTTTACTTTTTGTTTGCTTGTTTATCTCGTGGCCTGGTGTTAAGATGGGGGGGGGGGCGCTGATACCAGATTCGTGGGTGGGAGGGATGGGGGTGACACAATAAAAGTGCTGACCACCGCTGCAAGCGTGAACTGACCAGATCACGCTTAAATAAAATGACCAACTGGATGCTGGAGGTGATGGTTTATTGGGGGAATAAATTTAGAAGAAAAAAAAAGGGGATGGGGGTGAGGCTCGGACAAGCAGTGCAAATATGGCAATCAAATTTTTCGGTAAATCGACATTGGGGGTCGGGGGGGGGGTGAGTGAGACGGAACTAACATTAAATCCTGTCCGTTCAACCCTTCCAAGCAAAATGTCAAAATCTTTTTTCACAAAAAAACAAATGTATAGATACACAGACACCACAAGAGTGTAAAAGAGAGAGGGGGGAATAGAGGGAGAGGGGGGAATAGAGGGAGAGAATAAGAGAGAAAGAGAGAAATAAAAAGAGTAAAAAAACAATCCGATAATTAAGTCAATACTGTATTGCCATGGTAATAGGAAAACACATTTCATTACAAGGCGTGAGGGTTAGGCGAGGGTGGAACTGTTGGGGAAAAAAAGGTTTTGAAAGAGAATGGGAGGGAAGGGGAGAAGAAAGGAAGAAATCAATCATCACCAAGCGGCACTGGAGCTTCTGTCACGTGATTCTGATCAGCTGGATCATTACGGTGCTTGTCAAGCAATAGGGGGGGGGGGTAAGTGGGCATTGGCACACGGACACACGATATATACATAGACAGACACAGACACGATATATACATAGACAGACACGATATATACATAGACAGACACAGACACGATATATACATAGACAGACACAGACACGAATATATATATATATATATATATATATATATATATATATATAGACAGACACAGACACGATATATACATAGACACAGACACGATATATACATAGACAGACACAGACACGATATATACATAGACAGACACAGACACGATATATACATGAACAGGCATAGACACGATATATACATGGACGGACAGACAGACACGCACAGACAGATATTAGTGCTTAAGTGTTTGAAAGTGAGTGTCAATTGACACCACAAAACACTCACTATACCAAATCAGTTCAAACCTATCTACTACTGTAGCGGGTGCTGTGTAAACATAAATAATTCGGAATAATACAAAGCAGCAACTCTCTCCGCCAATTTAACAACTACTGTCACCACGATGTTCACTTTTTGACCTCTCGTCTCTCTCTCTCTTTTTTTATAATGGCGGCTCGTGTACAGCTCACGCCCCCACCTATTTATATCTTGCCATGATTTGTTACAGCTCACGTTTTGCCTCGGCTCTGATAGTGTCGAGCGAGTGAAAGGACACATTTTAAATATCAAGCTTTATTTCATCCCTGGTGTGTATCTCACTGTAACTGTGTTCCGTGGTCCATTTAATCAGACATATCTAGGTCACCTCACCCAACTCTCTCTCACAACTACATATAGACTGGTGCACTTTTAAGTTGGGATAATTTAAAAAGAAAAACGTGAGTCTTGTTATTTTACTCTGAGACATGTGGCGGCCCGGATGAAAAAGCCCGGCGGCCAAATGTGGCCCGCGGGCCGTTAATCGCCCACGGCTGCTCTTGAGTTAACACCAAAACCAATCAAGTCGTTAACTGGCTGTAAGTACTGTGACAGAAGGAATGATTCAGCGAAGAGAGAGACATCTTGAGTAAAAAAAAAAGAACTATAGAACTCGAACAAAAGATAAAGGGTTAGCCATAACTTAGTAGATGGAGTGAAATGACAAGACGATTAGGAGGTAGGGGGATTTGGGGGATTTTTTTTAATTGTACCAGAATTTTGGCGAATAAGTTATATTGTAACAATTGAATTCTCCCAGTGTGTGAGAGACGAGTGTCTGGAGAAATGAATTGGATCACTTGAGATATCAGTAGCTACATCCTGATTTTTTTTTTTTTTAAAAAGCAACAAATACCGAGGCCCACAGGTTCGACTCGTAAACTCCCACTGAAGCCTCGCCGTTCAACTTCACTAATGATGTCCTTAGATACGAGATATTGAAACGAGGCGGGCAGTGATAGAGGCGCTGTCTGAATCAAACGAGGCCTAGGCGAGGGGGATGTTTTTTTTAAAAGAGGTGTGCAAATTTGAAAAAAAAAATGTAGAAAATAGGCGGTAATTCCCAGACGTGAGCACACTCTACAAAAAAAAATAAAAATAATAATCTGAAAAGAAAAGGAAAAGAAAGAAAGAAGCTGGCGGGTTGCGCTAAAGTAAACAAACTGAGCTAATTAAATGTAATTCTAAAATGAGGCAGTGAAGGTAAAGATACGGGTGAAGAAGGTGGAGAGAAATCTGGCCAAAGTTTTGAAGGAAATGAAAGATGAAAACAGGCAAAATTGAAGCCACGAAAAAAAAATTGAGTTAAAGTAATAACTAAGTTGGACGTAAATATTTTAAATGTATGTTTTTATTGGATAGGGACCATATATGATCTTTTAAATAGGGACCACAAATGATCTTTTAAATAGGGGCCACAAATGATCTTTTAAATAGGGGCCATACATGATCTTTTAAATAGGGACCACAAATGATCTTTTAAATAGGGACCACAAATGATCTTTTAAATAGGGGCCACAAATGATCTTTTAAATAGGGGCCACAAATGATATTTTAAATAGGGACCACAAATGATCTTTTAAATAGGGGCCACAAATGATCTTTTAAATAGGGGCCACAAATGATCTTTTAAATAGGGGCCACAAATGATCTTTTAAATAGGGGCCACAAATGATCTTTTAAATAGGGGCCACAAATGATCTTTTAAATAGGGACCACAAATGATCTTTTAAATAGGGGCCACAAATGATCTTTTAAATAGGGGCCACAAATGATCTTTTAAATAGGGGCCACAAATGATCTTTTAAATAGGGACCACAAATGATCTTTTAAACAGGGGCCATACATGATCTTTAAACACAAAATACAAAAAAATTAAACTTTGAAATATTTTAAATATAGTTTTATATACTTCAAGTCTTTTCCACTTTAAAAATAAATATCAAAATCAATCACACTGATAATGGAAACAACAATCAGCGAAAATAAACAATACAAGTTACCACAGGTCAGTTACAAAACAATCGAACAATGGAGACCTTTCAGACTGTCTCGTTGCCGTGGACCAGACTGGAACATATCCCCCCCCCCCACACACACAAAGTTCACACTGAGCCGTCTCACATAGAGTCGATGATGTCTCAACACTTTCACATCACTTTACACACTCAAGATCAACTGTAATTAGACTAATTGGGGGGGGGGGGGAGGAGATCACGGGAAGGGGAGGGGGGATGCATGTCGAATCGGTTGGCAGTTTATGTGCTGACGTCATGTTTTTATTTTTCCATTACATGAGTGAAACGAAAGAAATAAACAAAAACAATAAACGAAATGACGATGATGATGACGAGTGTAGTATGACTAATAAACGTGGATATGGTAATAAGTGTCAATGATGACAGAGGTGGAGGGGGGGGACGGGGGATAACTCACTGTATTACAGGAAAGAGGGCGCCTCAGTGTGGAGGCGTATTAGATTAAACGTCAAAGAAGTGTTATCGACAAGATTCTGCAGGTTTTAAAAGTGGGTGGTTGGATTTTTTGTGCGTTACAGCAGTGTTGACACGTTTAGCACGGGGGGGGGGGCGTGGGGGGGGGAAGCAGAGACTAGAAGCCTTGCCGCTACACTAGTCATAGACACGGGAGGAAATTAGGGCAGGGAATGTTTCGAGAATGTGTGTGTGGGGGGGAGGGAGGGGAGGAATTGTTTACTATTAGTTCGAAGAAGAAAAATAAACATTTCCGGGGCTAAACAAACAACCAGCCATGGCTACTGAAGGCCGTGTAACGGTTTTCGCTACAATCGACTTACAACGTGTCACAGGCACAGGGGAAGGAAGTCTGAGAACAGTTTTGCAGACCGGAGGGGGTGGTGGGGGGGGGTCTGGAATATTTAGGGGTGGGGGGGTGGGAGTGAGTTATCTGGCAGGATAACCCATTGAATATATAACATAGATATTTGAGAATGGATCTCTTATTGATACTTTATAAAAAAACAAGCAATTAAGCCTGTTCCATTCTGGACACAGGACGTGTTAGCGCATTTTCATGTTATGTATCAGTACGTTTGTTAGCTTTCAGTAAATATTTGTAAATTTTGGAAATGTTTATAAATTCAATTGTGCAATGCATATCTGTTAAAAAATATTATAAAGACGTTTCTTTATATTTGAAAAAAAAATTATTTTCTCTTAAATCTAACTACAAGTGGTTTGTGGTTACTGAAATAGGACTCATAATTGAAAACATTCGAAATTGTAGTCATTTAATCGTCCGAAAACTCCGTCAATTGTTGCATAGCTCTGATACTTTCAATTAAACTCAGAACACAAGCTTACTATTTCATTTGATGAGTTTCTTAATAAATCTTGGTGAAACTACGTGCTGCAGTATTTCGCACCAAATGAATGGGTTATTGAACGTACAAGGTGTATATATAATATATAAGCCCCTTAGGAGCCCTGAAGCCCGGCCCTCAGAGGTCCTATCGCGAAATGGACTTTTGATGTACACATGGCAGGCCAAGACCTACAAAATCATGGGTCTAGGACTTATAGTTGCTGAGATATAGGGCGGTCCATTATTAATATAGCTTATATAGTGAAAAACGGTACTTTATAAGGCCCCTTTTACGGCCCTGAGAGGTCAGATCGCGAAACGGAAAAAAGTCATTTCTTGGCAGGCCAAGACCTACAAAATGATATATACATCATGGGTCTAGGACTTATGGTTGTTGAGATCTAGGGTGATGACGGACGGACAGACAGACAAAACGGGGACAATAGAGCATTTTTTTTCGAAAATGCTCTAAAAATGCATACAGTTTTAGAATACGGAGCTTTTGTGTAAATTGGATAATTCATTGTGTGTACAGATTGTATATGTATCATTGTATGTACAGATTGTATATGTATCACTACGTAAAGATTGTATATGTATCACAGTACGTACAGGTTGTATATGTATCACTGTACGTACAGGTTGTATATGTATCACTGTACGTACAGGTTGTATATGTATCACAGTACGTACAGGTTGTATATGTATCACTGTACGTACAGGTTGTATATGTATCACAGTACGTACAGGTTGTATATGTATTATCATCCCATACTACAGTTCTTATATATTGACGGACATTTGTTTGATGACCATCAGCCAGGGGAGAGTGACCTACATGCTCTGTTCAAGCCCTGTTAAAACGTCGCAGTGTAACGTACTGTGTAATGGTTTTGATATTTTTTTAATTGGTATAGTAGAGACAAAACTAGAGGCAACCGCCCGTGTAAACTGACTTCGTAGAAAGGGGTGTGTCACACAAATCGGATGACTACCCCCCCCCCACAACCTCTGATTTAGAAGTGAAGGAAGGGGAGACGCAACAGTGGTCGCACTTCTACGCCCGATTCGTCAGAGTAAAAATATATTTGTGCGGACATTCTGTAGTTGAACATTCTGCGCCGACAATTTATGCATAAATTACGGTGCGTACCACGTGATACGGCGAAACCTTATAGTCTGTGACGCACACATCTGTAGCTGCTTAACATAAACTTGAGGGAATTTCCATTCGCACCTTTCCCTTTATCACCACCGCGCACTGCAACTCTCCGTCTAGTACACACTTTTTTCCACACACCTTACCACCTCAACACACTTTTTATTTTGAAAATCAACCTCATCATTGATTTCCCCCCTCCCCCCCCCTTTTTTTTCATCTTTTCATGTTTCTCGATTTCACCCAGTGGGCGGAGTCGAATACAACTTTTCCAAGATCGATATTTTAAAACAGACTAATCCAATACCTCCGTTTAGTTCAGTTTCTCTAAATGGGAGCATAAAAACTTTAAAGTTCCATTACGACCATTGCGCACGTTGATTGTCTGATTCCATAAAGGCAAAGACAATAATAATACGCCTTAAAAATAAATGTTCAGAGATTATGAGATGAGACAAATGACGTCATTCAATTCTGAGCTCTTCAACTGGTATTCATTAAGAAGAAAATGTATATCATAAATGAGTGGGCAGATACATTATTGGGGGAGGGGCGGGAGAGACATATATTATTATAATTATTTAGATACTTCCCCGCTCTTTTCATTTCTTCAGTTTAAGTCAGTGGGCATGTCAAGTTGTTGTTTCAGAAGTCAAGCTTACAACTACAGATAACAAAACGTTGTAGGCATATGGGGTGCCGATGATACATTTCTTATCACCTTTAAATGTTTACCTTTTACAACCTCACCACACACATACGCACACACACTACACAATGATAAAGATTGTTCGAGAGACAAAAGATTCAAAAGTAACCACCAATAGTAACTTACAGAGAAGAACGATATTTTGTGTTTCGTTTTACCGGTACATAAGTGACTTTTAACTAACTCATGGCTTTAAATGGGACAAGGAAAGAGAATGCTTCCAAAAGCAAGACTCACCTTATTAACTACATCAACAACTTTGATTACCTTGATTTAATGAAAATTATAAATAAATACGGAAGTCGGTGGTGGGCCATATAAAATTATACGGTATGCATCTAATGTAATTGAATACGTCATCAACAGAATCCCATGTCTGATACGCGACTCCAGAGACCTAACCCAGGAGGGGTTATATACAACATTACTTCAGCCGTGGTAAACAATAGCATAAAGTAGTAACAGAGGTTAAAGTGCAGTTTGGCAGGGTAAGATGTCAGCTGCCATTCAGAGCGCGCAGATTCAAGTCATATTCATCTAATTGGGTCAGTGAGGACATGGGGAGGGCTGGAGGGAAATGTGGGGGAGCTGGAGTTCAACCATGTCCCCAATAATATATGACGAGGTGTGATATCGCTGATTTAAGTAGGATAGAGACCACAGAGAGACCAATACCACCACACAGCATGGGCCTTCAACTAGTGCGGGAGACCCTCTATAATTATTACCTACAACCACCCTCTCTCCCCAAACTTCCACTGTTGTGTTGTTATCACGGTAATTTAATTACAGGGCGAACATGTTTATGTTGGGGGTTGGACTATCACATAGTAGACTGTCAGGTGTCAGGGGTTGGACTATCGCACAGTACCAGAGCCCGGCGTCCATCACGGCAGGCGATACGACAGACCGTACATGTGTGGTTGATAAGTCCAGACAGATTGGTTAACTGGAACTTTTGAGTTCAACACGACATCAAAATGAATCAACTTTTCAAAATAAAACAGGCGACTTGAATCATGATAACAGGTGATACAAGACGTGAAATAAATAACCGTTAAATTATAACAATGAATATAACGGGTGGCACCTCAGTTGTCAGTCAATGTCACATTGACCTTCCCCCCACAACACACACACCGAGTTAATAAATATAGGAGAGACGGGAATAAGTGATGAGCTGCAGACAGAAACAATAATAACTAAGGGAGAGGGGGCAATGAGAGAGAGAGAGAGAGAGAGAGAGAGGGAGTGAGAGAGAGAGAGAGAGAGAGAGAGATTATGGTCAATATATTGGAGAGATGTTTCGCTGACAAGGAATAAAAATAAATCCGAACACGTGACACGGTTGACAATAACGGACACTCTGGCTATTTCGGACAATGGGTTCAACAAATCCCACCCAAGGTAAACAGTGTCCATGAGTTGACCGAGACCATAACACTCTATACGATCGCGCGCACACACACACACACATACAGGTAAGAGTGGACACACACACACGCGCGCGCGCAGACACGACACAACTTGGATCGTCTGCCGGTAAAATTGAAAGAAAAAAAAATATTAAAGTACACAGGAGTTATTTTAAACAATTGACCAACTTAGACAAGATTGCAAAATGTTTGGTGAGAAGATGTCGCCATAGAAAGAGGGGTGGGGTGAGATGTGGTGGGTGTGAGATGTGGTGGGGTGAGATGGGATGGTGTGGGGGTGAGATGTGGTGGGGTGAGATGTGGTGGGTGTGAGATGTGGTGGGGTGAGATGTGGTGGGTGTGAGATGTGGTGGGGGTGAGATGGGATGGTGTGGGGGTGAGATGGGATGGTGTGGGGGTGAGATGGGATGGTGGTGGGGTGAGATGGGATGGTGTGGGGTGAGATGTGGTGGGGTGAGATGTGGTGGGGTGAGATGGGATGGTGTGGGGGTGAGATGGGATGGTGTGGGGGTGAGATGTGGTGGGGTGAGATGGGATGGTGTGGGGGTGAGATGTGGCCTGGGTGAGATGTGGTGGGTGAGATGGGATGGTGTGGGGGTGAGATGTGGTGGGGGTGAGATGTGGTGGGGTGAGATGGGATGGTGTGGGGGTGAGATGTGGTGGGGTGAGATGTGGTGGGGGTGAGATGTGGCCTGGGTGAGATGTGGTGGGTGAGATGGGATGGTGTGGGGGTGAGATGTGGTGGGGGTGAGATGTGGCCTGGGTGAGATGTGGTGGGTGAGATGGGATGGTGTGGGGGTGAGATGTGGTGGGGGTGAGATGTGGTGGGGGTGAGATGTGGCCTGGGTGAGATGTGGCCTGGGTGAGATGTGGTGGGTGAGATGGGATGGTGTGGGGGTGAGATGTGGTGGGGTGAGATGTGGTGTTGGTGGCTGGCTCACATGTAGTGAGTGTCCATTTGTTTTTTTTTTGGGGGGGAGGGGGAAGGGGAAGAGGTTGTGTCCATAGAAAAATCTGTTTAACTCAATATAACAACAATACATGACGGACAACGGTAAAAAGACACAGGGGTCAGTTAATGTCTGTAACTGGTAACCAGTAGAGGGGTTTTACTTAACGGAACATCTGTGACCGTTTTTTTTAGCTACACAGCGGTGTCGATGTGATAACATTTTGTATCAACACGTCACACAAAGTCAATGAGAGGAGTTGAGCAAAAAAAAAAAGAGAAAAAATAGAAGAAAAAAATAAAGCAAAAATCCTAAGCATCAATTTTTGGTTTTTTTTTTTACTTTCTTTCACTTCCACTTCCATTCCCACAATAAGGAATTTCTAACAGATACGCCGCCAACTAATGAAAACAAATTATTTGAGAAAGTTTGAACAAAAAAAATGGAGAAGATGAAAGAAGAAACAATTAACAAAAGACAAAGAAAGTAATGACTATGAACACACAAAGGATGTAATTAACAGATGAATCTTCAGACAGAGATATATCTGGAATAGAAAGATGGGAGGAGGGGGTGGGAGGGGGGCGATCAACAGAAGACTCAATAACAGCGGGATGTCCCAGTAGTGTTGAGTCATCCATGTCATCATTTGACTTCATACTCACCAGCATACCATCATAAAAGTGTTTTACACTTTCAAGTCATCATCCCCCCTCCCTCTCCCCCCCCCTCCAATGAAAGAAAGAAACCAGACGCGTCATACTATTGTATACTAATGGGGATGTGGGGCTGGAGAAGGCGTGGGATAAGCTCTTAGAATAAGAGGAGAGGACCCGGGGGGGGGGGATAAAACCAGCAATTATGTATGATTCTTGAAAAGATGGGGGAGGGGGTGGCCCGCGGGGTTGGGGGAATACACCACGAAGGCGACAAAAACGGCTTCAACCACCACCCGCCCCGCAACCTCGTGACCTTGAGAAAGTCATCTCGACTTTTTAAATAGGGTGGTGGGGGGGGGGGGGGGAACATCGATCTCTTTCTTTTTTTTCTGTTAAAGTGTACTAACATGGGGAGGGGGGGTTATGTGAGAAATCTTTCACGGCAGAAAGTGTCCCAGAACAAAATCTCACAAGCATGGGGATTAGCCAGTTAAGATATGTGTAGTGTATAACACAGAACAAGTGGAAGTCGCTAATATATAATATATATATATATATATATATATATATATAATATATATATATATAATATATATATGTATGATATATATATATATATATATATATCATATATAATAATATTCATTTCCAGTGTGCGTTAAATCGAAAGTAAAAAATTAATACAACAGTATTCCAGTTTAAAATACAATCATGAAACCAAAAATAACCTATCCTACCGATCAAGCCTAAGGGGATATAACTCTATGCAAAGGTTTTCCAGGGTACAGCCAGTATATATATATATATATATATATATATATATATATATATATATATATATATATATATATATATATAAACTGTTTCAGCCAGCAATCCTTCGCCGCCGCCCTCCCCCTTTCCCCAATCCTTAATTTGATACCAAGTACTTTGTTTTAATTGCGCATCAGGGGAAAGAATAACAAAGCCATGACTGCCTGGAAATTTTTCATGTGTTATTTCCCCCTGGTTTCTCGCGCTCCCGTACCTATCCAGTGCCCGCTGACCTATCCCACAGTAAAATAAGTGAAAATGTGATTTTAGTTTTTATTATTGTGTGTAGTTTGTGACTATAAGTTGTTTGCTCATTCTCAATAAATTACCTCATGGTAAAATAGCATTGAAAAAAAAAGTTTGTTGCCGTTATCAATTACATGTAGATATTGAATCGGTGCACTAAGTGACCCTTGCATGCAAGACGAAAACCATTTAAAATAAATTAAACAATTAAAAAAAAAACTTTTTTCTACGACAAATGTTTCACATAGCTAATGTACTTATAAACATACAGCTAACGTATTTTATAATGTAAAGCTAAAGTAATTATAAACATACAGCTAACGTATTTTATAATATAAAGCTAAAGTAATTATAAACATACAGCTAACGTATTTTATAATGTAAAGCTGAAGTAATTATAAACATACAGCTAACGTATTTTATAATGTAAAGCTAAAGTAATTATAAATGGAAAAATGGGCCTATAAAAAAACATTAAATGAAAAAAATCTATCACATAAATTGACAAAATAATTTATTCTGGTGTTGACACAAACACACACACACTGGGTGACTGACAGTATTGATCATTAAAACAAAGGAATCAGGCATGCGCCAGTTAGAATAACACCATAAATGGTTCACATTCAGGATATTTAGAGGCGGGGGTGGGGATGGAGGAAAGGGTGGGGCACGCCATAACGCCAAGGCTAACTCAGCACGTGCCTCTCAACTCCCCCTTCCCTCCCGCCACCCATCTCCACTCCCCCCCCCAAACACTTTGCTTTTTTTTATTATTATTATTATTATTATTATTAACTGCAACCTACCTTCAACATAACACACTCACTCACACACACACATATATACTCACACACAAACATCGTAAAGTTTTCATATTTAATCCGCCATTTTCTTTTTGTTTCGCCGTGTCGCCTCGACCCGTACCCATATCCGCGCGACACACACACACGCACAAACTCATCAGCCTTTGTCTCCTAAGTTGTGAGTGTGTGTGTGTGTGAGAGAGAGAGAGAGAGAGAGAGAGAGAGAGAGAGAGAGTAGAAAGAAAGAGACAGTGAGTAAATAATACACGCGACAAATCCGATATTGATAAACTGTGAAGATGTCACACACACACAAACTTTAAAAGTACCTTGTCTGACTTCAAACACCCTCCCCCCCACCCCACACACACCTACACCAGCCCCTCCCTCCTTTTAATCATACCGCCCCCACGTGCAAACAAATACGCTACCGAGCCATGACGTTAACTATTCGTTAATTGGATGGAAAGCCACGTTGGGGAAAGTAATCGCTCCCGCCCCCCCCCCTTGAATTAAGTCTCATATTTTCATTCACGCTTTATTAACTATGCACTTTTAAAACGGTCTTAACTGGGGCTGAGGCCCGGACGGGTGTGTGGGGGGGAGGGGGGGTGCGGAGTATGCGACGGTCGAAATTTATGCCGACACCCCAGCCCTGGTTTTATATCGCATCGAATATTAGACCAGTGGAAGTGAAGGCTTTTAACAAGTGTATATAAATGATACTTGTTGATTTTGTTCTTACTCATCTCAGGAAAGTGGGGAAAAGGAGGGGGGGGGTAATTAAAAAATAACATTCAATGAAAACTGCTTTAGTTTATTTTAAATGAATACATGGGCACGTAGGGGTGGCAAAGTGATAGAGCGCTCGACTGCTAGCCGGTTGGTGCCAAGTACCGGCCACACATATTTCCCATACAATAAACCGTGGCTACAAAAAATCAGATGCACGCTACTACTTCACCTGACCCCGGTGGTCCGTGTAGAGAGAAAAAAAAAACCTTTCAGACGAATGGCATACAAACCAAATCATGTCTGTCGAGGCTGTAAAGATCATATAATCATTAAAGTGTTTAATGGCGATTTGCTGTTAATTGGATTAAACAAATAATAAAATAAAACACGTTACGAAAACATGTTGTTGTTTTTTTTTATTTCTGTATTTCTAAATACATGAACCAATGACGTGGTTAGGGGAAAAACAAAACACACAACAAAAGACCAGGACGAACACACTTCATAATCAACACAGTACGACAGGATATTGTTGGCTGGTGATCGATTTGTTTAATCTGTCACACTGAACAATGGGCCTGACATGCCAAGCTAGGAACAAGGGGGAAGAAAGGGGGTAGAGGTGTGGGTGGTGGTGGCAGAGCAAGTCTTACTGATAAATTAATGATTTCGATTTAATGACCGAAAGACAAGATGTTGTGGTGGTCGCTAGTGCATGCTGGGAGTTTGTATGACGAAGTTCACGATCAGCAGGAAATAATACATAGTATGACAAACAGGCTTGTTTATTTATTAACGAATCTCGTTCAATTGCTTTGCTAAGGTGGATACAACGGGGGGGGGGGGGGGAGGTTTCAACTAAAAATGTCCACCTGCAAAACGGACTCACCCCCCCAAATCCTACTACTCCTGATTTGTGCCCATTGTGTTTGTAGCAGCAACAGATTTAACTATATATTAAAAACAACAACATTGGGTCACAGAAATGTTGTGTTACCTGAGGTAGCAGTTTAGGGTCAAATGTATTCTCCAGCATTTAATTTGTTGCTGTGGTGATGAAGACTTAGTGCATAGTGTTTGGGACTGTGACAGGACTGACAGCTATTGAAACTTAAGTATATCAACTTCAATACAGCTGCACTGGAGTAGAGTAGGGCTACATAGACAGTATGAGTAGAGTAGGGCTACATGGAATGAGTTGAGTAGGGCTATATAGAATCAGTTGAGTAGGACTACATATAATGAGTAGAGCTACATAGAATGAGTAGAGTATGGCTACATAGAATGAGTAGAGTATGGCTACATAGAATGAGTAGAGTATGGCTACATAGAATGAGTAGAGCTACATAGAATGAGTAGAGAAGGGCTCAAATGACATAATTATTAAAGTAGGACTACATAGACAGAATGAGTAGTGAATGGCACACAATTCATTTACTATAACTAATCCATCTGATAATCGTCTTGCTGATGTCTTTCCGTTACTTTCTTTTGTCACTGGACGGATCGGAAACTTAAGAAAAAAGCAGTCGTGACTTAATTAGCTATTCAAATGATTAACGAATGCAACAAAACCTATTCATAGCTCTACACAAGGTCTGAAGCATGTGACCCGGTGTTATCAGTGTTGACAAAAATCGTGTTGTCGATCAACATAATTAATATCGACGTATTGGAAAAGGGCGGGCGGAGGAGTGAAAACAGTACCGTCGACAAGTGAAGAATGAACTGGTGTCCAATCATAATGTAGGGATATTTTCATCAATAAAATATGGCCGCAGTTATGCCACCATTCATGTTACAATATATCGTCTGCCAACATTCATGTTACAATATATCGTCTGCCAACATTCATGTAACAATATATCGTCTGCCAACATTCATGTTACAATATATCGTCTGCCAACATTCATGTTACAATATATCGTCTGCCAACATTCATGTTACAATATATTGTCTGCCAACATTCATGTTACAATATATCGTCTGCCAACATTCATGTTACACAATGTATCGACTCACAAAGACGTGAAGATGTTTATGTTGTTATTTTACGCTTTATTTATTTTTTTTTAATGAAAAGTGATACAGTATATACGTTAGTCGACATGGCGAACACAATGTTCCAAAACATTCATATCAGTCAATCTATGCAACAGTGTAACTTACCTATGTAAGTTTAACTTAATTATCACCCCTATTACTGAAAAGCTTAGTACACGTGTTCTATTCATTATTTACCCAAATGTTCGTTAATTACGTATATTTCACGCATTTATTATTGATTATGTTAAATACTTTTAGTACGGTTACCTAACACTAGGTACAATAAACAAGGCCTGGGGGGGGGGCGCTTGTGTGGAGGACATGAAGCTATCGATTTCAACAAAAAAAAAACAGTTAAAACCAAATAAGTTCCAACCAGATGTCTTGTATAAACTAATACATTACAGAAATTACATTTTTATAATGGTGATAAAAAGAAACAGAAGTCTATGTATTGTTTACGTTGAATAAACTGTAAGTCATGTAAGGAGACAATGTAAGTAGTTAAGAGACATGGTAGGTGGTGTAAGAGACATGTAAGAGGCATGGTAAATAAGGTAAGAGACATACAAGATGCATGGTAAGTAATGTAAGAGACATACAAGAGACATACAAGATGCATGGTAAGTAATGTAAGAGACATACAAGATGCATGGTAAGTAATGTAAGAGACATGGTAGGTAGTGTACGAGACATGGCAAATAATGTAAAATATATAAGATGCATGTACATTTATGTAAGAGACATGTAAGGTGCGTGGTAAGTAATGTAAGATGCAGTGGTAAGTAACGTAAGAGACACGGTTCGTACGGAGGGGAAGCAGCTAAACTGAAGACAAACGATCGTTTCGTTGTGGTACACCATCACACTATGGAGTGGTTGCGATTTCTTACACCTCTCTGTGTACAACTTGGTTTGTTGTTGTAAACATCTTTTTTTTTAAATTAACTCAGCCCTAACTGTAAACACACACACACACATACACACACACATATATACATATAGGGTTATTCTCAGTGATAACTTCTATTTATGCTCTTAAACAGCTGTTTCTACTTCAACAGGTGGGGCCTATATCGATGTGTGCCCACCCCCCCCCCAACCACTGGTTCAACAAATGAGATATATTGATCTCTCTCTCTCTCTCTCTCTCTAGTTTATAATTTAACGGTACGGTTTTTTTTTTTTTCATGTCAAGAAGTACTGTTAACAATTCGTGCAGTAGTGGAACGCGCTAATCAAACAACTGTTTTTTAATGACAAAATGCGTTTTCGAAATTATAACCGGCAATAGTAAATATGTAACGGTAATGTTCCAAATGTGTTTTTTTTTTAATATCTTTGTAAAATAAATAGTGAAATTAAAATTAGAAATGTTCTTCATTCTTTTTTTTTTTGGTCAGTTCATTTTGTTGTTTGTGAGGTCTTCGCCTCTTATGCTTCCCATGCCATCGGCGGGTGCTCGATGTTTACAGATTCTTGTCTCGTGTGTTAAACAACCATAACACCAGTTGTAACAAAAAAAAAAAAGGTTATGTTTTAATTATCCAGTGTTGTGTTCCTATAACGATGAATTAGGTCGCTGTTATCTTTGTACTTACATTTTTCCGGCGTATTTACGACAGTTCACGACGTCACGACCCCCCTCCCCGAACATATCTATTTACGGTGGGATAAATATCGAGAGATGTCCAACATTGTTGTTTTGCTAAAGTTATATAATCTGAGGTAAATGCTTTACAACAGATACATTCAGGATGAAGAATAGAATGTCAATATGACACATAGACTTTAATAAAGCAAAGAATATGTTACAGCTTAAAATCTTATAATTTCTTATCTTACCGATGGTTATCTTATGTTATATGGCCTTGGACAAAGGAGATATACAGGCCAGTGACAGATTGTGTGAACGTGTATGTGTGACAGTGCAGAATCAGTAATTAGAAGTGAACATTTGATGTGTGAAAAGTGAACATTTGATGTGTGAAAAGATAATACTTTAAAGCTTTTTGTTAATTTGGGGAATTATTAAAGTTGAGAATTTAAAAAAAAAAGAATTCAAAATTTGAGGGGAAGGTGGTCCACAAACGAAATTGTGGTTAAATATTACTGCAAGGCATGGCAGCTTTTTCACCAAGGGTGGGGGGACAGGATTTGACAATGGAGCCTAACTCTATTCTTCACGTGACCATCAGTACGGTGACTATCAGGGAATCATCCAGTCCACATTTTCACCAACAACACACAGAAGTTACTCGGTCATATTACGTAGTAGTACTGCGAGCTATTGTACTATGAATGGAGGAGGATGGTGGCGAGGGCCTGGCGTAGCCAAATGTGCTGGGGAAACGTGTGTGTGTTGCTTTCTAGGTCACTGTATACACGGTGTGTTGTTCAAATCCACACGAAAGGGGGCTAAAGAAAGGAAGGCACACAGATATCGGCGTGAACTTTACATGCCTCTGGTCAAAAGCGTGTTGTGTACGCCGAAGCCCAGTCAAGCGTTGTCGAGAAAAAAAAAGGGGGGGGGGTGGATCTTTGACCTACATACAAAGGCCTGCGCTCTCATTATCATTACAACACTTGTACTACTACATACAGCACGGTCAAAAAGAGGCAGAAGATCACCATGACATGGACAGGACTTAATCCATGCATTGTGTGTGATAGAAAATTCACTTTTAAATAAATGTCGACTCGGCTAAAACTCTCATTTGATTGGCTGGCAGTTGTAAGCAGAAGTAAACTTTCCAATAAAGTAACGGTCCATTACATATCATATGTGTAAACCAATCTAATTAAAACATGTTTACACAAATAAAGTATGCGGTTGTAGATAGAATTGACACTATAACATCACTGTCCGGAGGATTGTTTGTTATATAAAACTTTGCACGCGTGTTACAATTACAAGATGCAAGATAAACTTTTTAAGTGTATAAAGCATAGTCATAGAACATATTTGTGGTGGTCTTGAAATCAACGATGTGTAGCCAGAAAAAATAATGGTCAGCATGTTTATTTTGAAATAAATGACCATGTCATGGACCATGAATTGTCAACAACAAAAAAAAAAAAAGAAATTAGGCAGATCTGACTTTAATAAACTTACACATGATTTTTTTTAAATAATGTAAGCATGTAACAATAAATTTAAGAAATTAGAAATGCCAACTTTCTAATCTCCAAGATGTTTTTATGTCTTATATTTTAAGACTCAAAGATCATTACTGACATAATATGTAATAAATGAATGACATAAAACGGGGGGGGGGGGGAGAAATTAGCAAAGTAGTCATATAATCAGTGTACACGATCAGACAAACAATAACAGGTTAAAAGTGTCACAAGAATCAACCACCATACTAAGACCTGATGCTGATGTTACGAAGATATTACAGAACAGTATGTATCGATGTTTAATAATGAATAGAAAAGGACAATGATACGTTGTGATAAATTATAAAATGTAAGCGAACACACCAACACTGTCACAATGTTAACAGTCGTGCCAAATCACACAACCACCAGGATCCTGCTAGGTGCTAGATAAACATAAACAAAGAGTGGGCATCAATCTTATTTGACAACAAACAAACAAACGTAACAACAAACACAACAACAACAACAGCAGCAGCAGACGAGCCTCACCTGAACAGAGAGAGCTGTATGGAGCCAGCGAGTGCTGTGTCTGGTCCATCCATCATGATTCCTTCATAACACATTCATAAACAATACACAAATAACGTTGCTCGATATATCACCGCCACACCAGTGTAAATCCATCACAATTTAATTTAGTCCATCAAGAAATAAATAACGAGAGTCGACAAATTAAAACACAAATAATAAATACCCTCGCATTTAGTCCCATCGAATGCAAAAGTGTGTTGTGCATAAAAAAAAACACGAAGTTTTAACTCGGCAGACGATACACAAGTGAGGGGGGAAAAAAGCGGCAAGAAATTGACACACGCACACTTCGACTGTGTTGTGAATCCTAGCACGGTCACTATATAAAATGCTTCATTTCAGCTTTAGACACAAAGGCAAGGGGAATCGAATTCGCAAAAGTTATAGTGAGGCGAGAGGGGGGATAAAAGTAAAAAAAAAAATTAAAAAAAAAATCCAAATCGAGCCACTTTTTCGACACTGGCTCAGCCCACAAACGAAGAGGCGAGCTGTAAGGTTTTGAGTGCTGGGCGGGATGGGCCGAGGAGAGAATGTTGTGGCGGTGTTTAGTATCTGTGCGTACTTTTTTTTTTCCTTCCCTTCTCCCTCCCCCTCCTCCTCCTCTCTCTCCCGTTCTTCTTGTCTCCCTCAGCCCTCCTTAACTTCCTCCTCCTCCTCTCGCCCTCCATCTCTTTTCTGAGCCCTCCTACCCTCTCCTTCCCTCTCCACAGAATGTGTTGTGCAGTCTAACTGGCTTTATCAGCTAGCCCGGGCTTTGCGTCTCAACAACCTAGTTGAGGCGAGGAAGGGAGGAAAGAGGAAGAGAGACGGAAAGGGGAAAACACACACACACACATACACAAACACAACGAAGAGGAGGAGGGGATTGAGGTGGTAAAGATATCGGACGGTGGACGCTGAGAAGGCCCAACTGACACAGCGAGAGGGAAAAAAGAGAGAGAGAGAGAGAGATCTGCCTACGGCTGGTTAGTCGAGCTGGTAACAATACTGCCATCATATTGTTTGGTTAAAGAAGGGGAAAAGAGAGGCGGAAAAAAAGGCGGGTGGGGGGAGGGAGAGAGAAAAAGGAGTGAGGGTGGGGTGGGGTTGTGGTGTTTTCTTTATTTGTTGTAACAAGAATAAAGCGGCTGGGTGCTCGTTACACATAAATAAGATTCCTAACTCTCCTACGGCTGGTGGGGGTGGAAGGGAGGAAGCTAACAACAAAAGGCGCTAATTTGGCCAAAACCATTCGAGAAGTGCTTTGGCGTGTGGCGGAATCAGCCAAACAGTATTCACTTTGACCCCCCCCCCCCCGGGGGGGGGGGGGTCAGTTTACAGCGAAACCCTGATAGCGATCGATCATTACAATATCAATAATAAATAGACTCCAAATAAATGTAGCACCGGGAGGGGAATGTGGAAACACGGGGGGGAGGGGGGAGTACTACATGTTATGAGAGATCTATTTATAAATCTCAACAAGGCGCTGGCATATTATTATATAAACAATAGTGAAGGTGAGGTCAGCTGAAAGAAGTTGAAAATGTTTCTTTGATGAATATCTTTTTTTTTAAAGGTAAATTATTAGCCCTGGCTCTTCAGTGGGGGGGGGTTTGAGCGGCCCCCCAAGAGCCAGTGTTGTTTTTTTTTTTTTTTGTTTTTATAGTTTAATTTCTTTTATTCACTCAATCTTTGATCAACTGACTTTGGCGAGTTTCTTTGGACTCGCCGAAAACAAACTAAATCTAGAAGTAGTTTTGTCCGATGGAGATTTTGTCCGGATACCAGTTCAAAAGGTATGAGACCCACTGCAAAACATTAGTTTACAGGTAATGAGACCCGCTGAATATAAAAAAAAAAACAATTAGTTTACAGGTGATGAGACCCCTTGAATTAAAAAAAAACAGTAGTATGAGACCTACCGTAAAACGAACCAAAACCTACCAGTAGTTCAAACGTATGTTTGCGGCCTTACAAATAAAAAAAAAATACCTCACAAACCAATAGCTCCCTCTTCGGTACAACCCCCCCCCCCTTTTTTTTTTTAAATTCATTTAATGCATTATTTATAGGCACTTGGGTGTTTTAATATAACGTAGCGTTAACGGTGCAAGTGAAACAAATTGCTTGAACAAGGAGGTAGAGAGTGGTGGTGGGGGAGGGGGGGGAGAGGAGGTGTAACCCACACAGTTAAAAAGAGAGCTTTCTCCAAACAGCCGGGGTTACAACAAGACTACCGGGCCTACTACCACAGGTAAATTCTTTAAATTTGGCTCCTGGTTAGAAAGTCTCCCCCCTCCCCCCCCCCACACACACACTCACTCACTTCCCTGCCCCCCCCCCTTTTCCCACACCCCCTTTTCCACACTAACCAGCAAATTTTCAAGCAGGAATTTGATGGAATCTGACACACTTAAGGAGGTGGGGGAGGGAGTTGTTATTTTAGTTTTTTAATTTGTTTTGTTTTTTTCAAGTTTGTGTGTGTGCACATTTTAATTAGCATGGAAACAGTTGAGCACAGAGCGCCTTTACTCTAAACAAAATTAATATGTTAGAGACCAGAGGGGTGGTGGAGGAAAGGGGGGGAGGGGGAAGGGGAGAGAGAGAGAGAGAGAGAGATAGCAAAGTAAAATCTCCGATAGAAAACAAGGATCTATTTTATTTATTTTTACACGATTCACCGAACTAATTATTTTTTTTTTTAAAGTAAAATGTTCCAATGAGTAAACAGCGTGTAACCGAAATCTGGAATTGAAGGTTTTGAACTGACGTCTTAAATACTTCCTACATTTATATATGCCTAACTTCCCCCCCCCCCCTTTTTTTTTTCGGCTGGTGCAACAAACATGTTTTGAGATTTTATTATTACAACACTGACCTGCGTTCTTATCTACGTCACTCATACGTCATTCTAACGAAAGAAAGCTTTGTTTTTTTTTTTAATTAGATAAAAATAAAAATGATTGAAAGGATAATTGCTCCAATAGTTCTCAAATTAGGCGTCCTCTATGGGCCCCCGACCTCTATGGGCCCCCGACCTCTATGAGCCCCCGTGCAACACTTTTACTTTTGACTAGGGCCTCCGTTATAGAGACGGCATCAACATTACGCTGGGCCTGAGGCGTCATTACAAGGTCTATGAATATAACGTATTGAGGCGTCATTACAAGGCCAATGAATATAACGTACTGATGCGTCATTACAAGGCCAAGGAATATAACGTACTGAGGCGTCATTACAAAGGTCTATGAACATAACGTACTGATGCGTCATTACATGGTCTATGAATATAACGTACTGATGCGTCATTACAAAGGTCTATGAATATAACGTACTGATGCGTCATTACAAAGGTCTATGAATATAACGTACTGATGCGTCATTACAAGGTCTACGTACACCTCTGTTAAGTAACACACTAAACTCCAAACCAACTCCCTCGGTACGGTTCTCCGTGTGGCACCCTCTAACTACTACCGCCGAACCCCCCCCCCCCCAACCCCAAATATCCCTCAAAGTGTCTGCCTAGGGCCCTGAAAGAACGGGATGTGATTTTAAGCATTGGCGTGTTGTTTTTAGAGAATTAGCAAGGCGTAAATTACACGTATCTGTGTACAATTGCCACCGACATTGTTATAAAACATGTGGCACCACCGAGACAAAGAGACACAGGTCGACAAATCTAAAAAAAATGTGTAAACAACGAACTGGACTAGGACACAATCGAACAGATGAATTCATGTACTCAAAAAAATCAATTCAAAATTTGTTTTAATTAGTACACAAATATTTTGTGTTCATAAACTCAACTTGTGGATTGAAGCGTGACTGATTGAAGTGATTTCCGATTGCCAGTCATCATCACACACCATTTATCCCTTCACCCCTCTCACCAGATAAAACTGGACAACTGAACCTTTCCCTTTCGACAGATTATCATTTTTTTTTTGTTAGTTCCTATGCTCGGAATCTGTCGTTTGCTAAATACTAACCAATAACACGAGGGTTAGAGGCTACAACATTTTCATTAAACGGCGGAACATTCAAGAAAGATGGTTTAATCGAGTTTTATTAAGAGAAGGAGGACCGTGGCGGACATCAAGGCAGGGCGCACGCGGCGGTAGTGGCAGACGGCCACAAGTTCAAGGACAGAAACCAATGTGGTCTGACAAAGGAACGAAGAGAGAGAGGGGTGGGGGGGAATACAACAACGACAAAAAGTGACGCGGATTTCAATCTTTGAGAAACTGAGACTACAATGAAAAGAGGAGGGGGGAGAGGGAGTAGAGGCAAAAAGATCTCCCAATAAGAAACTCCTTCACCACACAACCCTCCCCCACCCCTTTCCCCAATCAAACCAGGCAGACGTTTCATCAGTCCATCTCCTCTCCCTCGTGGCCATACTCTCTATCAACTAATTCTCTCTCTCTCTTTCTCTCTCGTTTCCACCTTGCGTCCCGACCTATCACCCCCCCCTCCCACCACTTCCCCAACATCGACTCGTTCATAGAAATCAGTCAGGCGTGGAAAAAGTCACGAAGTGAGAGCAGGAGGAGGATGAGGAGGGAGGGAGGGGGTGTGGGTGGGGAGAGAGTGAACGGAAAAAGAGAGCTAAATGGGTGTGTGGGGGGGGTGGGGGGTGAGAGAGACGAGGGACGTGAATCATTCTCTCCACTTCCCTCACATCGGGATTGAAAAATAAAAGAGAGGGAGAAGAAGCAAAAAAAATCCCTGTCTCTCTCTCTCTCTCTCTCTCTCTTTCTCTCCCCACCTCTCCTCGTCCCCTCTTCTCGTGTTCGTCTGAGCGGCTGATGAAAATACACACGCGTTTGACGACCAACCGTGTGCTCATAGAGGAGAGGGGACGGGGAGGTTAGTGACGAAGCAAGGCCGCAGAAGGAAGGAAGGAAAAGTCGGGGACATTCCAAAAAAACCAATGTTCACCACCACCACCCCACCCCCGGTAAATGAACTGGAAAGTATTTTTTTTTTAAATTGTTCTGAACATTTGTACATTTCAATGTGCGCAGTTGAAACTGTCGGCCGATATGTGTATACAACATGAATTACACTTTTGACTTGTGCAATAGCGGGAGTCATTGTTAAATTATGTCCATTTGACGAGTGCTAGTTGAGTGACACAATGAACAAAGAGCGTTCGCACGGACATAATAATAATAACATTAAATAATTAATCATCACATATAATAAATAATAGGGTGGTCAGCATTGATTTGATTTTTTTTTTCAGAAAATATTTTATTTTTATCTTTTGTTATATATTTTTAAAAAAAATATAAATCTAATATGTATGCTGTGTCACAGTAAAAAAAAATATTTCTTTTTCTCCACCTAGAGGCGTTGACGTCACAAGGTCCACTCGCCTCCTCTCCAGCCCCCCCCCCCCCCCCAATTTCAAGGGCGACAAACAAACACAACAGAAAAACGTAACGATCAGGTTAAGGGGGGGGGGGGGGGTTGGTTGACCAAACACGCGGGGGGGGGGTTACGACGTCACGGCCGCAGACACCAGTTCAAATCTGTCACACCTGTCTGACCCAAAGTGTAGGGGGGAGGAGGAGGGTGTGATTGTGGGGGGGGGGGAAACGCTTATGAACTTGTTTAAAAAAAGGGATATATATATATATAGAAAATGAATGCATAAAATTACCACGGGGAGAAAGGGGGAGGGGGGCATTGCCTTCATTCATATAAACTTACTTCAATATATAACCGTTATATTACACGGTGGACTGAATGTTATGTTACTCCGTTAGTTTCCATAATTTTAACTTGAAATGAATGTTTGTGTCGATTTCCCCCTTCAGGTCTTAGTGCACTAAATCCCCAGTGCAGGACACATCTACCTGGCAGACTGCAATGTGAAGGTTATTTCTTTTTAACCTTTGTTAAAATCGATTGCGCATTAATAAAAAAAAAAAGGCAAAAAAAATAAATTTGCCAGCAGTGGGGGGGGGGGGCTGTCGGAATTCATTCCTATATTGAAAATTATTAGCAGTGCCGAACCTAGGGATTTTGAGGTCGGGAGGGGGCGGGCTTGGCCTCATTAGGGGCCCCTGCATCTGACATATGACATGAGATAATGTACTTAATATTTAATGTAAAAAAAACTAATGTTGGGCCCCCCTCAAGCTGGGGCCCATTGGACTTTCAAAATTTGGACCCCCCCCCCTGACCCAATCCCCCCACCCTACGTACGCCTCAGAAGCCAACAATCCGAACTGTTTCACGATTGGCGGAATCTACGAGTCGTTGCTGTCGTTGTTATTTTGTTCTTTCCTCGAATGTCCCCCGGGGGGTCATTGCGCTTTTGAGAACCGCCGGTCTTTTTATTTTTTTTTAATTTTACGCAACCGAAATGTAGCGCATTCACACACTAAATAAATCAATCGAGGCAGAATACCCTTCCCCCTATACCCAGCCCTAACACGACACCCTTCCCTGGGGTGTACGCTTACTGATTTGTTCGTTTTTTTTTTTTATTTCTTCTGGTAATTTTTTTTTTCTGAAGAGTTTATATTCAGTGCGATCGTGTTGACCTACTATTTCTGTACTCGAGGAGAGCTGTTGTGAGGGTCGTCCTCCCCCCCTCGGCACCTTATCGATAGTTCCAACACACACGACAGAAAAATATCTACGGACAAGATTTTAACTTTTTTTTTTTTGTGTACAACACAATGAACGAATCACATTATATAAATACATTTTATTGACTGTCTATTCTATGAAATAGCAAAAGAAACAGTTGTTTTTTTTATAACACGTACTGTAGTCTAGTGGAGGGAGTGACGGAGGGAGGGAGGGGGTGGGTAGGTGGGTGGTGTCAGTGAACATGACATGTTCACACCACAAACACAACACGCGAACGAACACACACACAAATGCACTGATATGTCAACAAACCAAAATCTTATCATTGTGGTTGGTTCTGTTGTGTCACGTGGTCTCTCCCCGCCCCCCCCCCCCCTCCTGTCATGTTGGTATAATTAATGACAACAACAATACGTCTGAACACTGTCGGGCCGACCGAGGCTAATCAAAGGATTTATTATTTTTTTTGCAGTTTGTAAACTAATGACGTGGACGAATGGTGTGTGTGTGTGTGTGTGTGATGGGCGGATCCGGCGATATGTAACTGCAGGAGAGAAATTATTCATTAATGCATGGATATATTTACATGATGATGGGTTCACGTGTTCACACAGTGGCGTAACTGTGGAGGGGATGGAGGTCGACTCCGGACGGCGCATACTCCGCCAATGCGTACTTTTTTGGGGGGGGGGTGAAAAGGGGGTGTGGGGGCTATATTTTCAACATCCCCCCCCCCAATACGCCACTGTGTATGTTTGCAGTTGTTTGACCAGATGACAAGTCTTGACTATTCCAGCAGTGGTGGCCTGGCTGGGTGATCGTCAGCTCTACGGGTAACGATAGGTAAAGAGTTCAAGTCTAGCGCCGTGCAGCTTGACACCCCCCCCCCACCAGGACAGTCCATGGATCACATCAATACCCGTAATGTCCACATGACAAATGAAACTCCTGCCATGGTGGGCGTACGTGGACAGGTCACTGCAGAGCGATCGTTACTGGTAAGCTACATAATAAAGCGATAGAAATCTTCTCTAGACCCGGGGGGGGGGGGTGGAAGGGGCGGATTCTGTCCAGCTCCTAAAAGGTAACAATTTATTTGTGTACGTGTCGATCGCCTGTGTACAGTACATTGAAGCTGTACACGTGTTGTTTTATTGTTGACGTCATTGTTTGCGTGTAGATGACGTACGTGCATGCACATAAACAATAACAACAACAACACCCTTTAAAAAATGTCTGGGTCAACGAGAGGGTCAAGATGACCTAATCGAACAGAGAAAGGCAAGAACCGCGGTGTTGATATCGGGAAGAACTTGTAAACAAACTGTGATTGACGTTGGGGGGGGGGGGTTAGCGGCAACGGGGTCAGTAATACAGGTAGAACTATAGTCCCTGGTCAGCAATACAGGTAGAACTATAGTCCCTGGTCAGCAATACAGGTAGAACTATAGTCCCTGGTCAGCAATACAGGTAGAGCTATAGTCCCTGGTCAGTAATACAGGTAGAACTATAGTCCCTGGTCAGCAATACAGGTAGAACTATAGCCCCTGGTCAGCAATACAGGTAGAGCTATAGTCCCTGGTCAGCAATACAGGTAGAACTATAGTCCCTGGTCAGCAATACAGGTAGAGCTATAGTCCCTGGTCAGCAATACAGGTAGAACTATAGTCCCTGGTCAGCAATACAGTCATGATGTTTCATTTTTGTCTCAGCTGTCCAGTGGTCAACTCACCAGTTCTATACAACTTTATTTATAGTCCCAGAGGCGTACCTAGGGTGGGGGAAGCGGGGTCCAAATTCGAAAGTCTCCCCCCCCCCCCGGGACTGTTTTCAGTGGTTTTCACCTGGCACCCTGCAGTGCTGCAAATACATTGTCCACTGTACAACACGCAGTGTATACAACATTCAAAAATAAATAGCGAAATATGTACATCATATACATTGTGCACCTTTAACGAATTTGTGTGTGTTAGCACACATACATTCATCCAGAACACAACATCCAACAAAAGCTACTGTCATGACATTTCAAACAATAACTATGAATTAAGTTACAATTTTATAAAAAGTTACTTATTAAAGAAATCCCTACTATTAACGAACAAAAACATTTAGATTTTTCACTTCATTAGCAGAAGGCAATATGGAATTGTTTAGAAATATATTGCTATCCTACACTGGGCGGCTGCTCAGTCTGTCAATGCCTTCCCATCCCCACCCCCCAAACCTTCCACGTGATGTGTGACCTTGACATTGGACTCACTGTCGCTTATCGCCACTTTGAAAGGACTCAGGTTTCATATAGGCCCGGTGAGTAGACCTGGTATGAGAGGGGAGGGTGGGAGAGTGTGTGTGTGTGTGTGAGGGGGGTGGGTATGGTCAGTTTGTAGATCTGTTGACCTGGTCACAAACTAGTACGCAGCCACCAGTGTGAGAATGTTGTGGGTCAGTAAGACAAGTGTCGTAAGGAGATACAAGTGTCTGAAGTAATAAGAACGCACACACATGTAGCTGGACTAAGTGGTCAGAGGCAGAGCAAAAGGTCGTCTGTGCAAGCTTGGTAAAAACACCGGACAGTGCAGGTCAAATACTGCGGGAACTAAATAACAACAACAACAATACCAACAGCTACAACAACAACATCAGCAATCTGTAAACATTTAAAAAAAAACAAAAGTTGGAGGGAGTTTAGGAATGGGAATTTCAGGTGAGGCGCTGAATGGTCGAGTTAGGTGCGGTGAAAAGGTACCGATTCGAGCCCAAACCCCCCCCCCCACCCGGTGTCGTCACATGGACATTGCAGGGGCGGGTGTGGTGGGGATGTACAAAGTGCACTGCTAATCTGTAGTAACTGGCTTAACACGGTGAAGAATAGATAATCCTCTGATCCCCTTATGGCCATAATATGATACATAGATAAATATTTATGTATGGCGTGATATTTCATCTGAATCTGATTTCATAAAATCACTTTAAATTATATTTGACAGGCCGTGTTCAACATTGTAACAAAAAGAATAAAAAAAAAAGTCAAATTTAAGTTTCTTTTACCCAAGTGTTAGTCAAACTTTTTTATCCAACAATTGCAATATAAACAACTGAATGTGTGAAGTACACATTTTTGCACACGATTGCCAATATAAACTCTACATTTGAATGAAAATATATAAACCTATTCATATGATACGTTCACAAAATGTCAGGTTTTTATGCCTGTGTAACAATTTATTTCCCTTGGCGCCTTCTGATTTTAGTTCTGAATCAAACGTTTGACCTGTTTAATTTCTCTCACGAATTTCCCTAATATGCTATTCTTAAACCAAAACGATTGGCTATAATGATTGGCTAATAATTTCAGTTCAATGTTTGGTCACGAGGGATGCTATATTTAGCCACTTCCTGAGATTTCATTTTCATTACAATGGGGAAGTAACCCGACTAGCCAGTCGTCCGGATGTCAATTTTAAAACTATTTTGTGAATGAGCACATCATTACATAGTTAATGGAATGTAATCACAACATTGCATAAGCAATGAAATGTAATCACAGTATTTCATAATTAATGGAATGTGTAATACTACACAACAAGGGATTCTAAAACATAATGCAATGTGTGACGTTGATAAGTTGATACTGCCAGGATAAACCTGATAAAACTGATTAAGGTGGTGTTACTAAAAGAACAGAAGAAGCAAAAAAATTTAGTCCAATATATGAGAATTAAGATACACAAATTAACTCCATTAAGTCAATTTTATTTTTTATTTATTTAAACATTTTAGCCCGTTTTGGTTTTTCTTGTTGAGAAGCTTGATCCATCCAGTTGTAAAATCAAAAAAGTGCACACTAATAAACAGATTCGAAACAAAACTCGTACACATTACTGCTGAATGTATAGTACCCTCTCCTAGAGTAACAATACGAAACGAAACTCCCATACTACAAACAAACAAAAAAAAAAACACCATAGGACAAACCATACAAGGTTAACTTTATGTATAAAAGGGGTCCAATATTTGCTTCTGTGCCATACTCTGTTCAAAACATGTTTACTGTATGCTACGGGGCCCCCCTATGGGCAAGGGGCCCATGACATGCGATCCCTCCATATTTGCGGCAGCCATGGTGGATAATCATGTACCTGACTGATGCGGATCCGTTCTTATAGGCAGGCTATCGTCTAAACCCCCCCCCCCACTGCCCCCGCTTCCCGTATTAATTTCAATTAAATCTGGTGCTTGTGGGGGGGACCCGAAAGTTTTTTCGACAAGGGCCCCTGAAAATCTCAGGCAGTCTCTGCTTAGGGCCCCCATAGAGACCCAAGAACGCCTATATGGGACTGATGGATGTCTGTGTTCATCTACTGAAGTTGCGGATTTGTGTGTACAGACAAACCGTTCCTCTGTGTGCATGCAGTCTGACCCAAACACACACACACACACACACAACCGTTGCGCGCACACGGACGTAAGATGGAAAGAATTTTAAATAGGTTTGACGTCAGCAAACTACGGCGATAGAGGGGGGGCGGGGAGAGAGGGTGGGGGTGAGCGAGATACATTTCTCTCTCTCTCTCTCTGTCTCTCTCACTCTCTCTCTTTCTCTCCCACTACAAAGATGCAGCAATCACCGCAACTCTGATATAAACTGTGTGCAGCGCTGCACGCAGTTGCACCGCCAGCACTACGGACACTGGGATGCTTGCTATGGGCGGGGCGGGCATCGGGATTCAGCGATATGTTTATGTGCGTGTGTGTGTGTTCTCCTGGAGGAGAGGAGGAGGAGGAGGAGTAAAGATGAGTGAATGAGGGAAGGGAGGGTGGAAGAGGGATGGGACGTACTTGGAGCCGGTGTAACCGAGCGGGGGTGGGGGGGAGGGAAAAAAGGGGTGAGGGGGGCGCTCAGGATATTGTAGTGCCCGTATGTTTGATGTTTGATGGTCGATAGCGAAGGGACGATGCAGAAGTTGTTCTTTTCTTTCATTCTCTCCCCCCCCCCCACCGCTCGGGAACAAGGCTGAGTATATGTGTTGATTGTGAATATGTGTGTGTGGTGTGGGGAGAGAGAGAGAGAGAGAGCGAGAGAGAGAGAGAGCGAGAGAGAGAGAGAGAGAGAGAGAGAGAGCAAGCAATGAAATATTTAAAAAAAAGACAAATAGAAACCGATGTGACCGCCCCCCCCCCAACATCCCCACCCTTCCTCTACAATTCGACCTTTTTAATGAACAGTAAATGCTGGGATAAGCGTGGGGGGGGGGGGTAGAAAACGAAAATTGAACCAGAAAATATCAAAAGTTAGTTTGGTTTTATACAACAATGATTCTAACTTTACATGTTTGCATGTGTGGTCACATTCATAAACTGGATAAGATATATTCTGTGCTGGGCGCATATATCAAAATAATTAGGAATTGTGTCAGTAGGGGGCGGGGGGGGGGGGGTCCCGGCAGGTCGCCTCGTCTATCTAGAACGGTTCTGGGCACAGTTAAGAATGGTGAGTTAGTTGTCCATTTCAACATTCCTCCCCCCCCCCCAGGTGGACGGATGGTCATGTGGTCAAACGCTCGACTGTCGACCTAAGGGTCACTGGTTCGATCTTCAGTGAGGACCAATGTCCCCCCCCCACTATGTCTCCCGTGGTGCCTCCATGGCCATTGCACTATCCGGCTATGGTGGGGGACGAAAGAAGGTCACTGCTAAACCGCCCCCATCAGTGGTTTATAGGATCAAAGTCTCATCCTTACAGGGACACATTCCTCCTCCCCCCCCCCCAGGCACTGCCGACTGCGATGACCACGCGAGCATCGACTCACTATGCGGCCCACAAGAAGATAACTCACCATCGTCTTTTATATTCAAACTCACGGCGTACACAGTGCCCCCCACCCCTCTTCCATATGGCCACGTTTTGTTCAATTTCCCGTTTCACCCCCCTTCCCTCCCCTTTGTGGTGTCTGTGAGGCCCACTATGTTGGGGAGGATGACATAAGGGCACAACCAAAAAAACCGCCCAAAGTAGCGGTTAAGACATCATCCTTTCAATGAAAATTTAATTTTTTTTAAATCTCAAGGTCGTAACACTCCACCATACTTTAGAATTCTCACAATACTAGAACTGGTAACATAATCGCACGCCCTCCCCCCCCCACCCCCGGTACCTTCTAATCACCAATTCTAAAAGCATTCACATACCACATCAAGGCACTTTCAAGCTAACAATCATTATTTGTATTCCTTTTGTATTCCCTATAGACATTCGCATATGTTCTCAGTAATTGTAATCGTTCACCCATATCTTTCAATAATCGACCCCGCCCCCACCATATAAATAATAACAGACAACGTCGAACAGATTATGATTTACCTGTGTAACCACCACACACACACACACACACACACACACACACACAAACGACTTGTATCAACCTTTACCTGCTGATCAGGTCGCCGCATTGAGATCTACTCAACAAAACATTTACACCTTTATACAATCACATACATACATATATATTTTTTACTGACCCACATAAGTTAACTTACATAAATATGCAACGTAGCTATTTATAGACACAGGCAGCGAAACGTGACTCGTCATGTGACTTTCAATATTTGTGGGGGGGGGGGGGGGGTAGCGTGGCGGGAAGGGGAGGGGGGTGTTCAAATTATTGTTGTATGTGTCTGTGTTCTGTACTCAAACTCAGTTACAGAAATTATGACGTCGCATTCAAATAATTAGGCAAGTAGGTTTTTGTTTCAGTGAGAAAGTAATTAATAATCGGGCCGAATAAACTTCGTTTTTGGTAAAGTGAGACATGTCATGAGACAAAACGATTTTTTAATATTTTTGTTTATTAAGGTTTGTAGATATTATATTTAAATTCCCACCGTTTTCCACGAATGGGAAAATTAGTTATTTGATGATAAAAATAGATGAACGATAATATAGCTTTTGTTTTGAACAGTTTATTTAGTTAGTCATTGTTTTATAGAGGTGGGGTTTTGTTATATTTTAACTTTTCTCTTGATTCTGAAAGTTAAATAATTATTTAATTTACTATGAATGTAGTACATTTTTAAAAAAAATTTTCAGTGAGCTAGATTTCCAGTTTAGCCTTATGAGATATATGATATACCTATTGTAATCAGCTGAGAGGAAAAAGTTTTGTTGTAGCATACGCCTGATGTTAAATTATACACAAATTTTGTAGGTAGGCAGAATCATTTACTATTATTGATTAAGCTTATGCACTGAGGGAAAGAAAATATAATAGTTTAAAAGTCAATAACAATTTAGTAAGATACAACAATATTGTATCATTGAGAAATAAAAACTATTAGGTGATTGAATTTTGCAAGAATTAACTGATGGTGAAACATGTTATCTTTGAAACAATGTTTCAATGTTTTGTAAATGCTGCGAGATATCATTTAAATGTATAGTTTATAAATACATTGTTTTTTATTTTATTGGTTATTGCTTACTGTTGTTTTTTTTAAATATCATATTATTAAATAAATAGCAATAATGATAAGACCTAATGGGAAATTGTATATGCATATTAATAGGCATGATAATTTACTTTTTTACAATATTTTATTTTAATTGGAATGTTTTAATCAATTACTATTTATTTTTCTTTAATTTCAGTGTAAACTATTATAATAAATAATTGTTAGTTTGCCTTTATTCATCATCTGCAAAAAGTGTTTAACGACAAATCCAGACTTAGAAATGGCACTTAATTTGTTACCTGCAGGAACGCTTTGTGTGATATGCAAACGAGATTTTGAAGGTGATGAAACCGACAAAACTAGAGTTACTGCTAAAGGTGTTAACACTTTAAAATCGTACTGCGACTTATGGAATAACATTGAATTGAAAGATTATTTGGAAACCAATCCTGATGTTATTCATGTCCATGAAAAGTGTCGTAGGGGTTTTACGAATAAGCGTAGATATGAACAAACTTGTGTTAAGTCAGACTCATCCCCCACGGAAGTGAATCGAAAGCCATTAAGATCAAAAGAAAATAGCTTTCAGTGGAAACAGCATTGCTTCTTTTGCAAACAGATTGTTGTATTTGATGATCGTCATCCTCAAAAAAATAATGGCCGAAGGGTTAGAACAGTTGAACTGCGAGATAAGCTAATATCAGTATGTGAAGGTAGGCAAGATCAGTGGGGTGTAGATGTTAAAGGAAGGTTGGAGTCAATTATGTGTTTATTTGCTTCAGAGGCAGTGTATCACAAGAATTGCCACTTGCTGTTTTGTAGTGGCAGAATAGGACCTACTTCCTCCCAAAGAATCATCTGTAAATGTAGAGGCAAGCGAATCAAATGTTCATGTGTGTAAACAAGAGGTTTTTGAATCGCTTTGTGAATGGTTGGAAACTATGGATGGAGAACTCCATACATTAGAAGACTTTCATAATCGCATGACAGAACTAACTGGCAGTGATGAAACGGTTTACAGCATTAAACACGTGAAGCGTAAACTGGAGGCAAAATATGGTGATCACAGGTTTCTTAGTGAACCACGCATTAAGTGATGCTGATACTAGCATAGTTCATCATGCTCTACAGCTAGCTGCTAAACAATTTAAAGTTTTGGTGGTTGCCAGTGACACAGATGTGTTGGTACTGCTTATACATCATTTTCAACCAATAATGGGTGACATTTTTATGCAGTATGAGATCACTGGCAAAAGTGGTGGGAAAACAGTCACAGTACCTGTTCGTGAAGCTGTACATGCTGTAGGTAGAAGTGCAGCTAACCAAGTCCTATGCTGCCATGCCATAAGTGGATGTGACACAACATCATCATTGTTCGGGAGAGGCAAAGTTACTGTGTGGCGTAAATTAACCGGTAATATTTCCACATTACCTCTGACAGAAGTAATGGGATTTGAGAACGCCACGCATGCAGATGTTTTGCAAGCCGGCTTACAGTTGCTTGCTCTAATATATGGTGGTAAGTGCACAGACAGATTAAATCATATGAGGTACTTAACTTATGTTAACTTGATGTCAACAAGTCCAACTCAACCACGTCCTGAAAGATTGCCTCCAACCGAGTGCAGCAAAGTATCATATCTATCGCACTCATTACCAAACTGCTGTTTGGAGATCATTAGGCACTACAAATCTTAAACCGGAGGACTGGGGTTGGAAGCTGGATAATAATAATTATGCTCCAATAGCTACTGATTTGCCTGCTGCTCCAGAAAATTTGTTGAAGGTAGTACGATGTAAATGCCGAGCAGATACAGATCGGCCGTGCTCATCTCAGCTTTGTTCTTGCCGTAAGCATGGCTTACCTTGTGTTAGCGCATGTAAAAATTGTAATGGACAAACATGTGACAATTCCAAAAGTACTGAATTTTGTGAAGACTGCTCAGATGAGGAAGATCATTCAGTTTCTCAGGTTCATCATTTGGGTGATGCAGTTCCCGATGATTGCTTGCTGTTTGATATCCCGTGGTTGGATGAGGAAGTCGTCGACTGACAATCATTTTCATAATTTTATTATATTTTGTAATTTTGTTTGTATAATAATTTAATTGTATTACATTAAAAATCTGTCATTATATGATTAAGACGTGCATTACAGACAATATTTAAAATTAATTTTGGTTCTTCATTTACTGTAACAAAACTTTAATAAAATTTACTAAAAATTCACTTTTTGGTGTTGATTTTTGCTAAATAACTTTTTTTTCCCATTCATCTACACGAGTGGGATTTAAAATATACATTCCATATCATATTCTGTATCTAATAAATATAAACTTGCTTTGTCTCATGACATGTCCAGGTTTTTATAATTTCACCCGGATTATAATTATTATTTTATTGAATGTGATTTATTTTAATTTAGTTATCACAGTGTGCATACAAAAATATGTAATGTTAAATAATGCCAACGTCCAACGAAAGAAACATGCCGTGCCGTCTTATGGTCACATGCCCCGGGGGGGGGGGCGGTGGAAAGGGAGGGGGGACCAGGCTTACTTACAGACACGGTGGACACTAGGTATCGCTTGGACACTATCATAATGGTTGGTTTGCCCCGAGGGCGCGGAAAGGGGAGGGGGGGTATCATTTCAGAGCAAGACGTTTATGATACACCCCCTCCCCCCCTTACCCCAATGTTATCACCAGGGCGTTGCTCTGGGAATAAAGAAATAAAATGTATGTGGGGGGGGGGGGAGGAAAGAACAAATCACGTGACCAGATGAAACAACAGCCAGGCTAACCAATCAGACTTTCTCTTATCAACCAAAGCAGAAATACGTGGTTGGGTGTGGGGGTAGACAGAGAGAGAGAGAGAGAGAGAGAGAGAGAGAGAGAGGAGGATGTGTTATTTCCTACTGTGCAAAATTTTTTCAGTGTGACAATATTAGACCTTACTTTTTACTTTTTTCTATTAAGTGCATTAATGAACATCTTGCAGGCAACAACTTGCTGTTGTTTGAAGGGCGGGGGTTGTGGGGGTGGGGGGCTAAGAAACCCGAGTCAGAATTCATCCATTTTTAAACAAGCAAAGGCCAGTAACCAACACAGGAGAATTTTTTTTTTGCCAATACGTGACAGCGAAGGGGGAGACAAAAAAAAAAAGACCGGGCAGTTACGATACTTGAATCGATACACGATACCGGAGGTACACAAGTTTGTTTTCCATGTCCCGAAGTGCGAACTATATAGGTTAATAGAGCACGGACCGGTTCTCCCTGCAGTAATCAGATAGACCCAGTAGCTGTGATTAAAATAGATCGACAAATCTTAGGGGGGGCAAGGTATTACACGATAGATTAGTGCGGTTTAACACGAGTGGTTGATTTGTTTATGGTTTAGCATAACTGGTTGTTATGTTTTATGGTAGCAGATTTTTTGTTAATGGTTTTAGACAACTCGTTGACATCTTGTACGGTAGCCGATATGTTTAGGGTTTAGCATAAATTATTTGTTTTTTTTCTCCTGTGCAGTAGTAGAGGGTTTTAAGCATTGGTTTTTTTGTTCAATGTTAAACGGTAGTTAATTTGTTTAGGGTTTAGCATAACAGGTTTATAATGTTATATGGTAATTCATTGGTTTGGGGTTTAGCATAACTGGTTTGTTATGTTAATAGTTGATTGGTTTGGGGTTTAGCATACTGGTTTGTTATGTTAGTAGTTGATTGGTTTGCGGTTTAGCATAACTGATTTGTTATGTTAGTAGTTGATTGGTTTGGGGTTTAGCATACTGGTTTGTTATGTTAGTAGTTGATACTGGTTTGTTATGTTAGTAGTTGATTGGTTTGGGGTTTAGCATACTGGTTTGTTATGTTAGTAGTTGATTGGTTTGGGGTTTAGCATACTGGTTTGTTATGTTAGTAGTTGATTGGTTTGGGGTTTAGCATACTGGTTTGTTGCGTTGTACGGTAGTTATTTTTTAAAGGTTTATTGTCATGAATATTTTTTGTATGTTATAGTTGAATTGTTTAGTTATTTTTTCACTGGTTCATACTTTACATGATGTAAAGGTAAATTTGTTTAGGGTTGAGCATAACTGGTTGTTTAAAAATGGGATACGTGATGACTTAGAAACAAGATTAAATTAACATATCGGTTTACTAACAATAAACGTACACTAGGAGAACAGTTTCATTATATAATCAGTTAAAACAATACCACATTCAATTTCATTACGACACATCTGGATAATTTGGTTTAAAACTTAATTTCTCTTAAACGCGACTTTTTTCATTTATTAATAATCCAACTAAATATTCAGGACTAGTCAACGATATAAACTTACATTTTCTATGCGCTTAAACAACTTGACCAATCATAGACATCATTCTAACATGTTATGAACGTTTTAGATAATAATTAATCCCTGTTAAATAAGTGCATCTCTGTGTCTGTTTTAAAAGAAAGAAATGACCCCAGGGAACTGAACAGCCAGTTATGACGAACATTACAAACTGGTGTAAATGTAAATGGGCTTAGACTGATCAAAGACTTATTTCATGTCAACCATCCGTCTGCTATTGGTACGACCATTCTTTTCAAATTTAAGAACAAACCTATAGTGGCCCACGATTCAAAATGAGCCGCCCATCGTGTGGTATTTTAAATATTCAATCAACCATCATTACTCCCAGATTCTGGTGAAACATTTCATTCACGGCCGTTTCGATGTGGCCGTGAAATCCACCGCGACCAAAAATAAATAAATAAATAAATAATTGTCGTCTGCTATTTTGGCGGTTTTCCACGCCACGCTCGTGAATTGCACACACTAGATACAACAAGAATTTATCTGGACATATTGCTACTGAAGAAATGAATCGCCCGATACAGGGGAAAGCAAGATATGTAGCATACCTGTCAGGCTACAGGCCCCTACCCCCAAATATCACCCCCTGCGATCACGGCAATCATTTACAGCAGGGTTTCCCCGTAGAGTTTTGAGGGGGTAAGCGCTGCACCGGGTTGAGAACACTTGGGGTAAACATGCACGACTAAATTGAAAACAATGAAATGAGATGGAACCATGACCGTAACAAATAATATATACAAGTCTTATTGATTTGTTTTTCACTACTCATAGTCAATGTTCCCTCTAAGCTGAGCGCGTGAGCGATCGCTCATACGAATTCAGAACGTCGCCCATACTACACGTACGATCGCTCACTCCGATGACGACATCGCTTAAATCGCTCACAAATTTTGGCCTCAAACAAAATGTCGCTCAGAGACAAAATTTTTTGCTCACTTCATATCACACCTTAGAGGGAATATTGCTCATAGTCATAATAACGTACATTTTAAAAATGGGGTTCACAGATGTCGAAAGTTTGGGAATCACTGTTTTACAGCATACAAAGAGCAAGTGCACACATCACGACCCCCCCCCCCCCTGCGTTAATAATAAAAAAAAAAAGTTTGTATCGATGAAGGGTCTTGTGTGTGGGGGGGAGGGGGGAGAGGGCGCTAAATATAGCCCAACGGTAATGACCACTTGTGTACAAAAGTCAAGCCAAGCTAACGCAATCACGGTGTGTACCGTAGCAGCGTACACCATTTATTTTTTTTTTTTTAAAAGAAGAAGAGAGGAGACATTATGTGTACACGGGCGACCTCTGACCCCGTTTCTCTAAGTCCGTGTGGGACAAGATTTCTGCCTCTCGTGTGACAGACAGCTCGGTGTTTAGCTTACTGCCTTTTTCTGTCAGGACTCGCACTCGTGTGTGTGTGTGTGTTGCCAGACGGTAGTCACAAAACTATGACATAAGATGGACGAAAAGTAGATCTCGTTCGCCGAGCGAATGAGAGGGTAGCGGGTGGGGGGAGGAAAGGGATTAGAGTGGTTTGGCGGAGACGCAAGGGAAAGAGAGGGGGGCAGCGACTAACTATGGGGGAGGGGGTGGTGGAAGCATACAACAAAAGATATTAAACGCAACATATTTCTTTTTTTTTTTTTGTAATAAAGGTTAAAAGTAAACAATGCTAACAAAATTTTTGTTACTGTACTGATAAGAGAAAAAAAAAATTTCAATTAAAAAAAATAATAACAAATAACAAAGCAAAAACCGGCAACGCTGTACTGGTGACACTGGTGGTGGGTACAGGCCTGTACTGTTGTACCGTAAGTTTTTTTTTAAGAAGTCAAGGCATTTATTTACTTTGTGATAACTGATAACTGGCTCCTCAATATAAACACACATTCAATGTAACATAGTTGTTCTTTTTTTTTTTTACTATTTAGATTATTTTTTTTAAAAAAATAATTTTTTTTAGTCCATGGAAGGCAAAGTGTGCACTTAATAACACAAAGCAGGCATTGGCGTAGTTACAAGGGGGAGGGGGACCAGAGGCGTACCTAGGGTGGGGGGAGAGGGGGGTCCAAACTGGAAAGTCCCCCGGGCCCCAGCATGAGTTGGGCCCCCCAAATTTTTTTTACATTAAATATTAAGTATATTATTTCATGTCATGGTGTCGAATGCAGGGGCCCCCAAAGAGGCCAAGCCCCCCCCGGGCCCCGAAATCCCTAGGTTCGGCACTGAGGGGGACTACAGGGAGCACAGTTTGGGGGGGGGGGGTAAATAAAGGGCGTGAAGTAGGTTTCTGTAAAGAAAATGGTGCACATCTTCAGATAATGCCGCCCAAATGTGGAATGGGAAAGGAGGAACCTATATATGGGGAATTGAAGAGAGAAAAAGTGGGTTGATTTTCCCCAAGAGAGGGAGACCAGACGGGGTCCTGTGGGGGGGGGGGGCGGCTCTCTCCCCCCCACCCCCCCCCCTCCCCTCCTCCGATAATGCCGCCCAAATGTTGTAACTCTTCATTAAAATGAACTAATATTTTATTGCTTACGTCGACCCTATTTATAGTGTCGCGCCTGATACACCTGCCGGTCCGTACCGCAGCAAGTATCGCCTTAAGACAGAGGTTCTCAGCATTTTTTTCGACAAAGTTCCACCCGGGGGGGGGGTGCGAAAGTGTGTCCGCGGGGAGCCCCCTCATTCGTAAGTTCTTCAAATTATTGGTTGTTTTAAAACGAAAATTATTTGTCTCTGCGTACCTCCCTCCCCCCACCTCCCCCGGACATAAGCTTTTGCTTAACCCTCGCTGGTACTCCCTCTTACCACCGGTTGGGAACCGGGGCTTTAAGAGGGACCACCCTAAATAACAGGTTTTATGTTTTGGCCCCCTCCACTCAAGCTGTTAGCGACGTCACCGAAAGAGTGTCTAAATATTAACACACACGTACACATACACACATCCACACACTACACACACATACACACACTACACACACACATAGAAGTTTGTTTTTAAGTTACCCGCAAAAGATGTGTATTGACTAATTGGTGCGTGCGTGTGAGCGTGTGTGGAGAGAAAAGTGTTGGATACTATGACATGACTAATCTGTTATAATCTGAAAAACAAAATAGATTACCCTTCTTCCCCCCCCCCCACTGTATCTCCTCCACACACTTCACCCCCCACACAAACATAATCAAGAAATCATCTGCATGGTCTATATCCCAATTTTAGAGAGGCCATGATGGAATTGTACAATCTTTTTGAACTGGGGGTGGGGGGGGGGAGAGAGAAGGATGTGGGGGGGGTGCTTTGCCGCTGAACTTGGGTGAATATAGCACCGTGGCCCAAAACTCAGGTCCGTCGGCGACGTAAGGCCCGTTAGGCTGTGTGATCCACTCCGCGCTCAGCTCCTTTGCACTGGCCTATATAAAACAATGTTTACATTTTATCAGTATATATATATATATATATATATATATATATATATATATATATATATATATATATATATATAAACGCTCAATAATTTGTTCATGGATGGCTCTAATGTCAAATGAAAAAAAAAAGATGGTGGTCCGCGGGTCTAAAAGTTTTGCCCACCCCTGCTCCGGACTATGCAACGAATTACTAGATATAACGGGAGAGACAGACTGGAAGAAGAAGAAAAAAAAACGGAAGGATTGAGAGAATATTGTGAGACTTGAGAAGATAATAAGAAGGTATCAGCAGACGATGTCACAAAAATGGCTGTGGTTACCTGCCCTTACCAAGAGGACGAATGGTCGTGTGGTAAAGCGCTCGACTGTCCCTGGTTCGATCTTCGGTGAGGACCAATGGATATTTCAGGTCATGGCTAATGTCCCCATGGTGCCTCCATGGCCATTGCACTATCGGCGATGGTGGGGATGAAAGGGACTTCACACGTACACACACACATACACACACACGTACACACACACACGTACACAGAACATGTTCTTATTGGCTGTTGTTTTAATAATATGGTCTGTTCGACTGGCCGATAGTATCAAAAGACATAACCATATATTGTCTTCACTTTATCCCTTAATTATTATTGTGTATTGTACATTTCTAACGCCTTTATATTCACAATGTTTTAGTAGATCGCGACGTAATTAGCTGGAATTCAACGTTTTCCAAACCGTTAGGATTAAATGTTATCCAGACAACCTTTAATGCAATATTTTCCAAATCACAACTACAAGTTTCCCTAATCAACTTTAATTCAATATTTTCCAAATCACAATTACAAGTTTCCCAAATCAACTTTAATTCAATATTTTCCAAATCACAATTACAAGTTTCCCAAATAAACTTTAATTCAATATTTTCCAAATCACAATTACAAGTTTCCCATATCAACTTTAATTCAATGTTTTCCAAATCACAATTGCAAGTTTCCCAAATCAACTTTAATTCAATATTTTCCAAATCACAATTACAAGTTTCCCAAATCAACTTTAATTCAATATTTTCCAAATCACAATTGCAAGTTTCCCAAATCAACTTTAATTCAATATTTTCCAAATCACAATTGCAAGTTTCCCAAATCAACATTAATTCAATGTTTTCCAAATCACAATTGCAAGTTTCCCAAATCAACTTTAATTCAATATTTCCCAAATCAACTTCAATTCAATAGTTCCCAAATCAACTTTAATTCAATGTTTTCCAAATCACAATTGCAAGTTTCCCAAATCATTTTTAATTCAATATTTCCCAAATCAACTTCAATTCAATATTTCCCAAATCAACATTAATTCAATGTTTTCCAAATCACAATTACAAGTTTCCCAAATCAACTTTAATTCAATATTTCCCAAATCACAATTGCAAGTTTCCCAAATCAACTTTAATTCAATGTTTTCCAAATCAACATTAATTCAATGTTTTCCAAATCACAATTGCAAGTTTCCCAAATCAACGTTAATTTAATATTTCCCAAATCAACTTCAATTCAATGTTTCCCAAAATACTACTTCAAGTTTTCCAAATTAAAGTACCGTAATTTTGAAGGGATATCGCGGTGGACGGTTGGTCCCAGGCTGTGAACCCTAGTGAATATCAATAATCGTTAAATTTACTCCAGAAAAACTGGCTAAAGCCCAAAAGTAATCAATAAGTCCAGACAATGACGTAACAAATATTGGCGTACATTAATTAATTTTTTTTTAGTGTTACAGTTAAAACAAGATGAACAGCGGGGATGGCCAGATTGAACAAAACAAAAAAAAAAAATAAACAACTGAACATAATTAGGTGAACAACAGGTGACGGAATGAATCTTTTTTTTTAAAATAAAAACAGGTAATCGCTGTCAAAGTTTTGAAATCTATTTTTTTTTTAAATCGTTGAACAGGATGGAAAGGAATATGTCTGAGAATTTACACTCGAGAGGTGTAGATTTCTATTATATAAGCCACCACCCTGTCCCAGACACACAAACACACGCACACACCCACAGACACACACACATACATGGCGACATGAACACTCACACATACACACACACAGAACGTGAATGGGAGAAAGCAGGTTAAATGCGTTAATATCCGTTACTCTATGTAATTTCTTCGGAAAATTTCGACCCCCCCCCTTTCCCTCCCCCCTCTCTCTCCTCGTAGCACCTCATTACAATCGTCTCTTACGTGCACAAGATATATGTTTACAAAAGTTAAATAAATGTCACACCAGGAAACACGTGTCGCTGAAGACAGGTATCGCTAGAACTAGACCGTGCATGGAGATTGTTTTGATTTTATGCATGCACCGGGTGAAAGTAATACTTTAGACAACGCCTATGTCACATGACTTGTGGACTGTATGGAACAAACATGGCGATACATATATGTTATAAACAAGTAGATTACATTACCTTAGTCCCGTGTATTATGGTGTATTGGGTGACCTTAGGATGAAACCACATACACTCAAGTTCAAAAGTAAAATCACCAAGTAAAGCTGAAGTAATACAATTAATTACCTTTACCCCAGGTAAGTAATGGCCCATAACGCAGTGACGTCTATTCATGGTGAGAACCAATTGGAATCTGTCCAGGCCTTGATGAAACGTTCGTACAGTCCACACAGCTTCAAATGGGTGCCTGATTTAAGTTGGGGGAAATATAAAGGCGACAGGGCGTTGTGCTAACCACACAATCAATTTATCTGTCCGGATTACAGAAACAGAAATTCTACATTTCATCTGCACCCAAGGTCTTTTAAGGAACTTTAATTTTTTTTATTAAGTAATCATTAAAACTTTATGTCATGTAATTACATTAATACACTCAAGTTAAATAGTGTGTGTGTGTGTGTGTGCGTCTACCCAAACCAGAGACCGGACCTAACCATTTGTCGCCACTGCTTTCTTTACCAACTGTAATAATACATTCTGATGGTTTGAAGTGAATTATAGTGTGCACTACACTTGCTATGCGAATAAATGCTAAAAGCCATATTGTGCAAAATTACAATGCAGTGCACAGAATATAATACAAAACAAAAATAACGACAAGATGGTCTCAATGTATAATAACAAATTTAAAATAGTAAATATACTATTGTGGTAGAAAAATAATGATTTAGAAATTAGAATTTGGTTAAGCAGAATGTATTATGAGAGATAGGTAGATAGATTATTGCATTAATAGAGATCGCGCAGGTTAACCATACAAATGATATGTGTGTGTATAAGATGAAATCTCTTAGATCCTATAAACCACTAATGGGACGGGTTTTTTTGCAGTGCCCTTCTTTCGTCCCCACCATAGCCGATAGTGCAATGGCCATGGAGGCACCACAGGAGATATAGCGGGGACTTTAGCCATGACATGAAATATCCTCAACGAAGATCGAACCAGTGACCATCATGTCGACAGTCAAGCGACCATCCGTACACCTATTATTTGAAACTTTCCATTTGATGTATAGGTGTTCGTGCAGTAGGAAAAAGACATCATCATTAAAACATAATCGTCTAACCCGTGTGTCTCCCTCAGGTAGTTTTCATATCGTGCGGTGTTTGCGTTGTAACCGTTCAGCAGGCTTTTCCACTAGTAAAGGCATAATGGTCTAACGCTAGAACAGAATTATTGTGATTTTAATAAGTAAACAAATCTTCACTGTCGTATGACATGTAAACAAACCTTCACTGTCGTATGACATGTAAACAAATCTTCACTGTCGTATGACATGTAAACAAACCTTCACTGTCGTATGCCATGTAAACAAACCTTCACTGTCGTATGACGACATGGCTTAGAGACTGGAAGGTCGATTAGTGTGACAATTGAGTTCAAATCTAAACGAGGCGCTGCCTCATTAATGACCCAGTTTTCTGCTCCGCTCCCAATTTTTGTTTGAGATATGTGTATTTGATTAACATGGACTTGAATAGCGCCCCAACTTCATTATGCTCACCTGTTACCCTTTTCCATATCACTCCATATCACTGATACCTATTATTATTTTTTTTCGGTCAAATAAGGCAATTTCTAATCCCCCTCCCCACCTTCCACCCCAATTTAAAACTTTGCTTGAGCCTTCTCGATCACCCCATCCCCGGGCCAAAGTAAGTAGAGTGAACTGTCCAAAAGGTGTACCAACTTGCTAGCTACAGCAGCAACGGGACCTCTTTTGGCTTGTGCCTCAAACCGATCCGCCAACACACACACACACACACAGACATCAGTTGTTGTGGTCCACACAGAAAGCAAAAATACAAATATACATACACACGATACAGCGGCACACACACGCACACACACACGCACACACACACACACACACACACACAATCACAATCACAATCAACTGACTTTGTCCTGTAGAAAATGTTAACAACAAAAACAATTTAAAAATAAATAAATAAATGTAAACCCCCCCCCCCTTTTTTTTTCAAGTGGCTCCTGTCTTATCACCTGAAAAGGTCAACCTCAGACCCCACTGGAGCCGATAATTTGACCACAACTTGTGATAACCTGTCCCAGATAGTTGTGTTGTTGTTTCCTCCATATATTGCTTCAAGCACATCTAGAAAAAAAAACACGACTTAACAAACAGTTTTTAAACTGTTACACAAATAAACAAAGAAATTTGGACTACTTTACAACTGAACACACAGAAATAAAGAAACAAAAAAATGCCCGGATGAAGGAGGCAAAGACTGGGACAGGAGAGAGAGGTTGAGAGAGGTTTGAATTCTCGAAAATGTGGAAGTGGGCGTGTGTATGTGTATGTGTGTGTGTGTGTGTACACATTTTATCAAGGAAGTGTACTTTAACTGCACTTACGATTAGCTATTGTTCTAAAAAAAACAACTGTTTTCTTCTTTCATCAACACTGACAACCTGATCAAAAGTTTTTAATCCTGACAACATGTGAAGTTTACAAACAAGTTGTCAGGATTACGTAATTCATTTAATGTACTCACACTGCTACACAACTCACTGGATCAACTTGTGTTGACGCATTTCATAACACATAATGAAGAGGAACATCAGTAAATTAAAGTTCTGCTTCACACTGGGGTAAGAAACGGGAAAAGGCGGGGGGGGGGGTTCTTGGTATCATTTGTGGGGGGCACGCCCGATTGTGTGTTCTACTAAAGCAAAGTGACAAAGGAACTCTCTTATAGCGGTGTTTCCCCTTCCCCCATTTCCACCACCACTCATTCACGGGTCATGTGCAGTGACAGTAGACGTAGTCATCAATGTGCAGTGACAGTAGACGTAGTCATCAATGTGCAGTGACAGTAGACGCAGTCATCATCCGAGCAGTGACAGTAGACGTAGTCATCATCCGAGCAGTGACAGTAGACGTAGTCATCAATGTGCAGTGACAGTAGACGTAGTCATCAATGTGCAGTGACAGTAGACGTAGTCATCAATGTGCAGTGACAGTAGACGTCATCAATGTGCAGTGACAGTAGACGTAGTCATCAATGTGCAGTAACAGTAGACGTAGTCATCATCCGAGCAGTGACAGTAGACGTAGTCATCATCCGAGCAGTGACAGTAGACGTAGTCATCAATGTGTACCAGTGACAGTAGACGTAGTCATGATGTGCAGTGACAGTAGACGTAGTCATCAATGTGCAGTGACAGTAGACGTAGTCAACAATGTGCAGTGACAGTAGACGTAGTCAACAATGTGCAGTGACAGTAGACGTAGTCATCAATGTGCAGTGACAGTAGACGTAGTCATCATCCACCATAAAGTCCGCCACTGCAGCTTCCCCCCCCCCTCCCACGATCCGCGCCAACAGTCACGCTCCTATTCACACCATTTGTAACCAACAACTCGGGTGTAAGACTATGAACGGTCCTTCCTCCCCCCTCACCCTCTACCTTACAAACTTGTAATTTTATCAGAACTGTCTGTGACCAAGTGAGCAACCAGGGCTTGTGAGTTGTTGTTTCTACCTGCTTTAAATTGGTGAGTACATGTGACGCGGTCGGGGGAGGAGGGGGTGGGTGGGTGGTGGTGAGGGAAGAAGGCGTGTAAGGTTACCTCGGTTGTCACTACCCAAGGAGACAGCAATTATGTCAAACACAGAGAGTGTGTGTGTGTGTGTGTGTGCGGTGGGAAGGGGAGGGAAGTCCCCCACTGCCATGAGCAGTTAATTACACAACACAGTGTCTTGCCCTCGTCGCGGAGGTTTATAAGACGTGCATCTGTAGAGGGGGGGGGAACCTGCAGGAAATTGAGTTTTTATTAAGTGATGCTGTTTATGACAAGATTAAGGCCAGACATAGGAGTGAGTAATGGGATGGGTGGCCGTCGTGCGCATGACTGTTGACCTTAAAAGAGTCCCCGGGTTCGATCTCCAGTTAGGCAATTATTCAAGTCATGATCAATGTTCATCCCCGCTACCCCCATGTCTCCCGTGGGGGGGGGGGGGTGAAAAAAAAAAAGGGTTCCACAAAACTACTACCGTGACAGTTTATACTTATAGGACAAACGTTTCATCCCCTGCAGGAACGTGAAATATCATCAGTTTGAGGCGAACATTTATAACTTGTATATGTATAGCTTGCATATTTATAACATGTGTATTTATACATTTATTACATGTATATTTATAGCACCATATTTATAAAATAATACATTGTATATTTATAACATGTATATTTATAGATTTATAACTTGTGTATTTATAACGTGTGTATATTTATAACTTGTAAATTTATAGCTCGTATATTTCTAACTTGCATATTTATAGCTTGTATATTTATAACTTGCATATTTATAGCTTGTATATTTCAAGCTTGTATATGTATAACTTGTATATTTATAGCTTGTATATTTATAGCTTGTATATTTCAAGCTCGTATATTTATAACTTGTATATTTAAAGCTTGTATATTTCAAGCTTGTATATTTATAATTTGTAAATTTATATCTCGTATATTTATAACTCGTATATTTATAACTTGTATATTTAAAGCTTGTATATTTATAGCTTGTATATTTATAGCTTGTATATTTCAAGCTTGTATATTTAAAGCTTGTATATTCATATATACAAATGTACACTATTCAATGCAAGTTTCTAACATTGTTGGAAACACAAAGATACACAATTTTCTTGGAAATTGTTGACACGCTATCACTTAATCTATCAACAGACGTGACCTAATTAATTGGGATGAGTTTCGATCAATGATGGATGATTTGTTATCAAATATAACGTGACAGCAGTAGTGTTGACTATTTACTATTAAGAAATAGAATAGTTCAATTAAATATGATTTAAATTTTAACTCTAAATGTTTGTTTTTTTTGTTTTTCAGATAACTTTAAAAATCTAAATTCAAATAAATTTAAACCTCATACAAACTTAAGGACAATATGGATGAAACACTAAAGTATGAGTGTGTGTATGTGTGTGTATGCATGCGTGTGTGTGTATGTATTGGGTGTGTATGTATGCGTATGTGTGTTTGTGTATGTGTGCGTTTTTGTGTATGTATGTGTGTTTGTGTATGCGTGTTTGTGTTTGCGTTTTTGTGTATGTATGGGTGTTTCTGTGTGTATGTATATGTGTGTGTATGTATGCGTGTTTGTGTATGTATGCGTGTTTGTGTATGTATGGGTGTTTCTGTGTGTATGTGTGTGTGTGTATGTGTTTGTGTATGTATGGGTGTTTCTGTGTGTATGTGTGTGTATGTATGTGTTTGTGTAAGTACGCGTGTTTGTGTATGTATGGGTGTATGCATGTGTGTTTGTGTATGTATGGGTGTTTCTGTGTGTATGTATATGTGTGTGTATGTCATGACACGAGTGATGTGTCACGGCAGAAACTACACACGACCCTGATGTATACTTTGGTCCAAGGCAATACAAGACGATGAACAGAAAGACAGACAGGCACACACACACACACACATACATTGTGAGACACCCACCGCTATATACAAAGTACTAATACAGTCAACACACTGCATGCTTGTCAATCGGTGAGTCTCAAACAGGTATCACGTCTTTTCATGTTAATCCGCGCCGATAAGTTCTCAATGTTTGGCTTACCTACATTGGAGAGGACCCCGGGGGGAGGGGGAGAGGAGGAGATTTAGTAGAAAATATTAAATTCGCGGATAAAAGGGAATATGATGACTGGTTTGTGATGGGGGAGGGGGGATATGGTTGTCGACCAACCCCCCCCCCCCCGCCTACCTCGGTAGACAATTTATTTCACAGTTTATCTAACTGTGACGTCTGTTGGTTATTATATCATTACGGCCAACAGTATCAACACACACACACACACACACATCAACAGCGGACAGAACCTCAATGATTGATTCGTTCACATCTTCACAAAACTGCAACATTCTATCGATCGAATTCATGAGCTTGTGTCTCAACATATTGTGTACAACATACACACACACACACATATTGTCTCTCACACACACATTGACACACACACACACACACACCAACAAGTCCATTATGCATTTCGGACAAAAAAAATATTTTAAAATCGTCTCTCCCCCCCCCCCCATCACTCCCAAGTCATCCCACAGACCCATCTGTTACTCCCCCCACATCTAATACAAAACGTTATTTACAGTTCTTACTGTAACAATAATGATAGTTGAAGGTGAGGGGGGATGAGGAAAGGGTGTGGGGGGGGAGGGAGGCAGTTGGGGGGGGGGGTAGGGGTGCAGTGGGAGATGCTGCTGCACTGTAAATATTTGTTACAGCACTCATGTGCTTATGTTTGCTCGACCACAATAAGACGCACAATCTGTCGAGTTATTTCATGGTCGGACAAAAGCGCTGAGGCGGAAACTCGGGTATTGGTGGGAGTTGTTGGTGGTGGGGGGGGGAGAGAAGAGAGTCATCTGTATACTTCTAATAATTACATACCAACATGATATATTTACTCACTCTGGGTCGGGCAATAAATAAATGATGCCGTCCGGAGTGATTCGGATGGATGTTTTCCCCTCTCCCTCCCCACCCCCTACACACTTATTGGGTTGCCCTAATCATTAGTTCTTTTTGACGCTGTGAATCTGTACAGGAGACCACGTGTGCCGGGTGTGAATCTGTACAGGAGACCAGGTGTGCCGGGTGTGAATCTGTACAGGAGACCAAGTGTGCCGGGTGTGAAACTGTACAGGAGACCAGGTGTGCCGGACATCGCCAGGTGAAATATATATCACCCAGGTACTTTTCTTTAAAAAAACAAAAAAATGTACAACTGGCCAGTATATCGCGGGTCTTGGTTCACAGGTGTGCGACCTACTTTTTGACGGATAAGATGGGATGTGGATGTTGAACAACTTCGCTGAAGAGCTTACGTAGAAGATGTCAGCTCGTGAATGTCAAATGCCAGTCACACACAAAAAAAATCGTCATCAACAATAACCAAAATGTCACCACGGTCGTTGTGGTGCGGTGGTGTTTGATATGATGAGAGACACGGTGATAAATGAAACTGAAAGACAAAACAAATTACATTAGATTGGAGAGCAGAACTTGACAATTTCCTGAGCATGCATCAGTCATTGATCTACTAGGGACATTGTCAGTGGCATTGTTAACAAACTAGGGCCGGGGGTAAGAGGGGGGGTACTCCCAGAAAAATGTATGACGGGGGTGTCAGTGGAGTCGCCAACAACAAATTATGGGATACCGAGAGAATGTTTATGAAATGAAGGTGAGGAGGGGGGGTCCTAGTTGATCATTTTGCTGTCGAAGGGGACGGGCAACGAAAGCGCCCCTCCCCCGTCTCCTCCCTATAGAAGCGGGCCCCCCCAGAACACCACGTATGAAGACCCCCCAATGGAGATTGTACAATATTTAAGATATGCTTACGTCTACGTAACAGACAAGCGCATCATAAATAATACACACTTTGTACTGAACACAATTTAAAACAGCGGTTGGGGCAACAGAAGACCATGACCGCCCCTCCCCTTCCCCCCCCCCCAACCCTGTTGCACTCGTCAGGTCGATATAACCCTGATCTGTATTGGAAGATGTCGTCGTCACTCGTCATCGCATATTGGCGATACATGGCATGTGACATCACAACAGATTAAAAACGTTGAAGGTAAAAGAAGATGTGGATGATGTCACATGCAGAGGGCGAAAATTGATGTTCATGGAGAAAATGTTGGCGTTAAAAAAAAATTTCTAAATCAAGATGATGTTAAGAATGAAGAAGACACTCACGATAATAATCAAGATGCTGGTGTTAATAAAACAGATAATGATAATCAAGATGATGTTTTTTTTTTAATTTGATGAATATAATGAAAAAGACAATGATGATAATGAAAGAGCGATAATATAAAATAAAAAAATGATGATGACATATATGAAGAAAATAATTATGATATTGAAAATGATGACTTTGACGATGATAACAATGATGTCGATAAAAATGATGATGACACTAACGGAGAACAATATGACGATAAAGAAGACGATGACATTAGTGAGAAAAGCTATGGTGATCAAGGAGGAGATGATGATAAAGAAGACGATATTGATGATGAAGACGACATTAGTTAGGATGAAGATGACATAAGTGAGGACGAATACGACGATAAGAAAACGATGACATCAATTAACAAAGACGATGGGTGACATAGAGTATGATGAAGGATGTACTCACGGGTGCATAGGTTGCACTGCCTTGTGCATCTGGGGGTGCATGTTGTTGAGGACGGGTGGTGGCGGCGGTCCCTTGCTGGCGTCAGGCGGGCGATTCTTCGGGTGCCGCAGCAGTAAGGACTGGCCGAGTTCCTCGCACCATTCACTTAGCTGACCTGTGGACAGGGGAAAAAAGTTTAATCAAATGTAGATGGATCAGTCAAGAAGTTTATAAAAAATGCCCAACATTTAATACATGAATTAAGGCAAATCTTACATTCGACCTTCGCTAACAAACGGATGGTCGTGCGGTAAAGCGCTCGATTGTCGTCTACCTGGAGATACCTGGTTCGATCTCCGATGAGGACCAAGGAAATTGTTCAGGTCTTGGCTCAAAGTTCTCGATATATCTCCCGTGGTGCCTCCATGGCCATTGCACTATCGGCTATGGTGGGGATGAAAGAAGGGCACCATAAAAACCGTCCCATTAGTGGTTCATAGGATCTAAGAGATTTCATCTCATCCTTAAAGGGACTTCACACACACATCACATACGCACCAAACTCTATTTGTTTTTTTTTCCTAGTCCATATATCAGCAAAGTACAATATTAAACATAGTGCTGTGAGATGTTTAACATGTTATACTGGTATGAACTATCATCTCTGTTATTTAATATACCGGGCAATGTGTGTGTGTGTGTCCACGTCATTGTATCGTCACAGATTAAGTTCGGATATTTACTCCTGGGGCGGATAAAGGTCGTTTGGGGGCCCTGTCGTCTGCAGAAAAAAAAATTGAGAACTTTTAAAAGCAAAAATACAGGTGGTTAAGTTGAGGGGTGGGGGGGCCCTTCAGAGGCTGGGCCCCAGGATGAGGACATTAAATCTGGTCACCCCTTCCGTTCTTACCCAAAAAAAATGTTGTTTTTATTTACCTCCCACTATAAGGTAACAGTTGGTGCATCTGTCAATTGTGTAACCAATCAAGTCAAAGGATGGGTTGGGAGGGGGGGGGGGAGAGGTGTGATAGGTCACAAACTGTAACATCACACCAAAAAGAGGTAACAAAACACACAACAATTACAGGTAATGTGAAGCAGACTAAAATAAACCCCATAACGTTTGATGACTTATAATATTGTGTATTACGATAATGAACTGACGAGAAATCAACTGTAACAAAAAACTTTTTTCACGGTCATTGCAGAAAACTTCTAACAAGACCTTGGTGCAGCGGTTCTCAAAGTGATAAGACCCTAGAGCTGACCGTAAGTGGATCGCCACATATTTTAACAACACATCTAATGAATACCAGGTCCCTCTCTATCATCCTTTATTTCTATCTTAACGCGTGGGTCGCATACACCGAAATGATTTAGTCTCAGTGGGTTGCGCATCCATAAAAGTTTGAGACTCATTGTTCTAGAGCAGGGCTTCTTAAACTATGGGTCGCGACCCCATTTGGGGTCGCGTGGGGTCGCGTAGCAAAATTCTGGGGTCGTGAAACATAAAAAATACAATTTAACAAAAAATGTTTTTTAACTTGTAAAATATGAATTTATTTTTCTTTTATATTTGTATGGGGTCGTCAAGAAACTCGCAATCATAAATGGGGTCGTGAATTACAAAAGTTTAAGAAGCCCTGTTCTAGAGTATTTTTTTTTTACTGAATGGCACGCGAAGAATTTCCTTCTTAGATAATGGAAAAAACAATATTGTTAACAATCTACCGTGTAAACAGCTGTTGATAATAACAATATTGTTAACAATCTACCGTGTAAACAGCTGTTGATAATAACAATATTGTTAACAATCTACCGTGTAAACAGCTATTGATAATAACAATATTGTTAACAATCTACCGTATGACAGCTGTTGATAATAACAATATTGTTAACAATCTACCATGTAAACAGCTGTTGATAATAATAATATTGTTAACAATCTCTCTCTTTTACAGCGGTTGATAATAACAATCTACCCTGTTACAGCTGATCATGATAACAATATATTCTGTAACAGCTGTTGCTAACAACAATATATTCTGTAACAGCTGTTGCTAACAACAATATTAAATAACTTCCCAGCGCAACAGACCCTTACTACAGTTAATATTTAAAAAAAAAATAAAGGAACAAAATAATTTTTTTTTAAATCTGTAACGAACTAACAGACAACGCCCAACGTCTTACTAGTTGGAAGGGTAAACATTTCTTCTTTATGTAGGTCATTCGAAGAACCTTAACTCTTGTTTCTTTTCTTCATTTGCCCTTTTTTTTTTCTTCAAATCTATTTATATTCATAAAAATGTTAACTCCCTTTTTTTGTAATTCGAACACAACAACACAATGATGAAAAGACACAAAACTAGCTGGGTATAAGCTAAAAATAATTTGTAAAGCTTCTTTATCTATTTAGATTGTTTCGTTAATTCGTAGAAAAATAAAAAAAAATATATATTTAGTTTTATTATATTTTTGACCTACTAACACCTACCTTTCCACCTCTTTTTCCCCTATATCCCCCGTCTAACTGTACCCCGCCCTGTCTGCCGTTTCATAGTTCCGTGCAACCAGGTGCAATAAAATATATCGTGCAAAACAACAGCAACTGAGTCTGTCCCTGTGAAAGTGGTTGAGATGGACGTCGTGTGACACTTGCAGCGGGGTTAAAGGTCATTCAACTCACTCACCTGAAACCAATCCAACTAATCTGGAGAAAATAAGATTTTTTTTTATGATCATGGGCTGGTGGGGGGGGGGGGACGACAACGAAGTGGGGCACTGATATTTAAAAGCAGACGCCCTAAACAGCCGCTTGACCTTGTAGTCCATATACCCTTAGGTCAGGATTCAAACACACTATCATAACAACAATGCAAGGGGCAATGATGAAAAAGCCAGCAAGTGACCGTCAATCATGCATGGCGGTGCTGCGGTGTCAGTTATGTATTGTCCACTCTCCCACGAAGGTACCACATTAACTATGTTAGAGGATTGGTCAGTTCTGTATGGTCCACTCTCCCACGAAGGTATCACACATTAACCATGTTAAAAACTGTACTGAAAACGACTCCCGAAAATCTACCCCGCGAACATACTAACTAGCCACTGGTCAACATGCATCATCAGATATAAACATTTGTGGGAGAGAATGTAACTTAACAGACTAGCTTTTTTAAAAAAAACAACAAAACAAAACAAAACAACAAAACAAAACACAAGTTTAACTTAATATATTTCAAGACACCGTCATTTAAAATTAGAAACAAGCAACAGTCGTGGTCATCTTGTGCGTTTATTTTAAAAAGTTTGTATCAGGAATATGTTATCAACAACAATCCGTTAGAAATAGTTCATACTGATTTTAAGAAGAACATTCTTATAGACAGGCAAGCAAGTCGACTGCCATTGCTCCCAATGCCAACGGACATTCTTCCAGGACTTGTTCCTATAAATATGAAAGTTGTGTGGCCCTTATGTCCTCCCGATGAAAGTTGTGTGGCCCTTATGTCCTCCCGATGAAAGTTGTGTGGCCCTTATGTCCTCCCGATGAAAGTTGTGTGCCCCTTATGTCCTCCCGATGAAAGTTTTGTGGCCCTTATGTCCTCCCTATGAAAGTTTTGTGGTCTTTATGTCCTCCCTATGAAAGTTTTGTGCCACTTATGTCCTCCCGATGAAAGTTTTGTGGTCTTTATGTCCTCCCTATGAAAGTTTTGTGCCACTTATGTCCTCCCGATGAAAGTTTTGTGCCACTTATTGGTCTTTATGTCCTCCCTATATATCTCTGTCTCTGTCCAGGGCCCACATATCTCTGTCCAGGGCCCATATATCTCTGTCAAGGGCCCATATATCTCTAAGTCTCTGTCCAGGGCCCATATATCTCTGTCCAGGGCCCATATATCTCCGTCTGTCCTAAGGCCCCATTTATATCTGTCTCTGTCCAGAGCCTTTATATCTCTGTCCAGGGCCCATATATCAAAGTCTCTGTCCAGGGCCCATATATCTCTGTCCAGGGCCCATATATCTCTGTCCAGGGCCCATTTATCTCCAAGTCTCTGTCCAGGGCCCACATATCTCTGTCCAGGGCCCACATATCTCTCTCTGCCTTGTGCCCCACAAAACCTAAGAACGTGCCTGATTGTAAAGGTCTTGCGATCCGTTATTATAATCAGCATACAAAAACATTTAATGAAGTTCAGTACGTGTTTACGTAACAAACACATTTCTCGGCCCCCAGTGTCTTGTCTGGCGCTTCGCCTGTTTGTCTGTTTCAAGTGTCACCATGACCCAATTCATGCGGATGACTGATACTCCAATGACACGATTCTGACTCACTACCAGTCTATTAAGATTAATTAGACAAAAAAAAATAATAATACATGTACCGTAAGTCAACAAACACCTAACAACAGCGGTAGGGTTGGGTTGGAGGGTACTACACCATAGTATACAATGACTAATACTTTGTGTTAATACAATGTCTAAGACCGATTATTATGGTACATGCGAGTGTGCCAGTTGTGAGATCTTGAAGTGGGGTATGAATTGTAAATATTATCTCATAATACATGTTTAAAAAAAAATACACAAAACGATCTCGTTTGGATAAAACATAAATACTTAAATAGCCATGTAAACCACAAAAGAGAGCAACAGTATAAAAAAATGATACAATATGATTGGGGAGGGGGAGGGGTCTGCAACGAACGCGTGCACTACTGACCTACATAATAATCTAAAGTCTAAATCAATAATGATAAATAAAAAAGAGCCTGCATGCGAAACAATCATGATAATAATAATAATAATAATAAAAAGAAAATGTCGCGACCACTATGTCCCGGTCGTAATCAAATTTCTGATCAATCGTCTCCAAATCTACCCCCCCCAAGGCTATTTTATTGTGCGTGTATATCTGTATATATTTATGCAAATTACACACCCACACATATGTACATGTACACACGCTGTGGAATACATCTAGGTTGCTTGCTGTGGTTTTACACCACACCCCCCCTTTTTCCCCCACCATTCCCATTCACCAATTCCATCACAATGTAATGTTTAATGGCCAACAGATGACTAGATCGAGGATAATTTGTATGACGCAGCTTCCGCTTTTGTACACCCACCCCCTTCGTGTCATCTAAGTCAGAGGTTCTTAAACTGTGGTCCGCGGACCCCTGGGGGTCCGCAAAGCCTTTGCTGTGGGTCCGCAAAGCCATTTGAAAAATAAATCATCGTAAAATATATACATATATAAAGTACCTAAAGTTGGGATGGGGTCCGTCAAAAAAAAATGTTCAAGTGGGGGTTCGCGGAGTACATAAGTTTAAGAGCCTCTGATCTAAGTGTATGCATAGCAGCCTCACCTGAGGCAGACGACACATGCAGGTATGAACATGTAGCACATGTACGTATAAACATGCAGCAGACGACACATGAAGGTATAAGCATGTGGCAGACGACGGGAACAGAAAGTGTGCAGCTAAGGGGGAGAAAATAAAAACACAGACAGATTTATGAAATAGGACAGATTTATGAAATAGGACAGATTTATGAAATAGGACAGATTTATGAAATAGGACAGACAGATTTACGAAATAGGGCAGACAGATTTATGAAATAGGACAGATTTATGAAATAGGACAGACAGATTTATGAAATAGGACAGACAGATTTATGAAGTAAGAAAGACAGATTACGAAATAGTTCGAAAAAACAATTAATAATTGACCAATATTAAAAAAAAATGTTTCTTACATCTCAGGTGTTTTGTAGGTACAGGTTAGTGTGTGGGTGAGTAATGTTTAGTCCACATAGGTGTGAGGTTGAACAGGACAGAGTCGTTCTTGTGGACAGGCAAAACTAGGCGAGCACCCGGGGCACCCACTGCCATAAGGCCGTACCATCCAGGGCCAACTCCTCTGAAGTTTCCGGGGCCCAGATAAGTAATAAGTCTCTGCTTAGCACACACACACACACCCTTTACCTGCCCGCCAGCTAAGCTGAGAAACACTCCGACTTGGTGGTGCTCGTGTTCTCTTCACTCCCCCTCCCCAACACCTGAGACAGTTGAGTGCAGAACTGGGTCAGCCTGGGACACTGTGACTTGAAAAGCTAAATAATAATAAGATGGACACCTCGTTTGGGTCTTTTGTTATTATTAGTCCCGAAATAAAAATTCCATCCCTTTGATTAAGTTACATATTACATTTTATATCAAAACTGAAACTTGGCAGCATGGGGGTGGGGGGGGGGGTTGTATTGACAAAGAGATGACGCTACAATTAACACCAGGCTATAGAGATTTAACTGGTTTTTTAACACTGGAGTTAAAGAGACAACCACGCACAATTGACATGTCATATGAAACAATTGACATGTCATAGGAAACAATGCCCACATCAAAACATTCAGCAACTGATGACAAATTATGCCATTTCTTCGTAAGATTAACAGCTTGATCTAAATAAATATGTTTTAAAATCTGTGAAAACACACACACACAGAGCGAGAGAGAGGGGGGAGAGAGGGAGTGCGAGAGAGAGAGGGATAGAGAGAGATGGGGTAGAGAGAGGGAGAGCGAGAGAGAGAGAGAGAGAGAGAGAGAAACATCATACGAAGGTACAATACTTATAGTCTTAAAGTGATAACTGACACTATGTAAGTTTACTATTCACCAAACCGAAACTTGAACTAAACACACTACATAGTACTATAATGTAAAGAAGAGAGTACAAAAAGGTGAGATTAATCAGATTATACTCGAATTAAAAAGGTACATGTGCGATTAATTGTTTACTGTAAGTGGGTGTTTAGTTGACCAAGAACAGCAACTCTTTCTTATTATGCAAAATATATATTTGAACAGCAAGGAGGTCATTTGCCACTGGCTGTACCCCCTCCCTCCCCACCCCCTCTCTAGATTCGTTGTACACGTTTCACAATCAGCAGACAACAAGCAGACGATCACTATCACAGTCATTACATCAGCGGGAAAAGCGTACAATTTGGCGGCATAATCTGATCACATCAGATGAAAGCAGTGAAGACATTGGAGAAGTTTTATTACAAATTTAATTAACGCTTTGGACAAATTGAAAAACTAAAATAAAATAAACACATCACACATCTTTCACCATCCTCCCATTATCCCTCCACCCATTTTTTTTAAATATTTTTTTCAAACCACTATCTCTATAAGAAGTGTAGATTCAATTACTGCGTTACATTTGGTGGCCCGCGAGCTAGATATGAACCGCTCTAACTAGAGAGAGAGAGAGAGAGAGAGAGAGAGAGAGAGAGAGAGATTACGTCGGCAGCGTTTTGTTGTTTTTGTTTAAAACTAAATAAATGTGTAAACAAACTACTACAAGCTTGTAATCAATGACGAAATCAACTTTTTGAACCGCAGCATGAATGAAAATATGAAGACACAAATCAATAATGTCAAGGGATTTGGGGGTGGGGGGCAGGGCCGAACCGTTCGTAGGATTTAGTGCACCAGGCCAGCAGTTCTCAACCGGTGATACGCGTGTCCCCCCCCCCCCCCCCCGAGATGTACTGCAATGGCCCGAGATGTACTGCAATGGCCCGAGATGTACTGCAATGGTCCGAGATGTACTGCAATGGTCCGAGATGTACTGCAATGGTTATGCAGTGGTTACATAGAGACGTGTAATTTAATTTTTCGTTCTTAGTTTTAAAAAAATCCAAAAGTTTGAAGAACTTTCTTGTAAGGAGCTACCGGCGAACATACTTTCGCACCCTTTGGGGTACATTCTCAAACTTCAGTTGAGAACTGCGGCCCCATGCAGATACTTCCATAGATATTTGAGGGCCCTTTAGGTAGGGTACCATATTAAATAGAAATAAATAATGGGAATGGGGGGGGGCAGCGGTAGAAGATGGTCCAATGGCTGTTTCTCAGTTTGACAATCTAGAATAACATATCTGGACTACAGAAGGGGAGCGGAGAGGGGTAAGATGTTCACAACAAAATAAATAAAAAGAAATAAGTGAAGTGTGAAGTAGACTAGAAGATATTGAGAAGGTTTTTATTGAAGTAACGCCTCAAAGTAATGGTCTTAGAATGTACCAGATGACGGCCAATTGAAGTAACGCCTCAAAGTAATGGTCTTAGAATGTACCAGATGACGGCCAATTGAAGTAACGCCTCAAAGTAATGGTCCTAGAATGTACCAGATGACGGCCAATTTTACAAAAGACGTTCAATTATTTAAGTCAACACTGTACAATCAGGAAGGGAAACAAATATTTCATAGTGTGTGTCACTGATGTATCACTCAGGGAAGTATAACTCGGAAACTTACTTCATCACACACACACACTCACACTCACGCACACAGGCGTACATACACACACAGTACAAAGACACTGTCGTGAGCAGTACAGACGCCAATAAAAAAAAAAACAAAAAAAAAAAACATAAAAACTATGTGGCACAATGTTTTTCTAGCGCTGACACAGAAATCCAGGATGTAGTTACATGACACTTCTGCACCGACATTCACGATACGTTTCTTCTGTGACAGGGGCGTAGCTAACTATTGAGGCGCCCTATGCGATGCACATTATTATGCACCCTATGCGACCGCACAACCCAACCCGCTGTGTGCACCCCCACCCCCACCCCCACCCTTTCCCACGCTTATATTCGGTGATAACACGTCACTTCGGGGAGGGGGTGCGTGTGTGCGTGCGTGCGTGCGCGAGCATTTCAGTTGTAGAGTTTTTCGCGAGTGGACATTTTAAAATGTAAATATTGGCTCAACGCAATATAGACAGCACCAAGTCAAAAAAAAGAAAACAAGAAAAATTAAATACAAATTGATTTGCATTTTGTCAATTTCTAAAAAAACAAAACAACTAAAAGTACATTAACATTAAGACAAAATACTCTGATAGTCTGCATACCATTTAACAGTAACTGTTAAAGTCGGATAACATTTTTTAGACATTAAAACCATCAATAAAATAACTGACAAAGTCACTTTGTTTTCTTCATTAATTCTAAAATATTATGGACATAAAAATGCATTTTGTCCTTTAATAAAATATAACGCTATGTCTACTGGATGAAAAAAAAAATTTCCGTCAACAATTTAACATCATTTGTTGTTTAATTTCCTTCCTGTTGCCTTAAAAGTTAATGAGTTTGTTATTACGAGAAAATATCGTATATCAAACTGTGAGAGAAGTACATGTATATGTAATGTTGATGTTGAGTCCACTAGTCAAATGTAATTCCACTCGACTGATCTCCGTATATATACAAATAAAACAGACGAGTCTACAAATTCTAACAGAGCCGAAGGGGAGTGAAGGTTTCCCCACAGCAGGCGATTCCATTGTGATGCACCAGTTTTGTAGTCATTCTATATAGTTTCTTCGGGTTTCCTCAACGCGATGCTGGCGCCCCCTCACAGAGCTGAATGAATGGGGGCGAAATCTACGGAATCACGTGACTCGTGCAACTTGAGTTTAGAAAAATGGGAATCAGCAAGGGGTTAAAATAATAAGGCTTTCGGTGGGGGCTTAAGGAGACTTCGGTCAGCCCACTCGTGAATGTTTGTACATGTTTGTGTTGGGATATTAGGTTGTCTCTAGAGCCGTTATGGTCGGGAACCTGTTCACAGTTGACTTGTATATTGAAGTAATAACCTACAGAATTGTGTTTATAAAGAGAATATGGGTGAGGCGCCATTATTTACTATCAACGCTCCTGTAAGGATGAGACATCTTTTGATCCCATAAACCACTGGTGGAAGGGTATCCGCGGCGCCCTTCTTTCATCCCCAAATGATACCCGGGTGTGCAATGGCTGCTGATGCACTACGGGACCTAGCTGTAAGGTTACAGCTGTTATGTCGCATTGTTTGCATTGTACAAATCACAAAAAATCGACACAACATTGAATATACAACATCATGCAGTAGTCTCGATGCAACAGACATAATAAACTGACGCGATAGTTGGATTAAACCAAAAAAAAAACAAATACTCAAACAAATAGTTTCGATTCTTATTTATAAAAGTATGATATCAATTAGATAAAATGGTTAAATTAATAGATATAATGGACCTGATTTTTAGAACAAAAAAAGATGCTTAGCTGTTCGTTGCTTTGTTTACCTAATTATTTTTTTTTTTTAGAATTCTCATGTTTCTCAATAATCATAGAAATAGGTTTAACCCAGAGTTGGACTTAGGTCGACTGAATCCTTTGGTGCAGATGAAAACTTTGGGGGCCCCCCGCCTTGATAATAAAAAAAAAAGAGAGAGTAGCAGAGAAAATATGAATGAATGTGTAAAATCTGGTATTTTGAGAGGAGGCTCTTTACGAATTTGTGGTGTCGCAGGGGGAGAGCCATTGCTCATTCGGCCTTTGAGCCACATCTGGGCTAACCTACAATATACATTAGGACTATATTAAATTGACTCCAACGCATTTTGCTCTAATTACACAAAATCAGCAATATGTGTCCACTTCAACTGGATATCCCACCGATACATGGTGTCGGTGTATCAGACAAGAACTATGACACCAAGGTGTTTTGTATTAAATCATGGTTTTTTTTTAAAGACACCCTCAAGAGTTAATTTCAAAAATAAATAAATAAATAAACAACGGATATGAAATAGTTCGTGACCCTGTCAGCTATGTCGGTGATTTGATAATTTCAATATCTGCGAGTACGAAGCTGCCAGTTTAGCTGAAACGACAAATTATGTTTATTATGTTGACAAACATTAATCTATGCAAATAAATGAAACAGTGAAAATAGCATGATTAAACAAAAATCAACCAATAAGAAAAACGTAAATTGCAATGCCTATGGCTGGTGTAAGCAGGCCCACAGACAGAAATGTCGGGCCCCTGTGCAGGGCTGTCACGGCCCCCCTCCGCTCTGATGATATTATTTTCAAAAGTTGATTGGCCAGCTCAGTCCGGGCCCCTAAAACTCGCCGGGCCCCTGGGCATTCGCCCCCTCTCTCGGCGGCACTGGGTGTAAGTCTAGTGACCAATTGCTATGTCAGTATTTTAGTGGCTACGTGATGATTAGAAACTAGGATTTTTAAAGAACATTATTTATTATTTTCTTTTTTTTTAATTTTTGTGATATATTTAATGCTTATGTAACTTGAAACCAAAACTGAACTTAATGTCTGGATGCTGTTTGAGCCAATCGTTTGATCACGCGAATCGTTGCATGATTCTGACATACACGGGTCTTTTTTTTTAAAAAAAAAAGGAATTTAAATATCCCCCCACCCCTATTTCATATAGATAATAGAGATCTTGGCACTGTTGATGCAATACACATGTAATATCTTACAGATTATATCCATGGATGTATACGATGTATTGTTAGTGACTGTTTCAATAATTGCTGAAAACTCAGAGACAGTCGACTTGAGTCGACTAACTAACTACACAATCAAATGCCTTCACCAAAATATGACCAAGCACATTTTTGAGAACCGCTTCCCGTTTAATTTTAAAATAGTCAAGAGGTACAAAACAAAGTGCACCTTAGTCCATGTGACTAGATTTGAAGTAGATGTGATTTGACGTAGATGTGATTTGAAGTAGATGTGATTTGAAGTAGATGTGATTTGAAGTAGATGTGATTTGAAGTTCCAGGGGCTAAATGGTGATATGCAATAACTGGACCTCTTGGTTTTGTACACATCGCTGGGCAATAGCTGGACTTTTGGTTTTGAATCAAACGACAGGGCTGATTTGTGTAACATTATGATTAACGAGGACGATATTGGTGATTTGTTTACTAGCCGTCTATATGGTAATATCAATAATGATTTGTTTACTAGCCGTCTATATGGTAATATCAATAATGATTTGTTTACTATGGTAATATCAATAATGATTTGTTTACTAGCCGTCTATATGGTAATATCAATAATGATTTGTTTACTAGCCGTCTATATGGTAATATCAATAATGATTTGTTTACTAGGCGTCTATATGGTAATATCAATAATGATTTGTTTACTAGCCGTCTATATGGTAATATCAATAATGATTTGTTTACTAGCCGTCTATATGGTAATATCAATAATGATTTGTTTAGCAGACAATACAAGACAATAATGATTTGTTTAGCAGACAATACAAGACAATAATGATTTGTTTAGCAGACAATACAAGACAATAATGATGTTGACTTGTTAACTATTTCGTTGCACGCTAGAATATTATTGTTTTTTTTTGCGTCGGCAGCTTAATTCTATTTTTAGGTCAGTTCGTGGGGGTGGGGGCGTTGGATGATGAGGAGGAGGGGGAGTAAACATCTCTCACTCACGGTCTCTCTCTCTCTCTCGTTCCCCAAGTGCGGATGTCGGGGGGTGATAGCTGATGGCGGGGAAACAGAAAGAAGAGGGGGGGGGTGGCGTTAGGCGCACGTAAATACTACAGTGAAGTAATTCTACAGTGGATGAAGTAATTCTACAGTGGATGAAGTAATTCTACAGTGCAATAATTCTTACAGTGAAGTAATAATACTACATTGAAGTAGTTCTACAGAAATGTGTGCGTTAAAGCCATGGCTTGTTGTGTTGGCTTGTTGTATGTTGTATATACCTTGATTGGTTGGTCTCTCTCTCTCTCTCTCAGTGTGAAGTGAAGACGAGTGGAGTGTGAGTGCCGTTAGGTGTGAGCATATCATGTTGTTAGTGCTCACTCACTCACACACAAACATGTTGACGCCGTTTCTCCCCCTTCTCTTTCATTAATCACAACTAATCTAAGTTCATCAGATCTCTCTCTCTTTCTCTCTCTCTCTCCCATCTCCCGGTTAAGCAAGTTATTTTCTCTTGATTTGTATGTGTGTGTGTGTGTGTGTGTTGGGAGATAGTTTTAAAGCGGTAGTGATTTTCTAAATCATATCTTTAAGAACTCAATTGGCAGAGCGATTTGGTCACGGTGGGGCGGGGAAGGGGGGGGGTGTCGGTTTAACCGAGAGATTATTAATTAAGCAAGTGGCGGAATTCCAAATGGAGACCCACACCGTAGAATGCAGGTACCGACGTCATCACGTCTTATATCGGAACTCAGTGAATTATAGCATTGTATACTATAACAGACGTGACCACAGAAGAGTTACACATTTTTACTTATATGAAAGGTCAGATGAATTAATTATTTACACAGCTGAATTAATAAGTAAAAAGGGGAAAAAATGTGTTACACCCCCCCACATCATAAGAATTATTAACCTAATTAAGTTATACATTAAAACTGTATAGTTAACTGTGTCATCACTAATAAATACATACTGGGTGAATGTATGTGTTGTCTTGGATTGGAAGAGAGAATGAGATTGGGGCGTGGGCGGTATAGAAAAGTGGGAGAAGGGAAGACAAGAGAAACTAGAATAGAATAAAACCATAAATGAAAGAGTGACAGAAGAAAGGGGGTTCAACAATGAATAGTAAAAGGAAGAAAATAAAATGATGGGGGGGGGGGTCGAACATTGGAAATATGTTTTGATTTTGTTTGAATAATGCAAAGAGAGGGGAGAGGGAGTGAGAGAGAGAGAGAGAGAGAGAGAGAGAGAGAGAAGAAAAGAGATTAATTCGTCATACTCAGACAGCAGCAATCAAACCTGACTGTGGCATTATCTAGGACTGTCGTTGTCCCAGTCGTAAGGCTGAAGGTGAGCCAAATATGTTGTTTGTGCTCACCTACACGCAGATATTGATCTGACCCAGGGTGGGGGAAGATCGAGACGGGTGGGGGAGTGGGGAGGGGCGGCGAGAAGCTGACATCATTAAGACAAGTGAACGATAGACAGATGGTCAGAGATAGACAGATGGTAGGTGATAGACACATGAAGCGGTGCAGTTCAATTGTATTAATACCTACATCTGTGTGTATGTGTACGTAATACTCCCTGTGTATGTGTCTGTGTGAGTGTATTTGTGTATAAGTGTGCATATGTATGTGCGTGTGGATGTGTTAAGCTGTCGCGTGCTTTGAGCTTGGTAATAAAACGATGACAGACTAGAGTGTGTGTGTGTGTGTGTGTGTGTTGTGTGAATCTGTGAATGACTTTAACATGGCTGTGTTGGATGATGTTATATGTTATATGTATTAACAGATAATGACCGCGAGCTGAGGTGTGATACTATTAACACATAAACCAAACATACTGAGGTTTGATATCTATTAACAGGTAAAACGTAGTATGGTTTAATATATTTTGTTTGTACCAATAGATATATAAAATGCAAAATGGTTTAATGTATACTAGCAGATAAACTAAACATATTATGGTATGATGTGACAACCTGGTTCATTTCAATGGAACAGCATTAACGTCTTTCTAGATATACAGTTGATACAAACATAAACAACAGTCTAGATATACAGTTCATACAAACAGAAACAACTGTCTAGATATACAGTTGATACAAACATAAACAACTGTCTAGATATACAGTTGATACAAACATAAACAACAGTCTAGATATACAGTTATTACAAACATAAACAATAGTCTAGATATAGAGATGATACAAACATAAACAACTGTCTAGATATACAGTTATTTCAAACATAAACAACTGTCTAGATATAGAGTTGATACAACCTAAACAACTGTCTAGATATACAGTTATTACAAACATAAACAACAGTCTAGATATACAGTTATTACAAACATAAACAACTGTCTAGATATAGAGTTGATACAAACATAAACAACTGTCTAGATATACAGCTGATACAAACTTTGATTGATCAGATCGATATGTTCACACTAACGAATGGTTTATTGAAGTTCATTGAAATGATTTACTTTCAAATTGGAATGAGTTTTCTTAGAATGCACACCCTTAAGACCTGATGCATACTAAGTCAATTTAAAGTAACACTAATTAGTGGTTAGATACTCATTCCTAATCTCATGTTTTGCAAGACGATATAAGGTTTTAAAAACAAAGAAGTTAATTTTACAATTAGCTGCACTGTTACTGCTACAAGTACTTATATTTTGACCTTAGACTGCAATCATCATCATTACCATGTTCATGTTATGTTCACAAAGTTCAAAACGTTCAGAACTATGTTTTGTTTGGTTTATTTTTGGTCCCTTTCAATTGGTGTTATTTTTCCCCCCTTTTTTCTTGTTTACTAATGTCGTCTGCCATGTAAACCATTGCACGCGCCGATCCTTACGTTCTATAAATAGTTTGACTTACACGTTTGTTTAGCGTTTTACAGGCAATCAAGACGTTACTGGATTGAAAGGAGATGAGTAGGAAGGGAAAGGGGGAGGCAAGACTCAAATCTGGGTCAGCTGAAAATGGTCATCATTTAATTTGACCTCTTTCCTCCAGGTAAACAACCCGGACACATCCAACCAACAATTGTCGATAACACTTTTTTTTTTAAAAAAGGGGGATCTGTTGTTGTCTATTTTTTATTCATTAAACAATCCGCCATTATGTAATCTTCTTACAAGATGTAATCTCAGTTTTGAAATCTTAAGCCATTAGATACAGCAGCTATTACAGACACAATAACGGCATGTCAAATGTGGATAAGACCAACATGTTCACTGTGACAACAACATGATAATGAGCGCATCCGGAATGTAGAACAGAATATATTTATATGTGTATATATATATATATATATATATATATATACATATATATATATATATATATACATATATATATATATATATATATATATACATATATATATATACATATATATATATATATATATACATATATATATATATATATATATATATATATATATATACATATATATATATATATATATATATATATATATATATATATATATATATATACGTGTGTGTGTTGTGTCTCTGTGTGTTGAAAATAAAGGTATATAGAAGTCCATAGAAGAAAACATATAAAATGTCTTGGATCCAAGATGTGTGTATGTAAGTGTGTGTGTGTGTGTGTGTGTGTGTAGGGGCCATCGGTGAAGACAGTAAGGGGCCACAATCGGTTGGAGGTTATAAGAGGGCCCCAGTTGAAGATGGTAAGGGGGCGGGTCACCAATTGGTGGAGCTTGTAAAATGGCCCATGATTAGCAGACAAGATGTCTGATGTTAGAAATTTAACAGTATACAAACTTTGTGCATGTGTATGTGGGAGTCATAATTAATGAACGGGGGGGGGGGGGCGTTGATACAAAGACACATCACGTCACGTTTTAAGGCTGGTCGTCTTGGATAACGACGCAACACTACACCGCGATACAACAGCAGCGATACATGTGGTACTGCGTTATATCAATCAGGATCCTAGTCTTCTGCTATTGGCACACCGTGTGCTCAGACCTTACTCCAGGACATGTATGTTAACATTACCAACAAAAATCCAATCCTGACATTCAAGCGACCAATAAACTCAAACCAAGCAAATGACAGTTATTTATTAGTAGTACCCATACACGCAATAAATTATTACTAATAATTTGCCCCTTTTTGTATATTAATTAAAATTAAGAACAATAATTGAAAAAAATATAATAACCCTATCCCACATATATATATATATATATATATATATATATATATATATATGTATATATATATATATATTATGATGTCATGAACGCCAACAGTAAAATATAACCTAATTATTTACTGAAACAATAATACATGAGAGTTTGTTTTTTCCTCATGAAAATATGCATGTACATGAGGACATTGAACCGAAAAAAAATGTAAACTATTATTATTATTACTGTAATTAATTCATTAATTAATGCCCAATTATCAATAATACTAAGGACGGGCCGATAGGCATCGGTTTTTTTTTCAATTAACCGTAACTCGTCAAGACAAAAAAAAAACAAATTGCACGTGAATTTACCGGATTGCTCCCCTTAGACTAAACAGCTTGATTCTCTCTCTCCTTTTTAATCCCAAATCCCCCACCACCTCCTCCTCCCCAGCGCGTATTCTTCTCGTGAACCCAGTGTGCAAGTAACCCATGTGGAAGAGTGAATGAAGAGATAAATTGTTTGAGAAGTGGGTGAGGAATTTCCGAGGGGGGGGGAGGGGTTTAGCCTTGTACCTGCCCGTGTGTGAACGATCTAGTGAACATGATACACATAGGCTTACGTTTAGTTTTTGTATTTTTTTTTTCTTTCAAATAGACTAGAGGCGCTAAGCTATGAAGAAAGAGAGAAAATGTAGTGAGTGTTTAAATATAGTGAGTGTTTAAATATTATGGGTGTTTAAATATTATGGGTGTTTAAATATTATGGGTGTTTAAATATTATGGGTGTTTAAATATAGTGAGTGTTTAAATATTATGGGTGTTTGGTTTTATACTTGACATCCAAATAGAGTGAAAAACAGAACGTTAGATTAAAGCAACTAAATTACGTCTGGATAATGAAGGTAAAGATTACAATGGGTATGTGTGGTAAATGGTGATACAGTGGGTATGTGGGGTAAATGGTGATACAGTGGGTGTGTGGGGTAAATGGTGATACAGTGGGTATGTGGGGTAAATGGTGATACAATGGGTATGTGGGGTAAATGGTGATACAATGGGTATGTGGGGTAAATGGTTATACATTGGGTATGTGGGGTAAATGGTGATACATTGGGTATGTGGGGTAAATGGTGATACAATGGGTATGTGGGGTAAATGGTGATACAATAGGTATGTGGGGTAATGAGGATGGTGCTGTACCTGTTTAAAAGTGAGATTTGAAATGCGAAAGGAAGCTGAAGAATTACGCGTAGTAAAGATATAGTAAACATGTACTTCACAATGACAGTAATAGTTAAAACATTCTACAATACAAAACAAGTGAAGTTTATATAATGCCCTTTTCAATAGATTACATCCGGGTATGTTGTTTGATTTAACACCACACAATAAACTAGACAAACTTTGCATCACTTTAAACAAAACAAAAATTAACAACAATGATCACATGAGATAAAAGGTCATACAAATAAAATCAACTGTATATATAAAACATATACAATATATATATATATATATAAATATTATATATTATATAAATATATATATATATTATATAAATATATGTATTATATATTATGTAAATATATATATATATATATATATATATATATATATATATAAATATATATATATATATATTATATAAATATATATATATATATATATAAATATATATATATATATATATATATATATATAATATATATATATTATATAATATATATATATTATATAAATATATATATATACATATTATATAAATATATATATATTATATAAATATATATATATATTATATAAATATATATATATTATATAAATATATATAGATATTGTGACCCCTGTGCACTAATATGCATCATCACTAAACACCTTCCAAAACATCACTGACCCTGATACACCTGTGATGGTCGACATGTTTATTGTGTTGTTTTATGACTGCTCAACAAGATGGATTCTTTATTTCGCAATTGAACTAATTGGAAATAAACGTAAATAGGACATCGGTTTACGTGTCTGTTAAATAAAATTTTGAGTGTCTGAAGTTGAGTTAAAGTCTGTTTTCATCAAATTTACTTCAAAGCTGTGTACATAATAATTATGATAATTTGTCGTCATAAATAAAATGTCTGCTAAGTCGATTAATATCACATACGTAAACAATTCATACAGGCCAGCACGTCTGGAATCACTCAGATTGTGTGCATGGTTACATGTTTACAAGCTATCACCAACCGCTATTTTTTTTTTATTTAACCACGTTGGCTTATCCGAACCTTAAATGTAAATCTATAAATTAAATTAACAAACATGTGTATCCGTTTGACTAACTAAAGAACAAGAGCTTAGTGTGACACTTGGAACCAATACCCTCCCTTTCTCGTCTGCCAATGCCCCCCACTCCTCTTTGCCGCTAGTAGCGGTGTACACACACACACACACGCACAGTGGTACACAACTATCAAACCGTTTTAAACACATTCAAACAACGGAAGATATTATCAACAAATAAAACTTACCTATTCTGAAAGAAAATCCCGTCTGCTCGTCAAAACACACATTATATTTAATCCATCAAGTTAAATCCCAAGGTTTTAATTAGGCGATTTTTACTCCTCTTTTTTATTTCACGTTTTAGTAAACTAACTCTCACTCTCTCTCACAAATTCACAGATCACCGATAGTAAACACGATGTCAAGTTGATATGAGGTTCCACACACGCTCGCCACTCCGGAACAGACTCCATAAGCGATTTTTGCCACAATAGCGTCATGAATATTCATGACGTGGTGGAAAAAAAAGGAGGGTGGGGGGGGGGGGAAGAGGGAAGTGGAGGAGTAGAGGAGGCCCGTGAACCAGCATTGCTCGACGAGGCGGTGCACTGCACGAGTGTGACCTGTGAACTAGACCAAGTCTTTCGTCGGCGATTTTATTTTGGTGAACAGGGGGAGAGGGGGGGGTGGTTGAAGGAAGAATAAGGCAAATGATTAAGTTGTGACTTGTACGCTCCTGTACATTAATACGTTGAGCTTCCTCACACCCCGCCCAACCCCCACCCCCCATCACCCCTTCTCGTAACGTAAAGAGTCAGCCCATACATATACTGGCATTTCTTTATTATTTTTTTTTAATGTCAGTCAAGGTAAAGTTTTATTTGCTGATTTTTTCTTTTGTGTGTGTTTCGCTTTACCGGGTCAACGGTAAATATTTGTAATATGAATAACAAATTAGAAAAGAGTTGTGGTGGTGGTAGTGGGTGTTAGTGCGGACTAAATGCACAGATGTGTGTTAGAAAGTAGCGAGTCATTTGCTTTGTGTTAATACATTGATCGCTTGTGTCTCATCCGATAACTAGGAACGTTGGGGGGGGGGGGGTTCTCTCCACCTCCACCCCCCCCCCCGTCCCTACCCTACGCCCCCTCCACTACTCCTCCTCCTCCTCCTGAAACAAAGAGAGGCTGGATTTAATTAGTCGTGACAGAGTGTGAGGTCGGCGATGAGGAGGGGGTGGGGGTGGAGGCCTGGAGTGATTTACGGGGAAAATGCCTGAAACCACCGCCCCCCCCCACATAGCCCCACCCCCCCCCCTGCGTCTATCATTAGCTCTTCCCCTGATCCATAGAGCCTAATCGTCTGATACGTTCACCAATTCAAATGCATTACTAATTGTGTAGCTTTTTAAAACAGTTGCAATGAAGTGACCAATGGACGGACACTTGACTTAATGAAATAAATATTTCTTCTATCAGGGTGAGGAAACAGGGAAGTGTGGGGGGGGGGCGTATTAAAGCATGGACAAATAAGTTGCATGGAGCGCCAACCTCACTCCCTACCCCAAAACTACCAAGCGGCTATAATCCAGATAATTTGTTTTTAAATACCTTGATATGTTGTGATTTCCTAGATTCTGTCGACTGGTACATTATTTAAAAGTAAAATGTAAAACATAAACCAACAAAATGTGTACTTATGTATTGTGGAGAAATAATATAGTCTAAGCTTGATGACGCAATTTGGTAGGCTCCGCCCACCACAGTATCTATGGCGTCATTCCGCCATCTTGGGTGTAAATATTGGGAACTTTGGTGTATACGTCATTTAGTACAAATGACGTATATTATACCGACAGTTGGGAGCACATGGTTTGTTTTATAATCAGTCGAGCTCTGTGCATCGTAGGATGCGGATGCATGTTCTAGTAGAGTCTAGCTTTGGGCATCGATGTAGATGGATGCATATTTACAGTTTGCTATTGTACTCCTCCTGGGTCTACCTTTATGTCAGTTCATGTTCAAGAATCAAATGATTGTTTGATGTTTCTTCACTGGAGTTAACTTCGTGATTTGTGTTGTCTGAATTATTACACCTTCTACAAGTATCTTCAATATAAGGACTCGTAACATGTATACCGATGACATAGTTATGTATTGATGTACCTAGTATACCGATGACATAGTTATATATTGATGTACCTAGTATACCGATGACATAGTTGTGTATTGATGTGGACACCAGAGTTATCAAGTATTCACAGGTAGACAACAGGCTCCAGAATGGGGAAATATCAGCTAGCACTCCACAAGTTGTAATACGTAATATAAAGGGTGAAATAGTTGTAATATATTGGGTGAAATAGTTGGAATATATTGGGTGAAATACTTGGAATATATTGGGTGAAATACTTGAAATATATTGGGAGAAATAGTTGGAATATATTGGGTGAAATACTTGGAATATATTGGGTGAAATACTTGGAATATATTGGGTGAAATAGTTGGAATATATTGGGTGAAATACTTGGAATATATTGGGTGAAATACTTGGAATATATTGGGTGAAATACTTGGAATATATTGGGTGAAATACTTGGAATATATTGGGTGAAATACTTGGAATATATTGGGTGAAATACTTGGAATATATTGGGTGAAATACTTGGAATATATTGGGGGATGGGGGAAAGGACAGCTTTTTTCTGTGGGTGTGGGAACACGTGATGTGCCCGAGTATGATGGGAAGAATGGGTGGGGGTTATAGTAGGAGCAGGGACTACTTACGTCATTCCCTGGTCTATGCGCCCCACCCCCGGGGATCCCTCTTCCCCCCCCCCATTCCCCACGATCCAATATAACACACACACGCACACACAGCTATCCACTAGGACATCGCTGGTGTTGTTTTGTCAACGGTTGCGTCCAGCGATGACCAACAAACAACACCACGGCCTTAGGCACGGTCAAGTGGCTTTCACCGGTTATAACGGGAGTGGGGGTAGGTGGTGGTGGTGGCGGTGGGGGGGGGGGTTTTGGCGGATGACCTTTCACTTTTAGTTGTCAAGGAAGCGTGTACAAATCAATGGCGTGGGTTTCAATTTTCGGTACTGACCGGTCGGTGGCAGTGTCCACCTTTTTTCAGGCCGTTGAGAATGAATCCGTTGTAATGGGCGTTGTCCATTTTGATATGACTGTCAGCTACATATCAGATTGTAATGTATTAACTTATTTTTTTATGTTAAGACGAGTCAGTAAACGAGTCTGTAAGGGTGAGATGAAATCTTAGATCCTATGAACCACTAACGGGACGGGTTTTATGGTGCCCTTCTTTCATCCCCACAATAGTCGATAGTGCAATGGTCATGGAGGCACCACGGGAGTTAAGAAGGTAGATACATTAATTTGATCAAATTTTCTAATAATTTTTTTTTACTATAAAATTGAAAAAATGTTGGAAGAAAGTGAAATGGTAGGATTGGTTGTAAAACTGATGTGGACATAGCTGGTCATTTTCATCAGAAGTGGCCGGTTGAATAACTTTAAAATGATCTTGTGTTTTTTTTTAATGTTGATAATTAATCAGAATAATTATCAGCAATGAGGGTGTGTGTGTATATATGTTTACCTGACAGTAAAACTATCTATATAATCAATAGACTGAATGACATCATACGAAGATCGAATGCACACCTATTTGTCCGCTTTCAAGTTAGTGGATTCGCCCCAGTTTGGCGGATGACCTTTCACTTTTAGTTGTCAAGGAAGCGTGTACAAATCAATGGCGTGGGTTTCAATTTTCGGTACTGACCGGTCGGTGGCAGTGTCCACCTTTTTTCAGGCCGTTGAGAATGAATCCGTTGTAATGGGCGTTGTCCATTTTGATATGACTGTCAGCTACATATCAGATTGTAATGTATTAACTTATTTTTTTATGTTAAGACGAGTCAGTAAACGAGTCTGTAAGGGTGAGATGAAATCTTAGATCCTATGAACCACTAACGGGACGGGTTTTATGGTGCCCTTCTTTCATCCCCACAATAGTCGATAGTGCAATGGTCATGGAGGCACCACGGGAGTTAAGAAGGTAGATACATTAATTTGATCAAATTTTCTAATAATTTTTTTTTACTATAAAATTGAAAAAATGTTGGAAGAAAGTGAAATGGTAGGATTGGTTGTAAAACTGATGTGGACATAGCTGGTCATTTTCATCAGAAGTGGCCGGTTGAATAACTTTAAAATGATCTTGTGTTTTTTTTTAATGTTGATAATTAATCAGAATAATTATCAGCAATGAGGGTGTGTGTGTATATATGTTTACCTGACAGTAAAACTATCTATATAATCAATAGACTGAATGACATCATACGAAGATCGAATGCACACCTATTTGTCCGCTTTCAAGTTAGTGGATTCGCCCCAGTGCTGCACCCCCCCCCCACACACACTTCCTCCCTCATTCATTTCCCACACCTGCACTACTTCCTCAAAAATACTCTCTACCCCCCCCCCCCCCCAGTTCCAGTAATTACTATCTTGATATCAACTAAAGCTACAACAGTTATTACGTTTAACTCCCTCGATTCCCCCTCCGGTCAAAAATCTGTTAAAATGGAGGGAAACAAAAAAAATAAGAAGGCGGCAATGAATGCCCCTCACGCGCCATACACTTATACCCCGGGTTTTCTTCAATTAAACGGATCAATACGCTGAAATTATCATGTTTGTTTGTATTGATTGAAAGCTATCGTCTGCTGGCGGAGGAAGGAGTGAGAAGGGGGCGGAGGAGAGTGGAGTTTATTTTATGATCGCGTGAAGGAAGGGATGGGTGGAAGTTGGAACGGGAGAGAGAGAGGCAAAAGGGTCAGGGGAGGGGTGGGGGGGGGGAGGGAGGAGGGGAAGGCGAGACGAGACTGATCGAGGAAAGACAAAAACAAATGGCGAGGGTTCGACGGGGGAAAGGGTGGAGAGGAGGGGGGAGATAACCGAGGTAGAGGCGGGTGTGGAGCGGATTCAGCCGCGTGGAGGTGGTGGTGGTACGATTACAATCGATAGTTGACAAGGTCGCGCCTGACTGAGACGGTCGCCCCCTCGTCATGACGCGCCCAGGAGCAGACGCGATGGATAGAGAGAAGAGAAAAAAAAAAGGGGGGGGAAGGAACAAAACTGGCGGAGGTCTTGTTGTTGGCACAGTAAAAGAGAGAGAGAGAGAGAGAGAGAGAGAGAGAGAGAGCGAAGTGATCGAGAGGTGGTAGGCATGCAAGAAAGAAGGTGGGGAATTGAAAATAGGCGTGGAAACAAAAAAAATATCCCCCCCCCCTCACCACCACTACCACCACCATTGCCGTATATGTGCCGTCGCGCGTTGCTCTCATCGGCACCACGGCCCGGGTTATAGAATAACATCAATAACGATTTGAGTGGACGCGGCAATGTGCTTAATCATGTGATACACTGTGTTCTTTCTGTTGTTGTCTCCCGTGGCAGCCATTTTGGATGGGGGGGGCGGAAGGGAGGGGGAGATGGATGGAAGGAGAAGAGATTTGTCCCGAGTATTGTATTTATATAAACAACCTACGGTACTATTTAAAAAAGAAAACAACAACAACAGAGTGTTATTGTAATAAACGCGTATTGTTTACACGTGGTTGTTGGGTTGAACGACTTAATGCAGTCAAATATCATTGTCTCCCTTGACATGGCGACTGTTTTTGGGGCACCACCAGACGAGGCCCCGTTTTTAGAGAAGGTCCCCCCCCCCCGAGATGTGGGATTATATATATATATATATATATATATATATATATATATATATATATATATACGAATGCAGTAACCGCGTTCTAGGCACCTCGTGGTAATACTATCACCACCTCTTATCGTCTGTTGAAATTAATAGGTCACGATGTTAATTATCACGTGGTTAGCGCAGGCGCGGGTAATTGCTGTCGTTGGGGGTTCGATGCGGAAATTGGCTAGAAATCATTACATTTGAAATGACATATATAGTGGGGGGGGGGGGGAGTAACGTGCATCCTGCGGGGCTCGGTGGCCCAGTGGTTGTGATGAAGTCCAGTCGCCAGAAAGTTATGGACCAAATTGACACAAAACATGACCAAAAAAATGTAGCACACATATTTTTCGCCATATACATATATATGTGTGTATGGTGGAGATTTCAGCCCAAAGACCGTGATATATTAAGACGTATCTGCCTAAAGACACCCCCCTAGACACACTTATATCTAACTAAAGCCCCGGCTCCCAAATTTGTAAAGAACGGATCAGCCCCACTAAGGGCAAGATCCTTTACATCAGTGGTCCCCAACCCCCGGGCCGCGGACCGGTACCGGTCCGTGGATCGAATGGTATTTGGCCACACAAGAAACATGTTTCCTTTTTTTTTATTTCCTTTGTAACATTATAAACAAAAACAATCTAAAATATAAATAATCAACGTCTCCTCCCCAGCGGGCCGCGATGAAATTGTCAAATTCTGACCGGTCCGCGGCGAGAAAAAAGGTTGGGGACCGCTGCTATACATGCTATACTCGTGTCTCTCTCTCTCTCTCTCTCGTTAACTGCACTGTCAGCTTACACTGTATACATGTATATAATTTCCGAGAGTTGACGGGAGTCGGTGGTGAGGGCGGAGAAACACGAAATAAAGTGGAGTGTCTATTCGCACCACATCACTACTGACCTACAATAATGACATAAATCGAATTAATTCATCACTTTTGGTATTTTATTATCACTTTATATTCACATATTTTTTGGTTTTGCTTAGATTTAGAGTCTATTAAAGAAAGCGTTTACTGTGTATATTAGAATATCTAGACCAATGTTTGCCCAACCATTTTTTTCGCCGCGGATCGGTCGACGTTTGATGATTCACTGCGGCCATGAACGGGGGGTGGGGGGTGATGCGTTGATTATTTATATTTTAAATTTTGATTTACAAGGTTAACCTTTCGTCCATGGAAAGTCGTACAATCCGGAGAGTACTACACCACCGTAAATAAAAAGGACATAATTTAATGTTTCTTGGGCGGCCCTGTACCAGTTGATCCACGGACCAGTACTGACTGGCCCCGGGGGTTGGGGAACCGCTGGTCCCGAGCGAATAAAAGGATTTACTTTGGTTCAATATTTACTTACGTTTTCGCCAATTACTATTAATAGTAACTATTTATTCATATGGAGAAATATTTTGTTCTAACGGTGTGTTATTTCTGTTGAGTTTAAAATGTGTGAGATTTTTCAACAAAATGAACAATCTATTTCAAATTTTGTAAAGATTATGAAGTCCATTTTTTTTTCGTGTCAAGTCTTTATGGGTAAATGTAAAAACTGGATTATGGAGAGAAAAGCGTCAGCCAAATAAAAAAAGGAAAATTGGACGGGGAAAAAAAAGGGGTGGGAGGGGGTAAGGGGTACACAAGATATTTCATAGCTCTCATCTTCTCTCTCTCTCTCTCTCTCTCTCGATCTCTCTAACGTCTATCTCTCCCACTCCTTATCACCAGAAATAAGGGCAGGGAATAGAAAGGTGAATGGTTGGTTGCGGGGCGGGTGTGTGGGTGGGAGTAGAAAACACTGCCGTGGCTGAAGGCCAACAATGGAGGTTTCCCCTTCACCCCCCCCACCCCCCATCACATTCCATCGGGGAGGGGGGAATTTTTTTTCGACATCCATTGCGCCCCCCTCCCCGCCCCCCCAACCTTATTCTTTTCTTTTTTTTTTGTTTCGTTTCTTCTTCTTCGCCCTTTTTTTTTTAAATATTTTTGCAACCAGTTTTTCAAGCCCCTAGTTTAGTTGTGGACTGTGCTTTGTCCCAAGTCTGTGTTGTACACACGCACATACACACACACACACACACAAAATCATCAACGCTATCAATTTGAACACAAACAAGGGGAGATCGCTCTGTGTGTGAAATGGCTGTCTCAGACGACAAGGGGGGTGACCTTGACCTTACACGTTTTCATTTATTTTATATCACATTGAAATATGAAACAATGTGATATTATTATTATTATTGTCACTGCAGAAAAAAATCAAATTAAAAATTTCAGAATTAAAAAAAAAAGAAACAATTAAATGTTGAAAATATAAATTTATCTGACAAGTCATTGAATCATTTAAAAATTATCTAATAATGTATAAAGTGTTCAATATAACTTCTTTGTGTAATTGTTCAAATTAAAAAAAAATGATTATATAGAACATCTCAATATAAAAGGAAAACAAAAGGGAACTTCAAACTTACTAGTCTTAACTACTTATCCCCTACCCCCCCCCCCCTTTCAGATTTTTAAAGCAGTAATTATCTAACAAATGCCCATTGCCGTTTGCCACGCTTTACTTTTTGTCGCCCAAGCAGCGCGCGCTGCTAAACTGTAAATCAAATAGCGTAAATTTAAAGTAACACTACCCCGCAATATAGTTTACTGTAACGGAGAGAGGTGCTTGATATTTAAACGACTGGGGGGATTACAAAAAAAAAAGAGAGTAAACAAAAACATATGAATGCGATACGCCTGGAGTACAAATTATAAATCACTTGGACACATCATTCTAAAGTCAAACATTTCACTTGATAGACTTCAGCGTGTCAAAATTTCTATGACGATGAGCGAAAGCGAGGGCTGTAAGAGAGGGGAAAAAATGACAAATTGCTGGGACACACACACACACACAAACACACTCGCTGGGTCCCTCGCCGGGTGACTAACATATTAACACTATCGCCTCTCACTCGCTAGCTCTCTCTCTCTCTCTCTCTCTCTCTCTCTCTCTCGTTCCATCTTGTGTCGTCGTGTTTGTTGATTATCGTCATGCGTTGTACATGGACGGGGAGAGCTCGTGTATTTGACTCTGCAGTAATCTATAAGTTTTCATTAGATTTATCAGACGACTGACTTTCGCGGATATCGTTCTGCTGTTAAACGCCTGGGATCGTTGGCGCGAGATGGGGAGAGTGAGAGAGTGTGTGTGTGTGTATGCGTGAGTGCATATGTGTGTGAGAGTTTGGCTTAGTGTGTGAAGGCGAGAGATAGAAAGAGAGGGGGGGGGGCTAAAGGGGAGAAGGTGGCGAGGGCAAGTGTGGTGAAAAAAAAGAGGGAAGGGAGGAGGGGTTAGGCTGTATAAATAGCGAATTTTATTTTTTGGTCACGGGCGAGTCACGGCTACATCCAAGAGTTGAACATGTCCACATGCCTCTCAATGGGGGGGGGGGGTTGGCATAACTCCTGGTCATAAATCACTTAACTCTCTGCTGATCTCCCCCTCCGTCCCTAAATGCTACACTTCCTCGTACATAGAGCGCGATGAGGAGGGGTGGCACCTGCAGAGGATTTAGAGAAGGGGAAAGGGGGGGGGGTTTGACTAAGCATCGGGGAGAGGCGAGATGAGTTCTGGAAGGAGATAATATTTTTTTTTTGTTTCAATCTCTCTGTCAGCAGAGAGTGTAGGACAAAACCCCCAGCGGACAAAACCCCCACGGACAAAACCCCAGTGGACAAAACCCCCAGCGGACAAAACCCCCACAATATTGTTTTAAGCCATTTATTGCAGCTACAATTTATGTTTTATTATTATTAGCTTTTAATTAGTTTAACTTTCTGTGACCTGCTTAGCGGGTGGTTTGTAAATCACATAAATCATGTAATGAATTTGAATTTAAAACCTGTTTTTGTTGATCGTAAATGCTCAATATGAAACATAGCCATAGTTATTTTTTTTTTATTTAGCACCTTTTTAAATTATTATTATGTCTTAATTAATTAATTTAAAAAATCTAACTCTTGTACTATTCTCTGATTTTTTAGTGTACATGTATCCTTGAACACACAACTTAACACCACCTTTGTTGTTTTTTTTATTATCTCCATATTCTAACTCACGACCTTAAAAATATAATGAAATTTGTAAGACTTGTTTCAAATTGTGTCTAAAAGCTAAATTTACGAGGAAAAAAGAACCCTTAATGAGATATGGAAATTAAACACTTCAAATCGAGTACGCTCAACAATTCCTCCCGAACTAAACTTACATTCTCTTATATAGGCTAGCTGGACAAAATATCCTATCATTCTCAAGTCTCCTGTTTGTTGGTTCCACCCCCATTCAATACATAATTAAGAGTTTGGTAAACTTAGCAGAATAAAGGTGACATTTGTCACATTCTGTGATTTAATGAATGAAATCAAGTCCAAGCCCTACCCTGCTTTCATCACCCGAGGGTGAGATAAGATAATACATAGGATAGACAAAGCCTTTGTCTTCCCAGGATTTTCAAACTGTGATCAGTCTGTCTAGCACCCACTATCACTTTTTGTCACCTGGGGAGAGAATGTCTATAGGAGAGATCATAAATAGAATAGCCAAAGGCTTTTGTATTCCCAGGTGGTCAGTGCGTCTGGCACTAGATTAATGAACTACCCACGTCTACGCATCTTCCGGAATTCTACTGTGACACTATTCTTTATTGTCTAAAATTCCCCTACCTGTTACCAAGTTAACGGGTTCTCTCTCCCTCTCTCTTTACTGCTCGTCTCATATCGGATTACGTTAAACTGTCCCAACGCTTGAACTATGCCCTGACCTACTTTCACTTTCTACATTTTATAATAAAGATTGGGGGGGGGGATATTACATTTTATAATAAAAGTAATGATTAATTAATAAATAATAATTTTTAAGTGGGTGTTTTGTTCGCTGGGTGTTTTGTCCGCTGGGGGTTATGTCCGCTGGGGGTTTTGCAGGTCTGACGGAAAGTTACACATCACGTGTTTGTTTGTTTGTTACAGATGGCGGAAAGGTCAAAGGTTGATATATTTTATTTTGTGTTGTCTTCTTTTTGACAATGCATTCTCTTTTTAAAATTTTAACTTTTATTTTGGGGGAGGGGGAGAGGGCCGGGGGGGGGGGGGGAGAGTGCAGAACAGCAGGACTTGTTAAGATGGACATGCGCAGTCCTGGCAGGTTAAAACTCGGCAGTTTTCGCCCCACTTTTTTACCGGAAGATCTAAAAATAGTTTCAACATAAAACAACAACAACCAAAAAAAAAAAAAGTAATTTGTTGCATAATAAATGGGTCATAAATATTTTATCCCGTAATAAAGTATGGCCTGCCCTACTTACGTGATACACAGCCCACTGACAGAGAACTGCAAATGTTAATGATGTTTAAAAAAAAAATGTTGGTAATGGCAGAGAAAAATATTTATTGCCAAGTCAATAAAAACTTTTTAGAAAAAAAATTTTTCCCCCTTTTCGTGAGTTTTTGTTTTTTTATTTAAAATCTTTTTTGAGATAATAGAAGATTTCAGCTTAATTCTACTTTCATGCAGCTTTGATAAAATGCTGGTGAGCCATTTTGGCTTCGATGTACAAATAGCCAAGATATGCATTATTATACTACTATATATACTATATATTACCATTATATGTATCCTGCAAAACCTTTGCATAGAGTTATATTCCATTAGGTGTGATCAGCAGGCTAGGTTTTTTTTTTTGGTTTCGGACAAATCCGATTTTTTCAGGATTTTTATTACTATTGTTTACGTTTGACGATTTTAAACTGGAATACTGTTGTATTAATTCTTTACTTTCGATTTAACGCAGAACCCACACCGCTATTATTTATATAGATTATCTTTTTGCATCGATGTGCAAATAGCCTAGATCTACATTATTGTATTAGTATCTTTATCATGCAGGTAAAAATATTAACGGACTACATTTTTTAATTGGTAGTAATTTTGCATGGTATTTTGGCCGACTAAGTACTTGCTTTAGTAGTGAGCAGGATGTGCATACTGTGGGTTATGGGGTTCAAATCCCATTGTGTCTGGTCAGCCACCCACCCAATATTTTCCGTCGTGTCCCCATAGTCATTGCGCCTATGCCGCAGCAAAGGGAAGGTGCAAGCCGAACACATGTTAGGGGGCCCCAGTATGCCACAGAATGATTTAGCAATAAGTGTGATCAGAGGGGCCCTAAACTAGTAGGATTGTCAAGGGGGGCCCAGAATTAGCTGATCCCATACTCTAGTGGGAATGTAAAAATAAACTTAAAACCCGACCCCCCTACCCCCCAATTGGTGGTTTATATGACCGAGAGATGACCATTTCTACCTAACAGAGACCTTGTTAATACTCATTAATACTGTAATAACTTATAACTCTCTCCTTGGCCTCGGTAGTCAGGCCCACAGACAGAAATTCCGGGCCCCTGGGCAGGGCTGTCACAGCCCCCCCGTTCTGATAATATTATTTTCAAAAGTTGATTGGCCAGCTCAGTCCGGGCCCCTAAAACACGCCGGGCCCCTGGGCATTTGCCCTCCTGCCCCCCCCCTTCTCGGCGGTACTGTCGGTAGTGCGCGAAGATTCGGGAATTCCCTAAACCAGCGCACCGTATAAATCTACTATTGATGGAATTATTGTATGACGTAAGTGCAGCTAAAGTTATGATGATGAAGCCGGCAGGAAGACCAGTGGCCATTGTGATTGTTCATTGTTTTATAAATTATTAAATGCTTTATTGCCTGTGTGTTTGGTGATTTACCTTTGAGAGCATTTAACAAAACTCAATTATTATATAAAAAAATAATAACTGGATTTATAATGTGAATATTTACATTGCTGAAAACAAGTATTCCCTTCGCAACACATACTAGAGTGCAAACATACAAACAAACGTACAAACAAACATACAGACAAACATAACAGACAAGCATACAGACAAACATAATAGACAAACATAACAGACAAACATACAGACAAACATACAAACATTCAGATAAACCAACAGATAAACATACAGACACACGTGTAGGGACTATTCACCCCCGCCCCCCCCCCTCCCGCCTTCATGTGTGGAGGCAGGTGCACGAGGGTTTGGGATCTTCAAGGGAACCGGTTCTAGTTAGAAGATGTGAAATCCCCCCCCCTCCACACACACATACACCCTCCTTGCACGTGCACGATGTAGGAGTGGAAACGCCTCGCGAGCACGTATTTGATTCACACAAATTGGGAGCCGACAAAAAGAAAAACGAGGGTTCCATAGCAGCCGACAAAATAGAACTAGGTTATCTACAGTGTCAAATATAACCTACACCAGGGCGGGGGCAGCGGGGGGGGGGTATGGGCGGGTGGGGGTACCCACAGAATAGTTTAGATGAAATAGAATGTCAAATGAGGAAAGTGGAAACATTACATACAGATACATACACATACATAATAGAATGACGAAAGTGGAAACATTACATACAGATACATACGCATACATAATAGAATGACGAAAGTGGAAACCTTACATACAGATACATACGCATACATAATAGAATGACGAAAGTGGAAACATTACATACAGATACATACGCATACATAATAGAATGACGAAAGTGGAAACATTATACAGATACATACACATACATAATAGAATGACGAAAGTGGAAACATTACATACAGATACATACGCATACATAATAGAATGACGAAAGTGGAAACATTACATACAGATACATACGCATACAGAATAGAATGACGAAAGTGGAAACATTACATACAGATACATACGCATACATAATAGAATAACGAAAGTGGAAATATTACATACAGATACATACGCATACATAATAGAATGACGAAAGTGGAAACATTACATACAGATACATACGCATACATAATAGAATGACGAAAGTGGAAACATTACATACAGATACATACGCATACATAATAGAATGACGAAAGTGGAAACATTACATACAGATACATACGCATACATAATAGAATGACGAAAGTGGAAACATTACATACAGATACATACGCATACATAATAGAATGACGAAAGTGGAAACATTACATACAGATACATACACATACATAATAGAATGACGAAAGTGGAAACATTACATACAGATACATACACATACATAATAGAATGACGAAAGTGGAAACATTACATACAGATACATACACATACATAATAGAATGACGAAAGTGGAAACATTACATACATATACATACACATACATAATAAAATGACGAAAGTGGAAACATTACATACAGATACATACACATACATAATAGAATGACGAAAGTGGAAACATTACATACATATACATACACATAAATAATAGAATGACGAATGTGGAAACATTACATACATTTAAATACCCATACAAAATAGAATGACGAAAGTGGAAACATTACATACAGATAAATACACATACATAATAGAATGACGAAAGTGGAAACATTGCATTCAGATAATTAATAACATTACATACAGATAAATACAAACATTACATACAGATAAATACAAACATTACATACAGATAAATACCCATACAAAATAGAATGACTAAACGTCTGATGAAAAGCTGATATTTATGAAACAACGAAAACTACAAAGCTGATTGACGAAGAGGAAATAGAGGAGGGGGGGGTGTTAAATAAATGACTGTCAGAAGTATCTGCAAATTTTGTTTCAGTCACGTGATCTTTAAATAATATATCAATGGTCAATGCTGATGACGTGTTTGTTTTATCTTTAATTTGTTTGTTTGTTTATGCGTTGTTAGGTTGTTGCAGCCCCGTAGCGTGAACATTTTACAGGAGGGGCCAGGTAATAGCAGGGGGGCCAGGTAATACATTATACTAAGTAGAACAAATAAGAAGGGGGGGCCAGACAAAACGCGGGGGGGGGGCAGCCCCCTGCACTCCGCGCGCTACGGGCCTGGGTTGTTGACGACAGATTGATTGATGGTTAGCTTTGTGTGTGTGTGCGCGTGTGTGGGTGTTGTGGATATGTGGTGCGTGGTTGACATGCGGGTGTTTGGAAATGTGACTGTGAGTATGTGAACGTGTGGATATTGAGAAGATATATGGGTGTATGTATATGTGGAAGAGGAGATTTGTGAAGGTATGGATAATAGAATAAATCAATATCTGAATACTATCGTAATATTGTATGACATGTCGAAACATTTGTGACTTGTGGGAGATATGACTGAATCACTTAATGTTTTATTAGTTGTGGCCAAGTTGTGGTCAAGCTGTGGTCAGTCCTGTACTTATTTCCCCCCGAGGAGTCCCTTACAGCATTTTCACAACCAATGATAAGAGAAGTGGACACTACGAAATACGCCGGATAAAGTAGTTTTTCTGTGAAACACACAACTCTTCATATAGGGATTTGAAATGTATATATGGTGTTTGTGAGAGCAGGTAGAACGTGAGTCACATTATGTGACAGTGTCAATGAGTCATACTGTCACTATGTGACAACAAATACATTAACAGACAGTGGGCCTACTTACTGGCAGCTTTAGTAGAGAAGAGATCTTTGTGAGACGAGCAGACGGCAAGAAGTCTGTAGCCAAGGTCAAAGTCATATCCAGGTTGGGAGGCAACCTTGTACACAACCTGTCAGATGGGAGAGAAGAAATTAAAATGGTTGCATTTGATCACGTGGTTTGCGTACATGACAATCACGCACTCACAAACATAGAGACCTACACTCAATAATACAAACTTAGAGACCCACACTCAATAATACAAACATAGACTTACACTCAATAATACAAACTTAGAGACCCACACTCAATAATACAAACATAGACTTACACTCAATAATACAAACATAGAGACCTACACTCAATAATACAAACATAGAGACCTACACTAGGGTGATAACAAACAAAAATTATGAAACCACTTGCAATCGAGGAACTTTTATGTGTAATTTAAGAATATCAATTGCATTTTAAATTTTTTTGAAAAAAGTTCCCCCACCTCGCCATTTTTTTTTCAAAAAAGGACATGTTTTTTTTTTAGCTTAATTCAAAAGAGTATTAATAATAACTAATCAACTTTTATCAACAAATAACATATAGAACAGTTAGTAATATGTACAGAATGTACAAGAAATATGTAAAACATATTTTGTCCTATGAACTTCAGATTCAAAAATTCAGTTTTTCTCGATTTCGCATGAAGTTCCGCCATCAGTTTCACAGCACGTTCAGCAATTTGGTTAGATCTGGGAATGTCAATTAATGACTTCTTGACTGACCAATGGGTCTTTAAACACTTAATTGCCTTCTTGCATTTTATCTTGATGAGTGAGGTAAACAGTTCATTGAAGGACGCTTCATTGTAGTGTTGCGAATCGAACCAAGCATTTGCCATTCGTAGCAGATGAAGTTGCAGGCAGAAGCGAGAATACTGCGCTACTCTGGTATCAGAAATAATGCTATAACAGTAAATATTTCACGTGAGTTCCATCTTGCCTGGTGTAAATTTGGTAATTTATTCCAGCTGATGTGAGGCCAACGTGGGTTCTCGCCTGTGCTAACATCTTTTGTCGCAAGAAGCGGTAATCAGCTTGAAGAGTGACATAGTTTTGTGTTAATTTGCCCATGAAGGAATAGTTGAGTTCTTGTTTGCTCGTTGGCTCTTGAATAAGAAAATTCATGACATGTTTCAGAAGAAGGTCGAGTACATGGTGCTGACAGTCAATATATTGTGGCTTCTGAAAGCCATTGCTCAAGACATCATCCTGTATGAGCTTTACAATCCCGTGCAAATGGTTAGTATTTCTGCGGTCGTGTTGCAAATTAACATACAAATATTTTCTCAAGCATCATATTCATCTATTAGCTGATGTAGTTCATTGTGAATGGCCACGGCAGAACCACTCTCACATTTGAGAATACCGAGTTTGATTTCGGTTGTCATCTTTTTCAGCAAACCTACTTGATTCTCTTCCCCTTGCACTCTTTTACCATCAAACCGGAGACAATAGGGATCTTTGCTTTGAAGTTTTTGAACAATTTTAGTTTTCATTTTCCGTCCTTCAGAGATTACTCGTTTCCAGACACCCGCCTGACTTGGAACCATCACATCATGACCCTGTTCAGCAATGGTTGCAAGAACGTCATGTGCTTTATGTGTGGAAAGGTTTTTCAGTACTAGTAAACCCGCCGTTCTAGTGCTTGCTCTTTAGTATTTCGGTTTGCATTCAGAAGATGACGTTTAAGAAATAGTTGACGACTCGGGTGAAGAAGCAGAGGTTTCAGAATCCGAAGATTTTGAGATAGTTGTATGTTTTTGTGTAGGTTTTGAGACAGTCGTGTGTGTTTGTGTAGTTTATGAGACAGTTGTGTTTGTTTGTGTAGGTTTTGAGACAGTTGTATGTGTTTGTGCAGGTTGTGAGACAGTTGTATGTGTTTTTGTAGGTTGTAATTGAGAAAAGCTGGCTTGAGATTGAGTTTTTGATAGTCGGATTCATTTTCTTGGGTGGAATGATTCCAAAGGGGCTTGTTTGACAATTGAATAACCAATCTTTCCTCCACTGTTAACTTGCCTCTGGTAGAGCTCTTTATCCTCTGTGCTTTTTATTCTCCATTAACGTCGGTGACATCAAATAACTGAGAAAGTGTTATCAGATGGTTTCTTTTTGTTTTTGTCATATAAATCAATTAGACCATTGAGTTTCATTCTGATTAGTGTGCTTGATAATAGCGGAAAGTCTTGAATTTCCCTCCAGAGCAATTCTATATCAGTAATCATAATTTTGATTCGATCCAGTCGCCGTTTCTGGCTATTGAACAGAAAGTGAAGTTTCCAAGAATTTGACGGTTTGTCGGCATCCATGTGAGATTGATTAGCTTTTCAACAGATAGAATTCTTGGATACCTTTTCTGTTTAGAAGATGAGGGAAGATGAGTATAGTAAATGCCTTGCTTATAAACAAATGGAAACAGATGACTGAAATGTGCTTAAAAGCAGTCTAGAAAGTCATATATAATAATTCAGTGTGAAATCGAAACCGAGCGAAAACAAAAATTAAAAGGTGGGGGAACTTTTTTCAATTTAAAAAAAATTAATGTTGCTACTGTCATCTACATATAATTGTTCCTCGAATGTAAGGGGTTTCATGTTGGTTACGAAAAAAATTAAAAATAGT